>ML779116.1:739859-766291 GCA_009831015.1 Picea engelmannii | reverse complement strand
CAACTTCCTGAATGTTCCAGCACCAACTGGATGGAAGCACCAACTTCCTGAATGTTCCAGCACCAACTGGATGGAAGCACCAACTTCCAGTTACACAGGCTTCAACTTGTATAACAGAGAACACTTGTTCTCCCTAGCACCACCCTACCACCCTTGTTTCTCTGTCCGCAACCAGATGGAAGTTACAACTTCTTGTGTTCAAGCACCCACTTGAACTTCTGAGGACAATAGTCCTCCTGAGCACCTCCCAACCTCCCTAGACTATGAAATAATGAATACACAGACAACTTATTCAAATAATTCTTACTAGGCTTTCTCTGTATTTGATCTTCAACAAACTGTTCTGCAATTCTTCTCTTCTTCAACAGGTCTGCTCTGCATCATATTCTTCTGTCATTCAACTCTTCTTCTGCTCTGCCTGTCATTAAATTTCATGCTCAGCATCTTCTCCTTTCTCCTTTCTTACTGTTTCGTTCTTTCTCCATTCAGAACAGCCAACCCAATTCAGTCTCGCTCATTTTCTTTTATACACAATTCCTTGACAATTCCACTTCCCCTTCCAATAGGTAATACAAGGACATCTGTCTTGGCAACTAAAACGCTAACCGATTTGTCATGATCAGCCCGTTTCTCTTAACGGATTCATAACTGAAGCGTTAATGTATGAGAAAGAACAACAGCCCTCCGATCAATATTTGATCCAACGGTTCAGATCCCATCGGGATTTCACTCATCGCGATTTCGGCATTCTCAGTGTTGAGATGTACATGTACTCGGAACCCCTGATTCTCCGATCCCCGATGTGCTCTTTTCCCGAGCTTTATCCCCTTCCGGCTACACAATGGTCCATGTGACCAACTATCATGTGACTGTCACTATACCTCTCGTCGGGATTTCGGAGTTTACAATGATAATGTGCATACGCCCCTTGGACTCGCGATATGTCGATTCCCGACTTCCTCTGTACTCCTTACACCTGTCCTCCACTAACTCCTGGATGTCCCACGTGTCCCTATCTGACGTGAGTTGGATCGACGGTCTAGATCACATGTTGAATCTGACGGTTCAGATTCAATCGCGATTTCACATATCGCGAAATCGGGGTTTTCTTTGCATTGTGTTCTCTGCATATTGAAATCCCGATCCCCGAAACCTCGATGAAGAAAATCAACATTCCATATCTCATGCTTTCTTTAACAGTTGCGATCAAATCGCGAAATCGCATATCGCGATTTTGGAGTTTTCGATGTCAAGTGAATTGGACATTATAAAATCCCGATCGCCGATGTCTCTGCTAACGTCACACATGGTTTGACACGTGTTTAGATCCTGCTACGTGTCACTCTGATTCGTGACTTACATGTTCCTGAAGTGTTGAATCTGCCTGACACCTGTCATTCCTTGGTTGTGCCACGTGTCCCTAGCTGACGTGGTCTGCTGTGGTGAGTTGGATCAACGGTTCAAGTGCAATCTTGGCTCAACGGCTACGATTGAATCTCAATATCGCGTTTCACGATTTTGGAGTTTATGTTGCAGTGTGTTCTTGACAAATCAAAGTCCCGATCCCTAAAACTCCGACCAGGGCTAGGATCTGTGGTTTAGATTCATTCTGGATTCAATGACTGCGATTAAATCGCGAAATCCCATTTCGCGATTTCGGAGTTCTTGATGTCAAGAGATTTTGGCATTACAAAGTCTCGATCCCCGATACTCCGATACGGGCTGTGATCAACGGTCCAGATCACTTCTTATCCAATGGCTGTGATTACATCGCGAAATCGCATATCGCGAGATATGCGATTTCGGGGTTTTCGTTGTCATTGTTCACGAGACTCGTGAAACTCCGATTCCCGATTCTCCGATGAAGCCTCTCCTCTTGTTCATGGGAAGTTATCCTCCGTGCAACTTCCACAGATCCAACGGCTGTCGGCGACTCTGCACCAAATCTAACGGCTCTCACTGCGTGCACTCACTGTTTTCGATCATTCACCTCTCTGAACTTGTCTTCTATTTGCCTATCACCTGCAACATTGTACTTGCCATCAATGACAAGCATTCGTTGTCTGTTCACTGAATTTTCCAACATAGACAGTATAAGATATGAAATGAAAGGTAAAAGGAAAAAGATATGCAAATAAAGGGACACAATACATCCAACTATCACAACTAGAATCTTTTCATCAAATCAAAGGACCTTTGCATTAAATTTTGAACAAAAACTCAAATTACATACAATAGCAATCGTTTACTCAATTTGCCAACCAACCATGTTTACATAAAAATAAACCCCATATATAGAAAGATAATGTCACCCTTGGCTGTTAGGGTCGAGCTCCTCTCTCCTGGAATCATGGATCTGTTTTCTTTGAAAGAGAACAATAACTTCAACAGATTCACTAAAAATAGAAAACCCGACTTTGCCAAATCATAATCGTAACCGAAATATTCTTTACAGACACTGATCATGATCCAAATTCGACCATATGGTTGCGATGAGCCATCATATGCATTGTTGGACACTGTGTCATCCCTACACAGCAAGTCTACTACGCAACAGTAACCTACAGCAAAAACACAGTAGAATGCGTAGAAAACTGGTAAAATAGGCGTTAAATATGACATTGTATCTCATTGATAAAAAACTATTTTTAGAAACTGAGAGTGGTTTTTTTATTGAAGATCGTTATAAAAAACAACCTCTCTTGGTTTCTTTAAATTCATGTCCAGTTGGTCAGAATACGTGTCGCAAAAACATGTCTTGGACAGGAAATCACAAAAACTGAAAAGTAGGGCTCAAAGATTCCTTCGAATATCCCAATCCGTGACACATTTTATAAATATGAGAGAGGTTTTTATTATTTGTTTTTTTCTCAACAAAAATATCTCAGGGATTTTCACAATTCCTCTCCAGTTGGTCATAAATTGATTTTGAAGTTGACCACTAAACCCGTAATTTATGCAGTGCGACCTGTAGCCTGTGTGCAGGAAAATCCACTGCACGACAACCCAATGCACGACAAAATCCACTGCGCGATAGCATCCTATGCGCGACATCCCACTGTTCGATGATATCCACTGCGCGACAACATCCCATGCGTGACAACCTTCTTTGCGCGACAACATCCTCTGCGCAAGAACATCCTCTCTGTGATGACAGTCTCTGCGCGACAACATCCTCTACGTGGTGCACAATGAATTTTGCAGCGTAGTTGCAAATTGAATTGGGAATAAATAAATGATAAGCTTCCCTTTGAAACTGGCCCTTGGAGATGTTAGATGATGCCAAGCATAAAAGCAACATGGGTGCTAACAGGCATGACTTTGCAAATTGTTGACAAACCTCTAACCTTAGCCATGAATATCATGGTGCTAACAGTTGGCTCCAACGGGGATGCTATCCTCCATGTGAGGTAGCAAAGAATAGTAGACCAGGTGCCAATCCATTGGGCTTCTCCCAAACTCAAATTTCCAACTGTAACTTGTAACCTTCATTCATTGAAAAACCCAAAACTATATATGCTCCAAACTGAAATCTGAAACTAAGCTGAAAATGAAAACTGCAGATTGCTAAAAGAAATGCTCGTAGTACTGAGCTTATTCGCCCCTACCTACCCTAACTGTTGAAATGAAAATCCAATCAAGGGAAATCATAATGCCAATGCAACCATGCAAGCACTTTATCCACTTTTTTCTTTCTTTGCACATGCTTTCCCCAAAACTTGTTTATTGTTAGTTCTTTCAAAAATTTATCTATAAATTCCAATCTCAAAAAATTAAAAATATTGGGGTTATTTACTGCCTCCAACAAAACTACAAATGGATCCTCCAAAACATGCATAAAACAACAATCATGTTTCACCCCTTCCACTGCATCCTTGTTTTCATGTAATTCAACCTGTTGATTACCACAAAAAGGTTGAAAAGTATGTTGAGACTACTGGAAATAACAATCTTATGAATTAGAAGACGGTGTTGTTTGAAATGAAACCCCTAGTGGCAAGCAATCCATATCTAACACTGATGTTTATTTACCATCATATTTATTTCCAAGCTGGTAGTTGATCACAGTATTGAAATTTGAACTGAAACAAATTTCCATGTAATCAACAACAGGGTCATTAAAAGTATGAGAAGGTTGTTGGTCCTCTTCACTGATAACAATTTTATCATGTAAAACAATCTCACTGTGAATGCAATCAGAATTCATTGCTTCCTCTGTTATCTCATGATTTACTTTCAACAATTCAAAGGAAGAAAAACATAATGGAAGACAATTCTCATTTGCAAGTCCACTGCTTTCTTCATATTCAACATCATGCTATAGGATTTCTGATTTGAAATATTATAAAAATTTTGCTTCAGCAATTCGAAAGAAGCAAAACACAATGGCAAGGTTCTTTCACCTGATTTAAAACCCTTTTCATTTTCTTCACTACTGTCATATGCACATTTTTCAATTTCTTTGGATTGTTGAACATACTCATTTTCATATTCATCTTCGAACAATGGCTGTAATTTTGAACTGATAAAACCTTCCATATAACAAACAACATGGTCATTAAACACATAAGAAGATTGTTGCAATTTCTTGTCAATTGTTTCCCATGAATCAGTGTGATTTTGCATCAACACACATTCCTCTGCCTCAATGATGATCCTTAAATTTTCTTTCAAAAATTTAAACGAAGCAAATCATAAAGGTAAAGAATTTCCTTTAGTTGATTCGGTACTTTCTTCATATTCTTCTTTGTAGATGTGATATGTAGGCTGATTACTCTCATTACACTACTGAAAATGAACGTTTTCTGATAGAGAACATGCAGTTGATTTTTCTAGCAAGTCAGCACCATAATCATCATCATATTCATCATATATAGGAAAATCAGTAACATATGCAATGTCATCTAACAAGAAAAAGTTTGGGACATCAACCTATTCTTCCACAAGTCTATTTGCAAATTCATTTTCTTGACTGTCTACAAATGAATACATAAAACAATCAGTTTCTTGCTCATGATAAAAAAGATCATAATGTAAATCAACTTCTTGTTTATGCACAATATCATGTTCTTCTGCTACACCATCATTCTCTGTATTAGCAACACTCTTTAAATTCCGATGTTGCGGCCTTTGACATGCTTGAAGATTGTCTTCCACCTCTTGAGCATTATTGAACATCTGCTGCAAAGATGTAGACTTCCTCTCCATCAGAAGAAAAGATAAGTCTGATTGAAAGTTTTTTACATAATGGAGCATGGCAGCAACTTCAGGAGGTTGGACTTCTTTAGGTAGTTTATAATAAAGACTAGCAAACCTCCTACTGAAATTTGAGATGGTTTCATCTTTCATTATTTTCATGGCATAAAACTCTGAAAGGAGTAGATTCCATGACTTCCTTTCACCCCAAAATATACAGAAGGATTCCCTCAATTCATCCCATGAGCTAATCGACTCAAGTTGTAAATGTCTAAACCATGATTTGGCATCTCCTTGTAAAGACTGAGAAAAGGCCCTCATAGACACATCATCATGTTTGATCTCAAAAGGGTCTATGAAATGCTCAAAGACCTGAATATGTTTTTTAGCTAACTGTCCATCAAGATCTCCATCGAACCTAGGAAGATACTTATAATGTTTCAAAGGAAAGTCATGAAGGATGGAAGAAAATTTAAGAGGATTGTATCTTTCTTGAATGTTGGAGGGTGCAGGGTTAAGAACAGAAGGTACAATCTCACCTTTGGTTTCATTAAGCTCACAAGAATGATCATGAACATCATATAGTTCAGAGGAAGGAGCTTGGTGAATATTGGCTATACAATAAGGAGGTATACCTACAGTTTGCAATGAAGGATATAAAAGGGTAGATCTTCGGGATTTATTTGAACGCAGTAAGTGAAGAAATATTATTTTGAAAAACTCAGGAAAGGACAAGAAGATATTGATAAAATAGAAAAGTACTTATTGAACTAAACTTAATCTCGAGTACCTTATTTTCCCATACTTCTCTTCCATATCTCTGTCAACAGGTTTCATTCTCCAATGGAGTCTTTGAATCACATTTGAAGCTTTATTGAAGTCGCCATGAAAACTTTAGCTCTGGATTCTTCTGCCAATGGAATCACCTTCAACTGATTTTCTGATGTGTGGAGTCACCAGAGCAGAAATACAACCAATATGTGCCTAAGTGTATGTTGCTCTCAAACCTTAGAACTGAAACGATGTCGTTCTTCCCAGGGAAAGTTTCATTCAATTCCGTCCCTGGTAACGGCACCATAATGTTAGCACTCCATAAATCTATTTGGCTGATAAACAAACGACGAAGGTAACTTTTTCAACCAAATTTGAGACCCGAAACTAGCCTTTCGAATCTAGAGAGGGCTCTCTTAGAAATAGCGCGGTCTCCACGTAGGATATGACTTTGAAAACAATGGCTATATTTGACACCTATGGTAAAATGGTTTTTGGTTATATTGTTGCAGAAAAGTAAAACTTGGGCTATGGGGTTGATCTGAGGAAGAGATGAAACAAATGACTCAGTGACTAGATTCGAGAGGATAAGGCTAGGCGAGAAACAACCTTCAGTGTAAACCGTAAAGTGTGGCAGGAGAAAAACATAGGAAGTAACTCAAGAGTGTCGTGGTGGACGAATTCGGAGTTAGCTTGAGAGGAAAACGTTTTGTCTAAGTGGCGCGAACAAGGGGCATTGTACAGCAAATCCACAGGTTCAAAAATTCATTCTGAAATAGACAGTATAAGATATGAAATAAAATGTAACAGGAAACACATATGCAAATAAAGGGACACAATACATCCGACTATCACAACTAAAATCTTTTCATCAAATCACAATACCTTTGCATTAAATTTCGGACAAAAACTCAGATTATATACAATAGCAGTTGTTTACTCAATTTGCCAACCAACCCTATTTACATAAAAATAATCCCCATATATAGAAATCTAATTTCACCCTTGGCTGTTAAGGTTGAGCTACTCTCTCCTGGAATCATGGATCTGTTTTCTTTGAAAGAGAACAATAACTTCAACGGATTCACTAAAAATAGAAAACTCGACTTTGCCAAATCATAATCGTAACCGAAATATTATTTACAGTAATTGATCATGATCCAAATTTGAACATATGGTTGTGATGAGCCATCATCTTCACTATTGGACACTCTCTCATCCCTTCACAGCAAGTCTTCTATGCAACAGTAACCTACAACAAAAACACAGCAGAATGTGCAGCAAACTGGTAAAATGGGCATTAAATATGACATTGTATCTCACTGATAAAAAACTATTTTTAGAAACTGAGAGATATTTTTGTAGTTAATATCGTTATAAAGAAAAACCTCTCTCTATTTCTTGAAATGCATCTCCATCTGGCCGAAATGCGTGTCGCACAAACATGTCCCAGACAGGAAATCACAAAAATTGAAAAATAGGGCTCAAAGATTCATTCGAATCTCTCAATACGTGAAACATTTTACAAATATGAGAGAGTTTTTTATTATTTGTTTTTTCCTCAAAAAAAACCTCTCTGGGATTTTCAAAATTCCTCTCCAATTGGTCATAAATTGATCTTGAAGTTGACCACTAAACCAGTAATTTGCGCAGTGCGACCTATAGCCTGTGCACAGGAAAATCCATTGCACGACAGCCCACTGCACGACAAAATCCACTGCGCGATAGCCCACTGTGCGATGAAATCCATTGCGCGACAACATCCCATGTGTGACAACCTTCTTTGCATGACAACATCCTCTGTGCGACAACATTCTCTGTGCAACAACATGCTCTATGTAGTGCGCAGTGAATTTTGCAGCGCGCAGTTGCAAATTGAAATGGGAATAAATAAATGATAATATTTCCTTTGAAACTGGCCCTTGGAGATGTTATATGATTCCAAGCATGACTTTGCAAATTTTTGACAAACCTCTAACCTTAGCCATGAAAATTATGGTGCTAACAAGGCCTATGTTGAAAATAAATTTAGTCGAATCATCAAATACTTGAGATCAATGGAAGGTGGTGAGTATGTCAATTGACCCTTTGAATAATACCTACTTTGATCTGGTATTGATTGGAAGTGGTCAATTCCTCACACACCTCAACAGAATGGAGTTGCAAAATGAAAGAATCAGATGTTAGTCAAAATGGTCAGATGTATTTTGCAGGCTAAGGAGCTTCTCCCTCGCTTCTAGGATGAAGCGGTATACTATGCAAACTATCTTCTCAATTGCATCTAAACTCAATTTATCCCTTCTATGACTCTATTCAAATGATGGTATGGGAAGAAGCATTCAGTAAACCACCTCCATGTATTTGGATGTGTTGCCTCGGATCACATTCGTGATAATTGCAGAAATAATTTTCATGCAAAGAGTCATGCTTTTGTCATGATGGGATACTTTGAAGAGTCGAAATCCTATCAACTATTTGATCCTGTCAAATAAAAAATCATTATCAGACGTAATGTTCTATTTGATGAGAAGTATTATGTGGTCAAAAAAATTTGAATTCATTTTCTCGATTGTTGCAATATGATCCCTTTAATTTTGTCTCTGACACTAGTGCTCATGTTTGATTCTTTGGTCCCTCGACTGGACAGTCAAACTTTCTCCTAGTTCCAACTAGACCATTGACCTCTGAGTCAACTAGTCCATCATCCTTTGTTTTGACTGGTCCGCCAACTGAAAACCCTCTAAATTTTGGAAAACTTGGTGAAGTGAACCGTGGTTCACCTATTTATTTTCTACCTTAATGGGATTCCAAGACCATTGAAGTTGTTGGATTTGATGTTGGAGATGCCTCTTGCAGATGTCAGACTCAAAATCAAAATAAAAATGGCATCATTTCCTTGATGACTCGTGTTCTTGAAACTTCAAACATTGTTACATATTCATATGTTGAAGGATGACGTAAATGGGAGCAAGCCTTGCAGACAAAAATTGATTCTTTGTCAAAGAATCAGACTTGGGACTTGGTTCCCTGACCACAAGGAAAGAACATTGTGAAGTTTTGATGGGTCTACAGGACCAAATTTACCTCTAAAGGTGTTGTTGAGTGACATAAAGCATGCCTCGTCGTGAAGGTATTTTATCAAAAACAAGGCATCGAATACACTAAAACCTTTTCCCCCATTGCAAAGATGAACTTCGTTCAAATGATTCTTTCTCTTATTGCTTGTTTTGGATGGAAAATCCATCAAATGGATGTGAAGAGTACCTTTCTTCATGGACACTTATTTGAAGAAATTTTCATGGAACAACCACCTAGTTTTGTGACTAATTCAAATCTATTTTGTTGACTCAAGAAGTCGATTTATGGTTTGAAGCAAGATCCCCGAGCCTGGTATGCTAAGATAAACAATTTATTCCTTCGACTTGGTTTTAAATAGTGTGAATATGATCATAGCCTGTATGTTCCCCATTCCAATGGAGATACACTAATTATTGTTGTATATGTAGACGATTTACTCATTACTGGCGATAATAATGATCTCATGTTTAGATTGAAGAAACATCTTGTTGACTCCTTTGATATGAAAAACCTTGGCACTCTACATTATTTTTTGGGTCTTCAAGTATTACCACTTTGTGATGTATTTTTCATTTCTCAGTATAAATATGTGATGGATTTGTTGACATGTTTTAACATGGATGATTGCAATCCACATGCTACTCCTTTTCAGTATGGAGTGAAGCTTACTAAAACCTGTCAAACACCCATAGTCAATGCTACACTTTATTGACAATTGGTTAGCAGTCTTATTTATCTTGCCCATAGTCAACCTAATGTTTCCTTTGTTGTTAGTGTGGTTTCTCAATTCATGCAAGACCCCAAATAAATCCACTGGAAAGCAGTCAAATTAATTGTTCGCTATTGGAAGGGTACCACTCATTTTGCTATTAAGTATTGTTGTAGTTCATATTCGCTAGTCGGATACACCAAATCCAAATGGGATAGAGATGGTGATGATCAAAATTCCAATTTTGGCTATGTGTTTCACTATAGAATTGGACCTTTGGTGTGGTTGTGGAAGAAACAGAAGGTAGTCTCCTTGTCTACTACATAAGAATAATATTGTGGCATCGTTCAAGAAGGTACTGAAGCCATATGGATTCACCAACTTTTGAGAGAGCTTGTCCTTCTTGCTCAGTCCTCGACTACAATCTATTGTGATAAACAAAGTACAATATAAGTTGTTGACAATCATGTTGTTTACAGTAAAATGAATCATGTTGAGATCCATGCTCATTACTTGAGACAATTGATTCATGAGAACATTGTCTTTATTGAATATTGTAGAATAGAAGATCAAGTTGTTGATATCTTCACCAAACCTTTAGTTGAAGCCATATTTATCAATCTTTGCACGATTCTTGGGATTCAAGAAACTATAATTATGGGGGGATGTTCTAGTGATGTAATTTCACCTCCTGAAACTATAGAGTTGTGTGCCGATGGGGGGGGGGTGTTTGAACATCAAGCATTGATGGTTCATCACACATATCTTGGGTTTAGTTGGTCGAGAGGTCGACCTACATCTAGATATAGTTAGTCAGACGATTGGCCAACACACCACACTAGTTGTTCAAGTAATTGACATGCCTGTCAGTCAAGAAGTCGACCAACAGTTGAAGATATTCGGATGGTGGATCAACCATCCTAGGAATTGACTACAAATTGGACATGTAGGCATTCAGTTCAAGTCCTCTCAATCTAACTCGATAGAGAGGATTTTTCGGATTCAACTCTAACTATCGACGGATACATGTGGACAAGATCTCTCGGTTTCTATGGAAATCAGTTATATTTGAGACTATAAAATGAGACCCCTTGGGTCATTATCAATCATGTGAATTGAGATTGTGCAAAAGATCATGTGGATCAATATGTGCAACTCTTCTTAAGTGTTGTAACGGTGTCTTTAGACACCACCCCTTTTCTTTGAAATTTTTTTATTCCTCTTCGATTATATGCAGTAGTGTGTCCTCTATTTTGTATCTCGTTCCACCTTATTCCCCAATATTTATTACCAACAATGTCACTAGGCATATGGATAGTTCCATGTTAGCAGGTGCCTAATTCAAATTCCCTTAGGTGAAGTACACCACTATATGATAATACGTTTACTATGGATTCCATCCATGAATGTGGGGAAGCATCCATTGGGTTCCCCCATGAGGTTTTCCTTGGAATTATATATACATGTGTGTGTATGTGTGTTATGGGATAAAATATCATAGATATCTTGTTGAATACACATCAAAATATCCCTAGGATTAGCCTAGTAATCCTAGACATAAGAGGGTTTAGAATTCTCAAGTTTCCCTAAATCTAGAGCACACAATTCATTTTACACTAAATAAGAGTATATCAGCATACCTTTTAATATGAAGGTTGTTCATGTAAGTCCTGGATAATGTAGATATGAAGTTCCAACTCTATATCCTATCACCTGCTTCCTGCACACAAGCAACAAACACTACCAATCTTCTTCTTTCTTCTAGTGTTAGAAATAATCAATGTGTCTTAGATCTAATTTGAAATCAAAACGTATTGCATAATCAACACAAAAATTTGGGGAAAACCATTGATATATTAATGAATATAAGATAGATACATAAAAAATTCATACCTTGAATGTTGATGCTTTCCTCCTAGTTCCAGGTTCCCGATGCTCCTCCTTAGCCTCTTGAGTTTTTCTCTCTATTTTTCCATCATAACCACCCTCAAAACTCCTCTCCCCATCTCCTTGATTTGGAATCTTCTTATAGGATTTTAGAAGAGATTGGACATAGGATTCATGACAAGTGAATTAGGTGGATACAAGTTGTGGATATGTGGATACAAGTCATGGATATCTTGATAGTGTGAGAACTAAGTAATTACAAGTCATAGATAGGATTGATAACATGGGAACTAAGAAATTATAAGTCATGCACAAGTTTCATGCTTAATTATGAGCTTTTTCCAACCTATTATGAATTTTTTCTCTATTATGAATGTTTTTCTCAAGTTTCGTGCTCAATTATGAGCTTTTTCCAACTCACTGTGTGTTGAAATATTGTAACTGCAAAGAGTATTCTATTTATTATTGAGTTATTATTCATTATATCAATCCCCTTTTTTGGATTGATCATGTCGGACATTGTAATTGAACAAATCCCATTTTGGGATTGGTCAAACCCTAAAGATATTGAACAAATTGAGAAGTCGTCCCCTAGGCTAATTAAAGTGGTTTTAACCACTAAGAAGACAAGTCATCCCTTCCCAATGAAGAGACACCTTTCCAACACCTTCCAACCAGTATAAATAAAGGAATTCAATGCCTCATTATCTCATTCACTCATTCACTCATCAAGTGTGCAATTTTGGTAGTTGCAGTTGGGAGAAGAAGGAAGAGAGAGGTGTATTGCTCAGTGTTGGATATTCTCTAGTGTTTTGGTTTATTGTCTTGGCATTGTATTGGCTATCTATATTAAGGAAGTTTTGTTGGGTTTTCTCCCCCATGAGGGTTTCCTAGGAAAAATGGTGTGTATCTTGTGATTATGTTTCTCTCAGTGATCCTACCTATGCTATTGTTATCTAGTAAATTGAAAAGAAACCTAATAATTTCTCAAAAATTAACATGGTATCAGAGCTAAGCTGAAGAGGGCATATTTCACTGGATAAAGAAAAACGTCATTGTTGTCATACAAGAAAATTAGGGTTTTTTGTTGAAGATGAATATCAACATAAAAACCATATAGAAAAGTGTGTCCTAGCCTAGGGAACTCTTTGGCACCTTGAGCACACCTTTTCAGTGGTTAGATACTCTGGAAATTCAAACCCTAGTTTTGATTGGTACCAAAAAACCAGAAAACCAGAAGTTCCAGAAAACCAGAAGTGCCAAAAAACCAGGAAACCAAAACCAGTACTAGAAGTACCAGTCCAGATTTCCGCAAGCTCAGTTTCAAGGGGTAAAAATTTAGATTTTCATAAATCTGACTGCACCAACTTACTCGCCTCAACTCAACGCATCTAGCCCTTGGATCAAAATTTCAAAATTTGAAGTTTGAAAAATTAGGGTTTCCTCATAATACCCTAAGTTGCAATTACAGTTGCAATTGCAGTTTCAGAATCAGTTGTAATATCAGTTGAAGTATCAACTACAGTCCCAGTTGTAGTCATCCTTGAAGTTTTTAAGAGTTTTTAATTGTTACCATTTCTACCAAATGGTGCCACTACCTACAAATACTATCAGAGGCATGTATTCACATATGTTTAAACTGTTAATATTTAAAGGGTATTCGCATGAGAAGGGATATCTTGCCGTATATCTAGAAGGATCTCAAGATCCAACACATTCATAGGAATAATGCAACCCAGGTTTGATTATTTTGATATGCATCTATTTGTTATGAAATTATTTAGATCTAGGTTTCATGTTGAAGCTATGACCATCATACTAACCTCTTGTAAAAATTTAAGTCAAAGTATTAGATTGATTAAAGTTGAGATCATAGAGTTTATCCTCTAACCCAAATTTCTTTCAAGATAGCATATTGTCTTAGTACAGAAGACAAGTTGAAGAAAGAACTCGTCATCTTGAATGAAGGATACTTAGAAGAAAAGAAACACACTCATTCTTGAGGACAAGGCTCCAGGTTCCAGGTTTGATTAATTATGTTGATAATATTCAAAGTTGCACATGACAAGTTGATAACTACCCCTTTACAAGTAAACATTATAGTTGAGGTAGCAATCTTTGAAAAGTATTATAATTGGCATCATGTGAGTGTATTGAGATAAATTATTAATGTAATCATTTATGAAATACAACTAAAATCTCCTCTAGGAGAAACTTCTTGTGTTGGTTCCAAGTTACAATGGAGGAACGTTTGATCATAACACTAGAAAAGTGTTGACCTCATTTCGTATTGTATTTCTTACTTTTGATCTTTGTTTCAGACATGTCACAAGTGGTAGCTCTAAAGGAGCTATTGTGTCGATTATTCATGTCATTGTTTTATTTACTATTATCAAAAGAGTATTATTCTTTCTTGTTGTTTTGTTGACCTTGTTTCAGGTCACAGGTGATAACCCTGAGGAAGCTATAGTGAAGGTTGTAGAAGGTAGCAGATTAGATGAGACATGAAGCAAACTATATACATGAACATATACATTCATGTACCAAAGAAGATGAAGAAGAAGCTATATTTTGAGATCCAGAGTATCTCATATGGAGATTGAGTGTAAGGAGTAGAAGGCTCCAAACATGACCGAACATTAGAACAAGAACTCATAGTAGACTTGTTCAAAGGATAATGAAGCCACCTTGACATGAAGCATAATTCACTTGAAGTCTGACTCGGCTTTTCATATTTAGACTTGGTATTCAACACCAAGTATACCCCATAAGAGATGATGAAGTCCTTGTAGACTCATAATAAATCGAGAGTAAGCCTGATCTCAGAACGGATCAGATGAAGAAACAACTTCCATGACTAGGAGATAGATGCCATGAGAATACTAGGTCGTAGCTTCATAAAATTCTAGGAGATATGAAATATCCTGGGAAGATTCCTTTGTTTCAGTGACAAAGAAGGAAGCCAGATAGAAAGACTAGAATATGGATTTTTCTGTGAGACTAGAAGAGAAGTCATTATTGACTTCCAAGATTGATCTAACAAATAAATCATGTTGCAGATGTATAAATCATGATGTGTGTCCCTAGGATTCTCCCAGCAAGAGGGAGAAGACTACAAAGAGACACTTACTCCAGTAATTGAAGAAATAGTTCCAGTATTCATCAAGACAACCAGAACAACCATGATTCATATATAGTATGAGATGCAGGGGGAGAAATCCCCATATTTAAAATTGAGTGAAATTTGGTGCATTACATTAATTGGGTCTGTAATGTTCCCAAGCCAAGATTCTAGGAACATTGCATTTTTCATGTGATTTTTAAATGTTTTATGGTTGTGGCATTTCTTCAAACACTTCGTAGTCTTAAGTCTCATGAGTTGCGCTAGGGTTTATATTGATGGTTCTTATGTGTGTTTGCAGCAATAATAAACATATATATAGCAATGTAACATACCTCAACAAGATGAAAGATCAACAATATAAGAGATAACCCAAAAATACCTCAGATCTGATATTATTCGTAATAGAAGAAGACCATGATACAATGGATCTGCAAATCTGGTACAATATAGCTAGGAGCTAGTAGAAAAATGAAGATAACCCTCAGGAAAGATCAAGAAGAGAATATACAAGCCTGCAAAGGCCACATGGCTACAATAGATGAATAACAAGATGATATCCATTCCCTCTGAAGTGCCAAACCCCAAACTGGATAAGTTGTGCCCTGCTAGAAAGCTAAATACACCCAACAATTCGGCCCTGTTGTTAGAGGCCTCCAAACACTATGAAAATAGTTGGAAGTGTAGATCGAGCCAAGACCAAACCACTGGTGAAGTCTCAGGCTGAACAGTGAAGTCTCAGGTTGAACAGTGAAGTCTCAAGCTGAACGGTGAAGTTATGGTCATCCAAATAAACAAACCCCTAATTGGCTTGTGCCCTCCTAGATGACTGAAGACCCAAGAATTCGGCCCTCTTCCTCCTTGGCACCAATAGCAAGAAAAATAATCTAGAAGAGTATATCTGGAGTCTAGAAACAAGATAGAATAGGCCCCTAGCTTAAGAATGAATCTTTGGATCTTTCCATGAGTAAATCCACTCCAATATTGCACCCCTCCTCTAGGAGAAATAATCCCATTCTCAAAATAAATCAATGTTCCACCAAAACACCTCACAGATGAGCCAAGAAGGTGTTGATACTGAGAGGGGAGTGAATCAGTATCAAGTACAATTTGAAAAAAAATTCAACCTATACTTCAACCACTTTATATATTCAATTATATCCAATGAGAAATGAACAATAGTAGAAGAGTTACACCAATACACCATGCATAATATATGAGAAATAATCAATAGTTATTGTTCAAGGGAAGTTACAGCTTTCAAATATAAAGGGAGGGATAAACCTCCAAAAGGAAGATACAATCCTCCAATATCAAGGGAGGGTTGACCTCTCCATCCTTGCCCCTTCCTTCCACCCAAGAATATATGAGAGATAATAAAACTTTACATTAAATTGTCACCATCAACCAACCATCACATAGAACCTGATAATGCTTCATGAGATTTATTCAACTTCTGCAATTCTTCACTTCTTGTAATACTTTGATCCTATAGATAATATCACTCAATGTATTCTTTGAAACTCCCCCAAGTTTCATTCCTTGAATCCTCCCAGAAAAGGAGTTATAGATAAAATGGTAGACTGTATTCAATTCTCGTTTATTCAGGAGAGCGAACTTGTACATAATGCCTCGCGCTCAATATTTAACATCAGATTCTGAAATCCATATACATGAAAATACATCTTGTACTCTTTCCAATTCAATTGGTCTCACTTAATTTCGATTACCTATGAAAAAAGTATTACTATTTTACCCAGAAGACTTATTTATGACTAGCTTCAGGACTAGTAAAAAACCCTATCTTCCACAGTGTATCTCCAAAATTATAGTGAATAAAGAGCTGAATTTTTTACCACAGGTACCTAGATATGTCTTATCAATAGCCTCCAAATTGAACCATCTGAATATTTCTAGAAAAAACATTATAGCGAAAAATGGTAAGATGACCTGTAAATAACATACCTTAGAACACATTACCAAGAGATTTCATCCTCCCTTGAAATTCGACCTTCTTTACTTCAGATCTCCTATGAAATTCGACTTATATCTCCTTTTTAATTAACAAACTTGTGTATATAAAATGAATATATAATGATATGTATTTGTACCCTTTATGTCACTTCCTTTTAACATTAGGGTCAACCTGACACTTTATTATTTTGTAATTCTTTTCTTTAATTATCTTCAGGGTCGGCCTGTACTTCCTTCTTCAATTCACTTTGTTATATTCAAAAATTAATTTCTCCTCAACCATGAGGATCCACGTGACATTCCACCTACCACTGGAAAAAAATTTATTTATATTATCCATCCATGGGTGTTGTATCTGCATGTGCATTGTCCTTCATGTCCAAATACCTTCATCAATATTGTGGTCCAAAACCAATGACTAGGGTTGACATCAATGACAACAACCAATATACAATCTCCCCCTTTGTCATTGATGGAAACACTCATGCTCCCCCTATCATCATGATCCCAATTTCTCTTCCCCTTTGACATCAATGGAAAAGGGTGGGGTTTCTCCCCCTAATTTTAATGGAAAAAGGTAACTCTCTTCTTTGGGGTTGTTCCCCCTGAACATATAACACTTAATAACACCTCATTTTTATGGTATCTTTCTTCCTTGGAGATTTTTCGTGGATCTAGGACGTATATGTTACTTGGTCTTCTTGTTGCGGTTGCAACCAATATTACTGAACTTTCTTCTTTGATTTTGCATCTTTCTGAGTCAAACATGAGAGTATATCCTTGATCACACATTTTACTAACACTAAGTAGATTATGCTTCAAGTCTTCAACCAATAGGATATTCTTTGCTTTTATATTTTTGCTTCCAATATCTACTACACCTTTTCCAAGTATATTGGTAGATGATTCATCTCCAAATGTAACATTTCCACCCTTTCTCTTCAAGATGATGAATTTGTCTTGATCCCTAGTGATGTGTGTCATGTGAATAACATCCACTGTCTATGTACCATTCATATTCTTCTTTACATTCTTCAATGGTCAATGTTATTTGACAATTTTAATTGTTTGGAATATCTTTCCTTCTCCATATTGTGGTTGGCATAGGGGCATTTGGCATAGGAGTATCTTCATTAATATATCTACAATCTCGTTCTTTGTGACCAAGATAATTACATTTGTAGCATACAATATTTTTGTCCATCAATGGGGAAAATGAATTATAAATTTTGTTGACAAATCCACAATCGTTTCCATATCTTCTATTTACACCATTCATGTTTCTTGCATAGTTGTTCCTTTCATTGATTCTGCAATTAATTGCCTTATGTCCAAAATTTTTGCAAGTATAACAATGACCAAGAAAGAAATTTTGATACCTGGGAGTAAGTGACCTTCTTTGTGATGTAGTCCATCTGGGTTCATGATCTACTCTTCTATAGTTTCCTTCATACTAATTTAAGCTTCTTTGATTCCTGAAGGTAGGAGGTCTTCTTGGATATTCATCTCTTTTGTAATCATTCATTCTTTCTGGTATCCTGGTCCACTTCTCATCAACTGTCTGTGTTGATATTTCTTCAACATTCTTGTTGGTATTTGCATCTTCTTTGTATAAAGTTTCACCCATGCATCCAAGATGTGTAAGTCTTTTGGAACTTGAGAGTTTCTTAAGCCCTTCCTCAATGAGACAACTTCTTGTTCAAGTTTCTCACAATCTTCTTCTTTCTTCATCATTTGGACATTCCTTACTTATCATATTCTTCTTGCTTCTTCGAGTAGAGTTTTCAAGGAAATGGTTTCTTCTCTTAGTTTCTCAAAGTCTTATAATTGTTTCTTCAAGATTTCAATAGCCTTTTCACAGCTACCCAATTCACTTCTTAGTTTTCTATGCATGTTTTTGAGATTGCTATTTTGAATCTCAACATGCTTCATTTTTTTAAGATTCTCATCTTCTTGTTGAATCATTTTTGCTTCATGATTTTCTTCTTCTTCATTGGAATTTTCTTATTTAGTATCATCTCTTTCAATCCTTGGATAAGGACATTCAAATTCAACATGTCCTACTCCTTCACAATTAAAGCAAATGAATTGACCTCTATTTGCTTCTTTGAAATCTGAGATGTTGTAATTTGCTTCAACTTCTTCCTCTTCTTCTTTTTCTTCTTTTTCTTCTTCTGCTTCTTCCCTTGCATAAAGGTATTGTAGCTTGTCCCAAATATCTTATGCTGATGCACATGATCCCACCTTGGATTTCACTGAATCTGTCAATCCATACAGGATGGTATATATTGTCAATTCGTTGTTCCTTCTTGCTTCCTTCTGAGTTGCAATCTTTGGTTTCTTCAAAGAATTGTATCCTGAAGCAACTGAGAACCAAACATCTGCCCCAAGAGCTTTCAAGTAAGTTTCCATTCTATTATTCCGGTATTCAAAGTTTCTTCCATCAAATGGTGGAATCCCATTTTGAATGTTGTCTTCCGTTTCTGCTTAGGATCTTCCTTCCAGTGATTAAACTGCACTGAAGATAACCTCTCTCTGATACCAATTGTTGATACTGAGAGGGGGGTGAATCAGTGTCAAGTACAATTTGAAAACTTTTTCAACCTATACCTCAACCCATTTATATATTCAATTATATCCAATGAGCAATGAACAATATTAGAAGATTTACACCAATACACCACAATACACCATGCACAATATATGAGAAATAATCAATAGTTATTATTCAAGGGAAGTAATGACTTCCAAGGGAAGATACATCTTCCATAAAGGGAGGGATAAAACTCCAAAAGGAAGATACAATCCTCCAATATCAATAGAGGGTTGACCTATCCGTCCTTTCCCCTTCCTTCCACCCAAGAATATATAAGAGATAATAAAACTTTACATTAAATTGTCATCATCAAGCAACCATCGCATAGAACCTGATAATGCTTCATGAGACTTCTTCAACTTCTGCAATTCTTCACTTCCCAGAATACTCTGATCCTATAGATAATATTACTCAATGTATTATCTGAAACTCCTCCAAGTTTCATTCCTTGAATCCTCCCAGAAAAGGAGTTATAGAGAAAATGGTAGACCTTATTCAATTCTCGTTTATTTAGGTGAGTGAACTTGTACAGAATGCCCCACGCTCAATATTTAAAATCATATTCTGAAATTTGTACATAGGAAACTATAGCCCATACAATTTCCAATGCAATTGGTCTCACTTCATTTGGATTCTCTATGAATACGTTATGACTATTTTACCTGGAACACTTGTTTATGACTAGCTTCAGGACTAATCAAAAACCCTATTTTCCACAGAGTGTATCACCAAAATTATAGCGAACAAAGAGATGAAATTTTTACCACAGGTACCTAAATATGTCTTCTGAATAGCCTTTGAATTTCACCATCTAAATCATTCTAGAAAAACATTTCTAGGGAAAATGGTAATATGACCTATAAATAACATACCTTAGAACACATCACCAAGAGACTTCATCCTCCCTTGAAATTCGGCCTTCTTTACTTCAAATCTCCTCTGAAATTCGAATTATATCTCCTTATTCATTAACAAACTTGTGTATATAAAATGAATGTATAATGATATGTATTTATACCCTTTATGTCACTTCCTTTTAACATTAGGGCCGACCTAACACTTTCTTATTTTGTAATTATTTTCTTTAATTATCTTCAGGGCCGACCTGTACTTCCTTCTTCAATTCACTTTGTCATCTTCAAAAATTAATTTCTCCTCAACCATGAGGATCCACGTGATGTTCCACCTACCAAAGGAAACAACATGATGTATATTATCCATCCATGGGTGTTGTATCTGCATGTGCATTGTCCTTCATGTCCAAATACCTTCATCAATCTTGCAGTCCAAAACCAATGACTATGATTGACATCAATGACAACAACCAATCTTCCAAAATAAGGGCACTATGGCCTCTAACAAGATAACCCAATATCCAAATCCTCAAAAAATCCTTCTCCTTGACCAAATCGAAGCACACTAGCTCCACAAGTGCGCCCCCCCTTGCTGGAAACCCTCAATGTTGTGCCCTCTCTCTTTATGTACCTGTGGATGGTGTTGAATCCCTTTGAAGCTAAGTAGATCTGATATAGAATGGTGAGGGAGGGATCTTTCACCTCTGTGACCAATCTTGGATCAAGATAGGTGGGATCTTTCACCACCGAGTTGATCTCTAGGGTTTGTTAAGTCAAAACCCCCAAGTGCATGGGCTCACTAGCAAGAAGCCAGATATCAAATGATAAACAACATAATGAGAGAATAAAGGCCCCTATATCTCTTTTATCCTCCCTGCTCACCTTGTCTCTCCAAGTGACTTTTACTTTATTTAATTATTAATTAATTAATTAAATCACTTTAATCAATTAATTAACCATTTTACCTCTAAAAAGTAGTTTATACCTCCTTGTGGCTTCCCTGGCCACTGAAAGTCACTTCTCATCATCCTATCATGTAGTGTTATTCCTCCCGATTCTAATGAGCTATTACACTAAGAGGTTCCTCCAAGTATTATGCCCAATATGACCTCCTTAGTGAATTTAATTAACATATAACCCAAAATAACTCAAAATCATGGAAATCGTTAGAATGCAACGGAACCAAAGCCAAGTTGTGCGAAATGGATCATAATGATGAAATAAGATGAGGGATGCAATCCAGACCCCAAAATACCCCTCAATAGCCCATGTACTCGCTATAACCTCCATCTGGCAATTCTAGTCATCATAACACTTTGTAATATAATGATGTCCCAAAGTGGGGACATTACAGGGTCATGGAGACATGACTGCAATAAAATATAGAGTTACCTCCATGAAAGAAAAAGAGCTACCTTCGATATCAGTTATTGAGCCACTCTTAGTTTGAGATGAAGTTGTTGTCGTGATGGAATAAGAGGAGTTACTCACAGATTTCAGCAGCCATAGTGAGGATGAAACAGT
Organism: Picea engelmannii; assembly: GCA_009831015.1. Classification (NCBI taxonomy): domain Eukaryota; kingdom Viridiplantae; phylum Streptophyta; class Pinopsida; order Pinales; family Pinaceae; genus Picea; species Picea engelmannii. Next base: position 744,581 of record ML779116.1, on the reverse strand, counting down.
CATTCACATCCTCTGAGTTGTTGCAGGTGTAGAGTCCCAGTTCCAAAAGGAATAGTTGTAGAAAGAGGAGAGGACATACTCTCAGGAAGTGAGACAGATAGTGCTTTGCAGAGAGCACATAGAGCTAGTACATGATTGTGCACATTGATTTGTGGCTGAGCAAGTGTACCAGATTGGTAAAATGTAATGTGAAAATTTGGTTTGAAGTTGAAGATAGAAAGACTTAGGTCTGCAGGTTGAAGAAGGATCTGTACAGGTTGAAGCAAGCTCCTAGAGCTTGATATGGTAGAATTGACAATTTCCCAAAGAGCTTGGGATTTACCAAGAGTAAATTTGATTCTAACCTTTACCTCAAGGTTATGAATGATGACCCAGTAATGTTACTACTATATGTAGATGATGTATTCTTGACAAGATGAAAAAAATATCATCACAGATTGCAGAAGAAGCTCACTACAGAGTCTGATGAAAGACCTAATGCGTTATCTCTTAGTTCTTGAAGTTTGGCAAAGCCCGGAGAAGATCTCCCTTAACCAAGGGAAGTATGCAGTTGAAATAATGAAGAGGTTTAACATGTTGGAATGTAAATCCATGTACACACCCATGGAAATGAAGTTGAAGCTCCTGGTAGACACTTCGTCAGAATTGGTTGATGCTACAATGTACAGACAAATTATTGGTTCGGTGATGTATCTAATGAATACCAGACCAGATATATGTTTTGTTGTGAACACCTTTTGATTCAATATCTAGTAGAACCCAGACATGTTCAGCTTGATGATGCAAAGCATGTGATGAGATACCATAAGGGTACATTGGATTTTGGTCTGTGCTATACTAGAGATCATGACTTCATATTGTATGGATATACTGATTCAGATTGAGCTGGAAGTGTTTCTGATAGAAAGAGCAGTTCATGATGTTGTTTCAGTTTGGGGTCAGCCATGACTGCGTGGCAGAGTAGGAAGCAATCCAGTATTTCTCCCAGCACGGCAGAAATGGAATATATTGCAACATGTTCCACCAGTTGTGAAGCCATATGGCTTTAGATCTTGTTGACATATCTATTTGATCTAGAGATGGAATCCACCATGATCCTATGTGATAACCAAAGTTGTATAAAAATGATATGTTCCATGATGAGTCGAAGCACATAGAGATCCGGTATCACTTCATTCATGATATGATGCAGAGAGGAGCTATAAATCTCTAATATGTTGGCACAGATGAATAGGTTGCAGATGTGTTGACCAAGCCTCTATCTCGTGTAAAGTTTGAGCACATTTGAGACAATCTTGGTATAGTCTGAAAGGACCTCCCTCGAAAGGGGGAGTAGTGCTGATGATACTATGGTATCCTGACCAACAGAAGGTAGCTCAGTTAGGATTTTATATCCTAGGGGATTGATCATCCATAGACATATCCCGAAGGTCAGTAAGGATGGGCTATCAGAGTACTTGTGCATGTATATGCTAGCTTTGGTCAGTAGTGGTAGTTCCATTAGGATTTTATATCCTAGGGAATCTTTTGATTCCTGGGAAGCTCCTTTGGATCTATCAGAGTACCACAAGATGTCGAGATGCCAGCCTCATGCTGAAGATTTCCAGCTTCATGTTGATGTTGTTGTGATGTCAGACTCATGCTAAATATTTCCATCTTCATGATGATGTTGTTTTGATGCCAACTTCATGCTGAATATTTCCATCTTTGTGTTGATGTTGTTGTGACGATAGCCTCGTGCTAAATATTTCCAGCTTCATACAGATGTTGTTGAGATGCCAACTTCGTGCTGAAGATTTCCAGCTTCGCACTGATGTTGTTGAGATGTCAGCTTTTTGCTAAAGATTTGCAGCCTAGTGCTGATGTTGATGATGCTCCATCATTCGTGTTGCGATGTTGTTGTTGTTGATGTTGTATCATCCTTTTGTTGTTATTGATGATGATGATGTATTAGTGTTATACTAATCCATGTTGATGCAGATGATGATGATGCTATTCCAGCTCCTTGTTGTGGATGATGGTATTGATGATGGGAAAAACTTCCAATGATTTATAGATATGCCAATCAGTGTTCTAGATGTTGTTGATGTTCCTGCCCTCTCTCTCTCCTGATGATGTTGTAGAATACCCTTCTTGTTAAGGGGGAGTGTTGAAATATTGTAACTGCAAAGAGTATTCTATTTACGATTGAGTTATTATTCATTAGAGAAATCCCCTTTTGTGGATTGATCATGTCGACCATTGTAATTGACCAAATCCCCTTTTGTGGATTGGTCAAACCCTAAACATATTGTACAAATTGAGAAGTCGACCCCCAGGCTAATTAAAGTGGTTTTAACCACTAAGAAGACAAGTTGGCCCTGCCCAGTGAAGAGACACCTTTCCAACACCTGCCAACCAATATAAATAAAGGAATTCAATGCCTCATTATCTCATTCACTCATTCACTCATCAAGAGTGCAAGTTTGGTAGCTGCAATTGGGAGAAGAAGGAAGATATAGGCACATTTCTCAGTGTTGGATATTCTCTAGTGTTTTGGTTTATTGTATTGGCATTGTATTGGCTATCTATATTAAGGAAGTTTTGTTGGGTTTTCTCCCCCATGAGGGTTTCCCAGGATAAATGATGTGTATCTTGTGATTTTGTTTCTCTCAGTGATCCTATCTATGCTATTGTTATCTAGTAAATTGAAAATAAACCTAATAATAGCTCAAAACTTAACACTGTGAACTTTCTTTTCAATCATGAAATAATTCTTATTTCATAATTATGAAATTGTGACAAAATAATTATTTCTTTGTGAAATGATTATGAAAATTTTACTCAACTATGTAATTCTAGCCTCATAACATCTAATAACATGCTTGCACAACCTATGGTGGAAAATACAAGTACAATAATGTAACACACCCATTACGGCATAATAAAATTTTCGCTTTTCCTCAAGGGACAGAATCCCTAAAGTCCTACGGGGGCCTAGTGTAGGCTAGTTCTTCCCTGTTCACCTCCCTGTGATCGTGGGTTAGGACCATAGGCCAAACAAACTAGGCGCCTTTTTTTGTTTTGTGACTTTGCGATACAAGTGAGTCCAATCTTAAAGGTAGAAGGGCGAGGGGGCTCCAGAATGAAACACTGGCCATAGATCTGGGCGCACGGATTCTGGCCGTCCCGATCTACCCGCCGCTTAACGACAAAGCATTAGCTCCCTTTATTTATTCCCTATCTCGATAGGACCACATACTCGCCTAAATGCAAGCGCCTTTCACAACTCGTGACCTCGTGAGTCGTGAGTCAAAGACCCTCGAATTTTCTTCACCATTTGTCGATACCCATGGTTCCGATATGGTATGGCCCCTCCTTATTAGCGCTCTCCATGCGTGACCACTGGCTAGGGTTAACTACCATCCTTGCTCGCAACTTGCAAGTTCGCGAGTTGAAAGGTTGAACCTTTGGGCCCTTCTTTTACAAAACCCCGAGGAATGATATTTATTTTCCCTCTCACGTTCTCGCTACTCGCGACTTCGCGAATCAAAGGGTTGAGATCTCATGCTCTTATCCTATGAATCCTTGAGACACGAGAAGTCAATCGGAGCATTGACTCCCTTCTCCAGGCGACGCGTGCCCACTTGTCATTCACACGGGCCCCACCTGATGGATGTGCCACATGTTCTCACGAGCCTCGGCGCTCAAAAATTTGCAACTTCTATGGTCGAAAGTGACCCCTTCCAACCTCCGAACCCCCGAACTCTCGATATGTGATATCGCCACTGAGTTCTGATCCAACGGTCCTCCCATTCCTGGATCCAACGATTCAGGTTTTTCTCCTCGCCACTTTGCACTTCGCGACTTCGTGAGTTGGAGCACCCAACTCTTGCGCTCTCTTCTTGTGAGACCCAAAGTACGAGAAGTCAACAGGATGTTGACTCCCATTTCAAACGACACATGTCCACCACCTGTCACCACTTCTCTCTCTCTAGTCATCTTATCGTTATGCCTCCCATTTCAAATGACACATGTCTACCACCTATCACCACTTCTCTCTCTCTGGGCATCTTATCATTACACCACCTGTCAACCGCATGGGTCCCACCAAGAGGAATGTCACGTGTTGCACAAGCTCTCGCAACTCGCAAGCTCGGGACTTCTACAGTCGAAACTAATTCCCCTCAACCTCCGAGATCCCGATATGCGATATGGCGAGTAGGTCCTGAATCAATGGTTGCTCCTACTTCTCGCTATTTAGGACTTCGCGGCTCCAAGGGTTTGGTCTTCCACCTCCAAACTCATGAATCCCCGATACGTGAAATGGCCAGATCTATGCGACTTATCCTCCAACATGGACGGTCTCGATGTCTTCGGGACTTTCAAGACGTAGTCGATTTCACTCTCCCGCCTAAGTAGAGGTTAAGATCGACAGCTTATAGAGCTTCGAGGGGTCCCTGGGATCTACGATCCAGGATCCCATCGCTACTTGTGAAGGCTGAAAGGGTGAGGTGTTAATGCCTATGCTCCTTCTCTAGATCCATCGGTGTTGACAGGCTTGGGGTGTTCCCGAAAGGATTTCGACCGTCATTTACCAAGCGATAGGGTATTTTCTTTCTATATTTGAACTCGCTATCCCTTCTGAGCTTGAAACACGAAGTTCAAACTCTCGGAGCTTCAGGCTCCCATGACCCCAAGACCTTAGAAAGCTACTCTTTCTTGCATAAGGGTTCCAGACCT
>ML779116.1:679545-736645 GCA_009831015.1 Picea engelmannii | reverse complement strand
CCTTACCATGCATTCGGCTCCATGGCCCCAGTCGTGCGAGTTGAACCCAATGGCAATCAAGCCCTGTTGATGTTTGACAATGCCCGCCAAGATTTGAAAGACAGTGGATGGCTTACCTTCGTGAAACGATTCGAGGGTTTTAACCTTTGCGTAGCTCGATAGTTTGCCATGACTTTCGATGGTTGTCGAGCCAAGGTCAGCGATATACAGTTGGATATTGATGAACAGTTCATCAGCTCGGCTACGGGGTTATCTCCTTCGGGACAGCATTGGTTTAAGAATTGCAAGGTCGAGGAAGTGCCATGGACATTGTTGTTTCAATCTCGCAAAATCACCTCTTGTGACAGAGGTATGCCTGTATCTATGCTCAAACCACGTTGGCATGATTTATTGATGATAATCAAACAGTTCGTGACCTGTGAAGGTCGATACGGACTTGTGTTCCTCCACCACCTACGTTTGATTATGGTTTTTATGGGATATTCTCTCAATATGCCCTATTATTTGCATCATAGCCTATTTAAAATGTCGAAGAAGTTCAAAAAGCCGGAGTAGGCTGACAGTAGCCTGTTTCATTATGGGCTTGTTAAGCTTATTGTTGTCTATCATTTGAGTTTGCACAGGGATAGCTGGAGCATTTTCGTTGCTCAGAATGGTTTCGAGGATCCGAACCCTACACAGGTTGACAAACCTGTGGTGAGTGAGGTCAAGGATGTACCCCCGATTCCCTACCATGTCCTACTGCCTAAACCCTTGGCTGACCCTCCTATCGACTTACCCCACACTATGATTAAGAGTGTTGAGACTGTTAAGCCTGTGATAAAAAATCCCAAGGAAAACCCTACTGCTAACGATAAGGGTAAAAAGAATGCACGTTTGATTTCACGGATGGCAAGGAACAATCCAAAACCCCCTGTTGAGCCAAACCCTATCGTCTTGAGTGAGGACTCTGATTCGGAAGTTGAGCGTTTCTTGGCCAGCGAATACCCCTATTCGCAAGGTTTGTGTCATGAACCCCCTTATGATTTTGTATCAAACCTACCCCCCTGCCTAAAGGATGACCCTAACTACCCAGGTATTAAGTCACCTCGTGAAACCCTTGGTCATTTTCCCAAACCCTCGCCTGCTCTGTCTAAACCCACACAGTCACCCTGTGATCAATGCAATTCATGGTTAGAACGATATTATATTAATGTTCCGATACTTCAATCAAGGATTCAATCATTGGAAGAACAGATTGCAATCCTAACCAGTCAAAAGGCCAAGCTTCAAGCGACAAATAAAAAGCAAAGACAACCGGCTCCATACTGTTTAAAAACGCGGAATCAGCCACGGCTGTTGTAAATTCCAAGCTGGCATAATCAAGCAGCCTCGTCGCTACACAGGTATGGTTCTGAAATCGTTTTGTTCTGTAAATAATCTAGTTTGCTATAACAATTTGTATTTAGTTTTTAAATAGCTTGATCAATTATCCAAATGCCTCTATCATTCGGTGATCATCCTGTACATGGCTTCGTTTTGATTAAAATAGAAAGAGTTTCGATTTGATATATGATCTGCTCATAGATTTTGAATGGTTATTCGTTTGGATTTCATTTGCTAAGTTTGTCTGAGTGAAATAACGAAAGTAATGGTCTGTTTTCAATTCAATTCGTTTTGCACTCACTACCAACAGGAAGTTTTTATGCTTAATTTAGAAAATGATTTTGCTTGGATTCGATTTCGTTATCATTGGTATGCTATGATTGGTAAATGTTTTCGGGAAGACACTTGTTACGATGTTGTGTCGTGTGATGTTCTATCTTTGATTGTTTCCAAGTTAAGGATAATGAATCTGTCTCTTTGATGAAAACATTATGCTCAAATAACATTCACGCCCGAATTGGAAATGAACCCAAATCATAACAATTATGTGAAAATCTTAGCTAATCGATTCTCTTTTATTCTAATTTGGCAAGTTTGTCCTATGAGTAGAGTTCAGATTATAATTGATACTTTGTATTTTAAATTTGTGAAATGAATTGGTCAAACCCTGATATGATTCGTTTGATTGAAACGATTGTGATCAAAATTAATCGATCATGTTTGCTTACTGTGCAATGATCAACAATCGAAATCTATAACAAACCCTCTTTGATTAATCATGTTATGATTTTGTTATGAGTCAATTATCGTTTGGATTCGTTCACAGCCTAAATCGCTTGCTATACGTTTATCGTGATAATCCTGTTTGATTCACAAGTGTAACGATGTGTTTGCGATTTGTTTTATTTTCAATTGAATATCAAAATGATCTCGTAACAGAGGAATTCGATTTGTTTGGAAATGATTACGATTTTGTTTCATGTGATTTCATTTACCCGATTTATGACTATAATCGAAACAGAGTATTGTTATCTCCATACTTAGTTAATGATGTGGATCCTGTTTGAGTTCATAATAGAATATCGATTTCAATTTATGATCCATTATCAAATGATTGTTGGATGTAAATTGAATGGAATTTCTTAAAAGATTTGATTTAATTTCAATTCTGATTTTGTATCTTATTTTAGACTAGCTACAGAATCAGATGATTTTGTAGCTAAGTCTGTAGAATTAAATTTTTATCATTTTATTAATAAAAGAGTCTTCTAACTTGTCTATTTTGGATCATTTTCAGGTGAATTCGAAATTGTATTGGATTTGATGGACAGTTTAGAGGATATTTGAAATATTTTGGTTTCATTTTAATTTCCTAGTTTAGTTGATCTTGGGAATATCTTCCCAGATTATGTAAACAGTTTGATAACTTCCACAGGGAGGTTTTACCCTGTGGAAAAACTTATAAATACTCATTATTTTTTGTAATAAGAGCATCCTCATTCGTGGGAGAACAAGGATATGGAATTTTAATACAGACTGAGACAGAAATTGATGTTCTGCTACAACTTTAGCTTTTCATCATATCAATATTTTGTTTCATGTTTATGTGTATCAATTTGCATTTGGTTAATGACTACTTTACCTATCTTAGTATTTTTCAAATGATATGATTTAATCAATATAATCCATATTTGATTTCTTCCAGTACTTAAAAACATAGCAATTACTTGATTCAGTTTGTGAATGACAGATTTCTCTTCTTCATCAATTGGATTATTAAGTATAACTTTTTGCATAACAGGTTTACCTAATTGCAGAGATTTATAAATCTTATAATTGTTATGATTTTTTATGTATTGTTTGTGCTGTAAACAAACTCAAAGAGCATTGCAGCGTATCGTTTACGAGAAGCTTCCGAATTATTCGGTGCGAGTTTCCTTCCTCCGACCAGCTTCGAAGTCATCATACACAGGACAAATCTGGAGCGTTTCCAGGTCAGTTTGTCATTTGTTTGCTTGGTGTATTTATTAGTAGTTTAGTTTAGATATAAGTTTAGTTAGATTTATAGGTAGAATTAGTATATTAGATTGTTTAATTTCAGTAACTTTTATTTCTTGTTTATAAAATCATAAAATCAACAAAAAATATCTTTCTCTGTCTTAGGGCAGAAAGCAAATGAGTTTTCTAGGTTTTATTTAAATCTGTATCTTGTGAATATTGTGTATTTTGTGAATAAGTTATATTAGTTAGTAGTTTGTATATATAGAGATAGTAGATTAGTTTGTTTGTTTAATAGTTAGTTTTAATTAGATTAGTTAGATTAGTTTGTTTTATTTATTGTTAATTAGTTTAGTTTGTTTTATTTAGTTTTAGTTAGTTTAGTTTGATTAGTTTTAGTTAGATTAGTTAGTTTAGATTAGTTTTCTTTTGTTTTCTTAGGACCTTAGATCGGCTAACGGAGCCGCTAAACCCATCAGGGTGGTTCATTCCAAACGGCTTGGGTTATCAGACAACCCCGGACCGGTTCCACTCTCTCAGTTGACGGACGGTCGATTTCTCCCGTCAACACCTTCATATTTTACTCTAGCGGTTCCTTGTTGTAGGTACATGGTCACGGTCTAGACGAAGGGATCTGTTTCTTGTGCATTTTTTATTCTTTCCTTGACATCTGTCTCGCAGGTGCTCACCGCTGCCAGGTGAATTGTTTTCATACTTCTGCTAAGGGCATCGGCCACCCTATTTTCCTTTCCTTTAATGTGTTTGATTTCGAAATAAAATTCGCTAAGGAGGGCCATCCACCTAGCTTGCCTGGCATTGAGCTTTGGTTGATCAAACATGTATCGCAATCCGCAGTGATCTGTCATAAGTACAAACTTTCTTACCAGGAGGTAATGCCTCCACATTTTTAAGGCATGCACTATGGCAGCCAGTTCTAGATCATGGGTCACATAGTTGACTTCATGCTCGTTCAATTTTCAGGATTCATAGCAGATCACACTTCCTTTCTGCATAAGGACTCCTTTGAGCCCTTCCTTACAGGAATCCATGCACACAAGGAAGTCAGCTTCTGGGTCGGAAATTTTCAGCACGGGTGCATGGGTTAGTAGATGTTTCAGGGTTTGAAATCCTTCTTCACATTTTTGTGTCCATAGGAATTTTTTCCCCTTCTTCTGGAGGGCAGTGATTGGACAACCAATCTTGGAGAATCCTTTTATAAATCTCCTATATTATCCTGCTAATCCCATAAAGGATCTGATATCCGAAACATCCTTTGGGGTAGTCCATTCCATGATAGACATGATTTTGTCAGGGTCTACCACTACTCCTTCTTTGGAGAGAACATGGCCTAAGTAATGTATCTCTTTCTGGAAGAATTCACATTTGTTGAATTTGGCATAGAGATGATGTTCTCTTAGCACTTGTAGCACAAGTCTAAGATGCTCTTCATGCTCTTTTCTGTTCTTGGAGTAAATTAATATATCGTCAATAAAAACAAGCACAAATTTGTCTAGGAACTTATTGAGTACATTGTTCATCAAGCACATAAAAGTGGTAGGAGCATTGGTCAACCCAAACGGCACTACCACGAACTCATAGTGACCATACCTTGTCCGGAAGGCAGTTTTATGGATGTCTTCACCCTTGATTCAGACTTGATGGTATCCCAACCTCAAATCAATCTTTCAGAAAATAGACGCACCCCCCAATTGATCGAATAGGTCGTCGATCCTGGGCAAGGGGTACTTTTTCTTTATGGTTACCTTATTGAGTTGCATATAATCTATACACAGTCTAAGGGTACTATCCTTCTTTTTCACGAACAGGACTGGTGCTCCCCATGGAGACACGTTGGGCCGAATATAGCCCTTATCCATCATTTCTTTTAACTGCAACTTGAGTTCAACTAACTCGGGTGTGCTCATCCGGTATGGTGTCCTAGACACTGGCACCGCTCACGGTGCAAGTTCTATCGAGAAGTCTATGTCCCTTCTCAGAGGTAGACCCGGTACCTCTTCTGGAAACACATCTTTGTATTCTCTCAGGATAGGGTGATCGTCAGGGTTTGGTTTGTCATCTTCGATTGTTTTCAACACTTGTATTGCATATAGGGTACATCCCTTTCGGCAATACTTTCTCATTTGCAGAGCTGATATTTGTCTCACCGAGGCAGGTTTCTGGATCCCTTGAAGGGTTATCCTCTCCCCTTCCTTACTTACACATTCTAAGGTCTTATGGTAACAGTCCAATCTAGCTTTATGGGCAGCTAGCCAATCTATACCAATCAACAGATCATATGATCCTAGGGGCAATATGTTAAGGGTTTCTTGGGTGGGGAATTCACCCAACAATAATTGGTAGGCTGGTATGACTTATGCTATCCTCCTTTTGGTGCCAGTGGCTAACTGTACCAACCATGGCTTGGTATGTTTTTATGGTTGTAGTTTACACTTGTCAATAGCTTTAGGGGATATATAACTCAAATTTGAACCAGGGTCAATTAAAACAGACACTAGATGGTTGGAAATCATACCTTCTATTTCCACTACTGAAGCTTGGTGGTCGGCATGGTTATTATCCAAGGCTGCATAAATTTGTGGCACACTCCTAACCACATCATTGACGGTAGTAGCTTCTTGGATGTTATAAATCCTCCGACTATTCTATTTTCAGTGTGGGCAGTCTCTCAATAGATGTTCTTTCCCACAACCCCATCATTTCAAAGGCTCTCTCTTTGGGTTATCGGTCTTCACTGATATGGGTCCAGAAGTTTTATTTCGGCTCAAGGAGGGGAAATTCTATTGGTGCATACTCCGAGCTGGAAAGCTCATTCTTAGGTTCTTCTTATAGTTCTTAAATCCTGGGGATTTAATTCCCTTTTTATGAAATATTGAACTATTCTTCTGTTTCCATCCTTCGCGAGGTTCTGCTCGATGCCCAAACTATTCATGACAATAGGTTTCCTTTCAAATAGTGCCTTATAGAGTCTTTGGCTCATCAAATTCAATTCTATTCCGATAGTCCTTAGGTAGTCCACTGATGAAGTGTTGCACCTTTTCCTTTTTCGCCTTGATATAGGGTACATACCTCAACAAATCGAGGAATTTGTTGACATATTCTTCTATAGTGAGTTGTCCCAGTTTGAGTTCATAAAAATCTTTAGTCTTTTCGTCGAAATATTTTTCCGACAGATACTTCTTTCAGAATTATTTCTCAAACCATTCCCAAGACAGGTCCTCTTCATGAACCCCTTTCATATTCTTAAGGTCTTCCCACCAAATGGAATCCTTTCCATTCAAGTTGAAGGTGGCCACTCGGGCCTTCATATTTTCTGAAAAGTCATGGACTCTGAAATACTTCTTTAGTCTGATTAGCCAGGCCTCTGCTTCCTCTCCCTTCTTTATTTCACTGTCGAAGGAGGGTGGTTTGGATTTTCTGAATTCTTCGAATTTACGACCTTTGGAAGACTTTTGCTTCTTCTGTTTCCTTTGGGGATAGGAACTGGTTTTGCTGCTAGAAGATCCCTCTGAATCGCCAGCTTCCTTCTCAGAGGAATCATCCGACTCTTGTCCTTTACCTCTGGGGTGGACCTTTTTCAAGGTGCTCCTCTCAGTGTGACCACTGATATGGCCATGTTTATGAGTTTCAGGTTCATGTTGCATTTGTCTTTGTAGATTGGATAAACTCTGCAGTAAAACTACATTAATTTCTGTTTGCTTTTCTTGTTCTTTCATCATCCTTTCATTGTCGGCCTTACAGCTCTATAATTCGACCATGAGGCTCCTCACAGTCTCGGCTAGACCTGGAGGGGTCCCTACTATCCTCCTTTTGTCGGACTCTTCGTCTCTATCGTGGGAGCCTTCTCCCACTTCATGGTGAATCACCATACTATGCGTTGATAATTTCCCGCAGTTGATCTTTTGCTTGTGTGCAAAAGGAAAAACGTTGGTTGTTAGTCAATTTTTATATTTATTTATAACCAGTACATAATTCATATTTTCACATGTACATGCACACAATAGGGGTTTTTCATTCTTAACTTCATCTTTTGATTAGGAAGGTTAAGATAGGGGGTTACTCTTTTTAAGAGTGTTCTGAATGGAGCTTCTGCGCAACTCGTTCATGAGCCCAAGCAGGCCAAGTGTTGTAACCATGCTCTGATACCAATTTGTAACACACCCACTATGGCATAATAAAATTTTCGCTTTTCCTCAAGGGACAGAATCCCCGAAGTCCTACGGGGGCCTAGCGCAAGCTAGTTCTTCCCTGTTCACCTCCCTATGATCATGGTTAGGACCACAGGCCAAACAAACCAGGTGCCTTTTCATGTTTCGTGAATCCGCAATACAAGTGAGTCCAATATTAAAGGTAGAAGGGAAAGGGGGTTCCAGAATGAAACCCTGGCTGTAGATCTGGGCACGCAGATTCTGGCCGTCCAAATCTACCCGCCGCTTAATGACAAAGCATTAGCTCCCTTTCTTTATTCCCTATCTCAATAGGACCACATACTCGCCTAAATGCAAGCACCTTTCACAAGTCGCGACCTCGCGAGTCGTGAGTCGAAGACCCTCGAATTTTCTTCACCAATCGTCGATACCCGAGGTTCCGATATGGTATGGCCCCTCCTTATTAGTGCTCTCCATGCGTGACCACCAACTAGGGCTAACTACCAACCTTGCTCGCAACTTGCAAGTTCACGAGTTGAAAGGTTGAACCTCTGGGCCCTTCTTTTACAAAACCCCGAGGAACAATATTTATTTTCCCTCTTGCGTTCTCGCTACTCACGACTTCATGAGTCAAAGGGTTGAGCTCTCATGCTCTTATCACGTGAATCCCCGAGATGCGAGAAGTCAATCGGAGCGTTGACTCCCTTCTCCAGGCGACGCGTGCCCACCTGTCATTCACACGGGCCCCACCTAATGGATGTGCCACATGTTCTCACGAGCCTCAGCTCTTGGCACTTGGCGACTTCTACAGTCGAAAGTGACCCCTTCCAACCTCCGAACCCCCAAACTCCCGATATGAGATATCGCCACTGAGTTCTGATCCAACGGTCCTCCCGTTCCTGGATCCAACGATTCAGTTTTTTCTCCTCGCCACTTCGCACTTCATGACTTCGTGAATTGGAGCACCCAACTCTTGCGCTCTCTTCCTGCGAGACCCGAAGTACGAGAAGTCAACAAGATGTTGACTCCCATTTCAAACAACATGTGTCCACCACCTGTCACCACTTCTCTCTCTCTCTCTGGGCATCTTATCGTTATGACTCCTGTTTCAAATGACACGTGTCCACCACCTGTCACCACTTCTCTCTCTCTGGGCATCTTATCGTTACACCACCTGTCAACCATGTGGGTCCCACCAAGTGGACGTGCCACGTGTTGCACAAGCTCTCACAACTCGCAAGCTCAGGACTTCTACAGTCGAAACTGATTCCCCTCAACCTCTGAGATCCCAATATGCAATATGGCGAGGAGGTCCTGACTCAATGGTTGCTCCTACTTCTCGCTATTCGGGACTTCGTGACTCCAAGGGTTTGGTCTTCCACCTCCAAACTCACGAATCCCCGATATGCGAAATGGCCAGATCTCTGCCACCTGTCCTCCAACATGGACGGTCCCGATGTCTTTGGGACTTTCGAGACATAGTCAAGTTCATTCTCCCGCCTAAGTAAAGGTTAAGATCGACGGCTTATAGAGCTCCAATGGGTACCTGGGATCTACGGTCCAGGATCCCATCGCTACTTACGAGGGCTGAAAGGGCGAGGTGTTAATTCCTATGCTCCTTCTCTAGATCCGTCGGTGTTGACAGGCTTGGGGTATTCCCAAAAGGATTCCGACCGTCATTTACCAAGCGATAGGGTATTTTCTTTCTATATTTGAACTCGCTATCCCTTCTGAGCTTGAATCACGAAGTTCAAACTCTCAGAGCTTCAGGCTCCCATGACCCCGAGACCTTAGAAAGCTACTCTTTCTTGCATAAGGGTTCCAGACCCGAATTGCATGAACCCTCAGATGGTTCTCAGGAAATTATCCCTAATCTTAATCGAGTCTCTAGTAAGGTTTAGTACGGTTACAAGGTTTATGGGGTAATTCTCGGAAAAGAGTACTCTCAAGGGGCCTTCCCAGAATATTACGAGAAACTAAGAAAATAAGATGATTCTCGGTGGAGCGAACTCATGTCCCAGACTTAATCATTTGTGCAAAAAACAACTATGGCATGTAAGCATACACAGGCATCCATTCTATCAAATCAAACGTTAGGTAAACACTTCTATTCAGAACTATTTACAAGTACATAAAACTGAACATGCGATTATGGCATTAACTTCAAATAACACTTATCAGAAATAACACCAGAGGTGATGCAACTGCTGAGAGGGGTGCTCGTTTCCACCCAATCGTAGGCTCAGCGATTCCAATAGGATTTACCACTAGCCACCCCCGAGCTGAGACCACGATGCTGCAAGACTGCGTCTCTGTTTTCCAGTGATTGAGAACGAGGGTTACTCTCCCCCTTCTCTTCTATCACTCACTCTGCATATCTCAAGAGTTCTTCCTCCTTCCCTCACGTCTACCCCCTCTGCGCTTCTTCCTCATGCATTTCCCTCTTGCAAGGTTGTGTGTGGCGTGATTTCCCTCGCGGTGGTCAGGCCCAAGGCTCCTACGGATGGGCAGTTCACTTCCCCCATCCCTCATCAATTCTTGAGGAGCCATCTACCTACCAACCTGCGAGTAATTTATTTCGGGCCAGCGAGCCGCTCTTGGTTCTCCGAGCCAGTGAAGTCCAAATACGGTATTGGTTTTCGGTGGAAGTTAACACCACCTTTCTTCAGCCATCGTGGTCTCTTTTCAGCAGTCCTGCAATATATATATATATATATATATATATATTATTCACATTCATCGACCTTTTTCACAAGGTCCATTCACATTTTTGAGTTTGCCACAGTTCTTGGCCAATATAGTTATTTTTACAAACTAGGGGAAACAGGGTGTTACAAATAATATATATGCCAAGAAAATTCTCACGAGATTCCCCCCTCTTCCCCAAAATATCTTGATGGGGAAGTTCAATCACTAACCACAATAGTAGCGCTATTAACCCAACAAGAGTTAGCCAAACCCAAACCTCAACCAAACCAGAATTGGAGACCTCATGACACACTCTACCTTGAAACATTATGTTTGAATCAATTCAACTAACTCATTGATATATATATATATATATATATATATATATATATATATATATATATATATATATATAATGTGTGTGCATACTTCAACAAACTATGAACCCTGAAAAATCATGGGTTGTCCAAAAAAAATTCCATACATCATAATAAATTTGATTGCATCTAATGGACATGATATATCACATGCTCTTACACCATTCCATATTATATCCAACTCCTCTATGAGACGCTCAAGATACACATAATTGTCTTCATGCGGTATAACTTTTGAGGTATGATAAGTGATAACATAACATGTCCATTCAGACTAAGATTAAATGGAGTAATCTCAGTAGTATATAGAATATTAGTTGATAGTTGGGCAAAAGAGAAAAGTTGTGTTTGATGAAAAGAGTTATCAACGGTTTTACCTTGGACAGTTGTCGCCAATGGGGATAATTGTTAAAGCTTATGTAATTACAATCTTCACTCTATTTGTTGCAATAGATCCCAATAAAAATTGAAAAGTTTAATTAAAACACATGGGAACAAAATATATTTATGTAATGAACCTAGAAATCATGTACAATATGTCAATATATTGCAAAAATCTTCATACTATGCTTAGGTTGTGTAAATATAAACCTTAGTTATGTTCAATAAATAATCACAAAACCTAGCATGTTGATTTTTTCCTACATTGCATAATAGAATGACAAGGCACATTAAAGCATTAGACATCCCAATTGATTAGTGTGCATAGAATACCAGCATTATAAAATTATAATGGATCCTCTTTTATATTTCTATCTTTTTTATTTTTAAATTTTATTTTTATATTTTTAATAATAAATAAAAAATAATATTTACTCTTTAATTAAATTATTAACTAATTAAATTAAAAATTAAAAAAAAAATTAATTAATTAATTAAAAAAAATTAACTAAATTAATTAATTAACTAATTTATTAATTAATTTTATGTTTTTCAACCTTTTACTTTGGTGACATGCACCGTAATTTGAAAAACTCCATTGAATTAAGATTGAAACTAAAAAGAACCAAAGCCCCACTAAATTGATCTTGAACTAAATGGTACAAATAACCATATGAAGGGTCACCAAGTTTTTGAAATAATAATATGTTACGCGAAATACACTTCCTTGCAATTGATGTTTATTTGTTTCCTTGTCTTTATTTAAAGAAGGCAAAGAGTTTTATTTTGGGAAATCAAGATAAAGAAAAATAATATGATCGCTTGAGAAGGGCATGACGAAATTGCACGCCCCGATAGACTCGGTACGAATGTTTCTTTGTCTCGGGATCATCTTTATTTTAAAACGGCGTTAAATTTTATATTGGGAGGTCAAGATAATGAAGTTTAGTTTTCCTTAGTATGACGAAATTGCATGTTCCATACGATTTGGGAAATTGCATGCTCCATACGATTTGGGATTAGTGGATTTATATAATTTAAGAGGGTATTGAATTTGATTTTAGAAGATTAAGATAAGTATGACTTGAATCAAAATTATTTCAATTGGGTGTTTAAAATTAATTAATTACATCAAATAAGTGTGAGCAAGTGAGATTTATATTTCAAATATTTGAGGTATTTATATTTCAAATATTTTATATTAAAAATACTTGATAGGAATGAAATTTTACTCTTTTTAAACCACTAAAAATTATTATAAAATTTTACAGGCATAAAATAATATCTTGAAGATGCTACTAAGCCAATAACTTTAAGTATTCGGGTTTTGAAAAAAAGATGCATCCTATTTATATCTAGATTAGATTTTTTCAATCAACTTGTTTTACACATGACGTAAATCTTATTTATACCTAGATCAGATTTTTTCTAATTAATTTGTTTTACATGTGACGTAAATTTGAGACGCTTTTTTAAACTACGTCTTTTTTCCATCTTTGAAAGAAATTGAAAGTGTCCTATTGTTGCACATAGATCATCGCGACGTTTCTCACTTGGCTACTTGGCAACACCAAGGTTACTTCATTCGAACTATGCCTATTCACCTACAACATACCCATACTTTGTTCTAGGCTACCGACAAGTCACACTCCTACTCTAGTGAGACTCTTGTATACTTAGACATTTGTTAACAGCTTTAACACTTAGTCATTTTTAAGCATACATCCATGAACATGAGAAGCCAAGAGAACAACAACGAAACAAACAAGAGAAACATAGGTATAGTGTGGGCGACACAAATTGTTCCTAATACCCAAATAAGTCTTTGTTATTGCGAAACAATTACAATATGAGCACTATCGGCTCAGTTTACAACTTCAACAGAGTAAAACGACTCGCTTCACCTCACCAAGGCACTCATACATAGATTCATCACTAAGACTCTCTTTATCGCAACCATCTTTATAGCCTCCTATGGTGCACCTCAGACATGCCCTCAACTGCAGTCTTGTTGTCTCATTGTTTCCACAAACTTCACAGATTTTGGTTCTACCTCACACATGCCTCCAACAGACCTGTGTTTCCAGACTTCCCCAAAATCATCCCTAGAGAAGATCGCCCAACTCCTTACATCGAATCCTCCTCAAGGCAGCATAAGCCCTCCCATGTGGAGCGACTTGGCTCCTTGAGGGAGCTCTCCCTCTTTGTTTACCTCAGAACCACAGGGATCTTCTTTCTCTCCTTGTCTTACAAGTTCAACCAAGCTTCCTTCTTTGGTTGTGCACCCTTGCTCTTATATGGACTCCAAGGGTCACTTGTGTGAAACGTCATGTCTCTTGGGTGTGTCATGCCCCTTTGTGAATCATTACACTCAATCGTTTTTTCGCACCCCTCTATGGACCCAGTACTCCCATCTAGCTCGTGCGCCCATCAACCGACATGCCTCTTGGACTAGTGTGCCCCATCCATATAACCGACTCTTTGTCTTGGGTGTGTGTGCCCCTTAGGTAAGTCGAGCCGACTTGCCTAAGTGTGCCCCCTGTTCCTTAGTTGATTTTCCTTTGTTGGTGGAGCGCCCAAGTCTTTCCCTCAACCCCTCATCAAATTGTTCATCGCTTTACTTGTGTCGCAAGGCATCTTGGGTGGAGTCGCACCTTGGCACGCCACACACCCAAGGAACCCCAACTCTCCCTTATGTGAATACTTTTGTCTTCTCATTTGCACTGAGAAACATGTCTGCCTGATATCCCTTGTTTCATTTTTCAATTGAAGAGCGCTCACCCAAGCTCGACATCGTAGGTATTACATCTTACCCCACCTTAATTTCGTTGTCGTCCTCGATAACATCCACAAAAAATGTGATCTCCAAGTCTCTACCCAAACCCATGCCTTCATTGCAACTAATTTTGTTGGAAACCCAAAGTTTCATGCCAACTGGAAACCACATATTCTACCAAAGTGGAAAGCCAACTTTCCTTGCGAAGTGGAAACCCCAAGTTTCCAACTTGCACAACAATCATCCACACTCCCATCTACCCAAATTTGTGTGCAACCAAACTATATGCAATGATGGAAAGATATCTCCTCCCCAATTCTATTCAGAATGTCCAAGCTACCATTGCCTCGTTGTGATGATCACTCTATGTTTCCCTACTGCTACTGCTTCAACTATTGCTACAACCTCAATCAAAACATCAAAAATGTCTAAGTGTTGAACTCAACGTGACTCTTTGCTTCAATCATACTTCAACCAACTCAGCCAGGTCTCCGCACAATGCTAGCCTCAAGTCCTGCACTGGTTGGGTATTTAGTCCAACTATTACATATAGCTCTTGAAATGTGCATCTCCATTCCTAAACTTATCATTTTCTATCTGCATCTCTATCACTTCATTCAACTCCAAAGACTAAGTCAAGTGTCCATCCTTGCCTCATCGTTTTTTTGAACATTGGCATAGACGATAGCCTAATTTTGCAAACATAGGAGACTACTGGAGCGAGGAAAAAGTGGAGAAGATTTTTTATTTATTGCGTGAATATCAAGATTTGTTTCTATCTATTTTCTCAGAGATGAAAGGGATTGTTGGAGAGTTAGGAAAAATGAAGATTCCCTTGAAGCCAGATGATAAACCTATGAAAAAGAGACCATACAAATTGAACCCAGTGTATAAGAAGAAGGTAAAAGTAGGGACAGACAGGATGTTAGAAGCTGGAATTATAGAACTTGTTGAAGAATCAGAATGGATCAGCCCAATGGTAGTCCAGGACAAGAAGACAAAAGGGTTCGAGATATGTGTAGATCTGAGAAAGTTGAATTATGCTTGTTTACACGACCAGTTTCCTACCCCATTTACAAATGAAGTGTTGGAGAATGTAGGGGGTCAGAGAGCTTACTCTTTCACAGATGGATTCTTGAGATATCACCAGATCAATATTGCACAAGAAGACAAACACAAGACCACTTTTGCGATAGAATGGGGTTGCTACAAGTACACATTTATGTCGTTTGGGTTGAAGAATGAACCAACAATATTTTCCAAATTAGTTCTTCCAGCTTTCAAAGAGTTCATTCATAAGTTCTTAGAAGTGTACTTAAATGATTGGACAATATTTAGTCTACTGAAAGATCATTTTGAGACTGTATTCTTAATGTTGGATAGGTGTAGGAAGTACCATATCTCATTGAATTTAAAGAAATGCATTTTTTGTGTGCCTTTTAGAATTTTGTTCGGCCGTGTGGTGTGTAAATAGGGATTGTTAGTTGACCCTACAAAGATTGTTGTTATTGTTGATTTTCCACCACCAACTTCAGTATGAAAGTTGAGAGACACATTGGGTCATATGTGATACTATAGAAAGTTCATCAGAGGATATGCACAAATCACATCCCCTATGGAGAAATTGACAAAGAAGGAAGTTAAGTTTTTGTAGAATGAGGAATGTCAGCAGGGTCTAGACACGTTGAAGCAGAAGTTGGTCACTGCACCAATTCTAGTGTTTCCAGATTGGAAAAATGAGTTTCATGTACACGTGGATGCATCGTCTATAGAATTAGGAGAATTTTTTTCTCACCTAGGTGAAGGAGAGTTAGACCATCTGATTGCATTTGCAAGCAAGAAGTTTTCCTCTACATTACATAATTATACTACTACAGAATGAGAAGGGTTAGTGATGGTCTATGCCTTGCATAAATTTAGACAATATATGTTGGGATCTCACTTTAAGATGTATACATACCACTTTGTGTTGAGATACTTAGTTAACAATTCAGTCTTAGGGGGGAGAATCTATAGATGGATATTATTGGTTTAGGAATATGAATTCGAGGTGATCGTGAAACTAGGGAAATTTAACTCAAGAATGGGTCACTTATCATGCATACTCTCAAGGGAAGATGCAGGAAACTTGGATGCCAGTTTACCAAATGCACACTAATTTGCAGTTCAGATGGTTGACGACTATTTTGTAGACATAGTCCAGTTTTTTAGTATGGGAGTATCTCCAACAAAGTTTACAGTTGCATAGAAGAAGCAACTAGTAGTGAAAGCAACCGACTATCAATTGATAGCAGAAAATTTGTACAAGATAGGCGCAGATGGTATTTTTCAATGATGTGTGTTAGAGCATGAAAGACATGTGATATTGTGAGAATCACATGAAGGGGTTGCAGGAGGACACTACGCAGGAAAATAAATAGCTCACAATATTTTTGCACATAGGATTGTGGTGGCCTACCCTTCATAAAAATGCTAAGGAATTCTACCATAGTTGCGATGTTTGCCAAAGACATGGGAAGCCTTCTAGGAGAGATGAGACGATGTTAGTACCATAAGTAACGTTACAAGATTTTTATAAATGGCTAGTGGACTTTGTTGGGATGATCAATCCACCAACAAAGAGGTTATGGGATAGATACATCATTACTGTGACAGACTACTTAACTACATGGGTCGAGGAAAAACAAGTCAGATACTGCAGTGCGGAGATAGTTGCACCATTTTTGTTTGAAAATGTGGTTACAAGGTTTGGATGCCAAAGAATAATCATGAGCAATCAAGGAACTCATTTTCTGAAAAATAGGATCACAACTTTGATAAAGGAGTTCCATATTCATCATCAGAAGAGAACCATGTATCATCCTCGGGAAAATGGCACAGTAGAAGCCTTCAATAAAATCCTGGAACATGCACTGAAAAAGGTTTGCAATGTAAGTCGAGATGATTGGGACTTGAGGATTCCAACAATGTTATGGGCGTACAGGATTACAAGTAAGAATATGATAGGACATACCCCATTCAGACTAGTGTATGGTCAAGAAGTTGTTATGCCTATGGAATTCATAGTACCAAGCTTACCCATTGATGTGTTGGAAAAACTTACATATTTTATCACCGTGGAAAAGAGACTATTGGAGCTAGTAGAACTGGAAGAAGAACGATTTTTCCTAGGCTTCCATCAGCAAGTTCAGAAAGCACGCAAGAAATCATGGCATGATAGACACATTAAACATAAGAAGTTCCAGAAAGGATACTTAGTGTTACTCTATGACAACAGGTTTTGGCAGCACCCTGGGAAGTTCCTGATGCATTGGTTAGGTCCTTATGTGATCACATATGTGTCTGAAGCAAGTGCAGTTCAATTGGAGAAACTGAATGGAGAAGTTTTGGAAGGGCTGGTTAATGGTAGTTGGCTGAAAATGTATCAGGATAGTTAGGCTACCGCACACTAGTCTGAAATACACATAATGCATATCATATTACTTGTATTATAGTTTATTATAGAAAGAAAAAGAGAAGAAGAGAAGAAGGAACGGGAGAAAAGTGGACAAAGTTGTAAGGGTAATCAGGAAATACTCAATGAAGCAGGAAAAGACGAATAGGAAAATGTTGCAGTCAATAAAGAGGAATGTCCACAATGTCTAAGTGTTGCACTTCCAACCTACTGACACATCTGTACTCCGAATTCCTTCCAAAATTCGGTCCATCTGTGCAATGATCTCAGACCAAGGCAAGGTCACCCCTCACCTTACTGTACTATGAAGTCACCCTAAAGCAAAGTCATTCGTGGCAACTTGACTCCATTATTCACCTCATGGTACAATTATCCAATATACTCCAATAACTACAAGTCCAAACTGCCTTTGCCTCACTACTTCATCACCCAACCATGTTGTTTCGTATACCTCGCTATGCCTTGGAATGGTTAGGATTCATCCTCAACCATGATACTGAAAGCAAGAGACACACTCATGTCCTATTAATCTCTTCATGATGAAATTTACATGTCTACACAATCCTCCAAACGAAGGAAATTCCTCACCTCACCTCCTTTCATCAAGTCACCTCTTCACAACTCAACATTTATGATGAGTGTGGCCAATGTGTGTACACTCCTCAAAACATCCCAATAAACTATCCAAAGTGCTCTAAGTAGAATGAGTCACCTCAAAGAAATTCCATGCCTTAGGCACGTTCACACCAATACTTCTTCCAACTCCAACCAACGACCCCAACCAAATATTTGAATCATCACACAATCGTTTGTAAGTCACCAAGGTGTGCTCTACCTCATCCATTGTCCCATACCAAAGGTGATTGAACATCACCCAAGTCACTTGGTTTTCATTCTGCACATTCAGGTTGACTGCCAACAATTTTTGGTCGACTTCTCTGCTGACTCCATCGATATTTTAGAATGGGACTACCTTGCCCCTCCTGCAAGTGTCCAAACTTTAGCATTGTCATTGTGATTATCAAGTAAATGCATGATCCAGTGAATCTGGATAAGTGTAACATACCCCGCCACCCATAGGATGAGGTACGCTACCTTCAACCCCACCCTTCGATTTCTTTCTCTTACCAATACCTTTTTAAATTAATAAGGATGCATAAAAGAAAATATCTAACGACATGCACATCCATAACCAACAAGAATGCATATTCTAAAGATTCAATTAAATGATAAATAAATACACAATGAAATACATTCATATACAAGTAAATAATACCATAACTGAGAGCACTTCTCTTTATAAAGAAGACACCAATTGGCTGCAAACCAAGTATGTTCCACCCAACCGTAGACATTATTGTTCCAAATCTCAACAACAGTGTCACCCCCGAGCTAGGGTTATGAATCCACAAGGATGGTTCCAGAGTGTTACTTGGCTTCCCAAACCAGTCAGCACTCAAGATCTCACATAATTTCCCAACACTCACACCAATTCAAGTACCCAACTCTCTTCTACCCAGCCTGCACCACCCAAGAGAATGGACCTCCACCCTTCTCTGCCACGCAGTCCCTTAGGTAGTCCTTCTTCTTCCAGGGCTCCAACACAACTTGTCCATAATATCCATGTTGCAACTCTTAAGACTCGCAGCTATGAACAAATCTAGAAACATGCCAATGCATCTCAGACATGCAGGCCTCAAGTCATGGCTATATTACACCAGCGACCTCTACAACCAAAAATACCATGGCTACTCTTTCGCAGTTAATTTCCCTTTCCACAATCCAAGACACCGATGAGGAAGGATTAATGAGTGATAGGTAAAAATGAAATGAATGAATGAGTGAGTAAGTGAGTGAACGAATGAACCAGTGAGCAAGTGAATGAATGAATAAAACGAATGAGCCAACCCTCCAACAGACCAGGGACAAGTTTAAGTAATTCATGGGGAATCAAGAACCTCCTAGTCTTCCCCCCAAGAAGCCCACATAATTGATCCACTCCCTTAGACAAAAGGGTAATTAAAATAGGAAATAAACATTTATCCCCTCAAGCCCCCTCTCTTGTGGAATCATAGCCCCCTATAACTCCATTCCTTGTCCATCTAGCAGCCAACTATGCGTTTATTATTAATAATGATCAAAACATTACATTTATTAGGCACATTGGCCTCTTTTAATTGTTTGGGCCTTTTGGCCTCTTGACAATTAAAAAAATACATTATTTAATATGGGGCTCAAAAATTTGGGTGTTACATCCCCTCCCCTTTATTTTGGCACTGTCCTTAGTGCATATACAAAATAGAGATCAAAATATCAAATTTATTCAAAAAGTTGTGGGTACTCTGCCTGCATGGCATCTTAATTCTCCCAGGTAGCATCTTCAAGACTGTAGCAAGTCCACTGAACTTTTACCATCTCTATAACTTGATTCTGGACCATTCTGACTTTTCTGTCCAATACCCACACTAGCTGGACCTGAAAGTCTCCCTCTGTCTCTACCAGAATCAGATGTCAATCAATAACATGGTTAGGATCATGTACATATTTCTTTAGAAAAGAGACATGAAATACATTATTCACATTCATGGAAGAAGGCAATGCAAGCATGTATGCAACTGGCCCTATTATGTCCAATATTTCAAATGGACAACAGAATCTGGCTGCCAGCTTTGTACAACTACCCAATTTCAAAGAGATTTTCTTGGGATTCACTTTTAGAAGTGCATGCTCCCCTACTTTAAATTATCTAGCTATCATGTTCTTATCTACATAAACTTTCTGTATATCCTGAGCTGCCTTTAAATTTTGCTTGATCTTAACCATCTGGTCTTCCATATCCTTGAGCAACTCTGGCCCAAGTACCACTCTATCTGTTGGGTTCCCAACTCASTAGAGTATTACATTTCCTACCATACAAGGCTTCAAATGGGATCATTCTCAATGAAGCTTGATACCCATTATTATATGCAAACTCAACCAAGTGTAAGTAATCTTCCCACTTAGATGGCTTATCCATCACATACATTCTCAACATATCTTCAATTACTCAGTTGACCCTCTTTGTTTTCCCATATGACCATGGATGGTATGTTGTGCTAAAGTTTAAATTTGTACCAAATACTTTAAACAATCCCCTCTAGAAATTGGAGGTAAACTTTGTATCTCTATCCRAGACAATTATCCTAGGTATCCCATGCMACCTAGCAATCTCCCTCATGTAAATTTCTGCAATATTAGTCGTTGTATGTGTTGTTTTTACAGGAACAAAATGAGAAGCCTTTGTTAATTTTTCAACCACTACCATGATGTCCTGGGTAATTTGGTTATGAAATCAATGGTTATCACTTCCCATTTCTTTTCTGGGATTGGTAATGGCTACAGCAAACCCGTTGGGTGCCTATGCTCAGCCTTCACCTTCTAACATTCCATACATCGAGCGATGTAATCAAAAACATCCTTTTTTATTCTCGGCCAAAAGAATTGGCTTCTTACTGTTGTAATTGTTTGCTGGTAACCGGGATGTCCAGCATAAGGAACATCATGCATTTCCTTCAATACCAAATTCCTTAGTTCTTCGGAACTAAGAACATAGATTATATTCTTATGCATAAGTAATCTATCTTCCTTCATCTCATACCCCTTTATTTTCTATTGTACATCTCCTTGCTGTAATATTTCCTTTATCTATAGGTAATGTTGGTCTATAACAAGATCATCTAAAATTCTGCTATTCAAGTCTGATTGATGCATACTAATAGCAGTACCATGCATGAGATGCACTCTTATACTAAGTGCATCGACAAATTTATTCTCTTTTCCTTTGATATGCTTGATATCGAGGTCATATTCACTTAAAAGTTCCAACCATCTTGTTTTCCTGGCATTCAAGGTTGGTTGTTCAAAAATATACTTCAGGCCAATGTGGTATGTCCTTAATTCAAATCTCTTCCCCATGAGATAATGCCTCCACATATTCAAGGCATGGACAATGGAAGCAAGATCCAAGTCATGCATGGCATAGTTCCTCTCATGTTCCTTAAGCTTTCTGGACTCATAATCAATGACATGTCCATTTTGTGTGAGGAATCCCCCAAGTCCTTCCTTACATGCATCTATCCAATCCTTAACATAGGTGCACTAGTAAGTAATTCCTTCAACAGATTAAAATTATCTTCACACTTAGGTGTCCATCAAAATTTAGTTCCCTTCTTTTGTAAAGAAGTGATGGTATGAGAAATCTTAGAGAACCCTACTATGAACCTTTTGTAGTAACCATCTAATCCCATAAAATATCTGACTTCTGACATATTTTTGGGTGTTGGCCATCCTCTAATGGATTCAATATTCTCTAGATATACTTCTATGCCTTGCTCTAAAATAATGTGTCCCAAGTAATGGATTTGTTTTTGATAAAACAAACACTTGCTCATCTTGGCATACAACTGATGTTCTCTCAGCACTTGCAATACCAGTCTTCAGTGATGTTCATGCTCCTCTTCAGACTTATAATAGACAAGTATGTCATCCAAGAATACTATGACAAACTTATCCAAATAATTTATGAATATGCCATTCATTAAGCACATAAAGACAACCGGTGCATTGGTTAGTCCAAATGGAACCACTAAAAATTCATAATGCCCAAACCTGGTTCTAAAGGTTGTCTTATGAATCTCTTTTTCCTCGATCTTTGCTCCCCTTAGTTGATCAAAGAGTTCATCAATTCTAGGTAGAGGATACTTGTTCTTTATAGTATACGTATTCAGTTGTTGAAAGTCAATACACAGCCTCAAGGTTCCATCCTTTTGCTTTGACAAAAATTACTGGTGCTCCCCAAGGTGAAACACTTGGACGTATGTACCCTTTATTCAACAATTCCTCCAACTACATTTGTAATTCTTTTAACTCTGGTGTGTTCATTCTGTAAGGTGTTTTTGACACCGGGGAAGCTCATGGAACTAAATCAATTTAGAAATCTATCTCCCTTATTGGTGGAAACCCTGGTATTTCTTGGAATACATCTTCAAATTCTTGTAGTATCGAGAAATCTTCAAGGCTGGGCCCCTCTGTATTTTCTAGCTCTTTCGCATGAGCTCCATACAATTTCCATCCTTTTCTAAAACATCTCTTCAGTTGTAAGGTTGAAATCTCCCTTATAGAGATGGGTTTTGGAACTCCTTTCACAGTGTTTTGTTTTCCATCTCCATCAAGACAGGTAAATGTCTTGCTATGACAATCTAGGACAACATGATGCTTGTCTAACTAATCCATTCCAATTAGAATATCATGAGACCCGAATGGTATGATATTCAGATCAACTCTAGTATTCACACCATTAAGACTTATGGAACAACTTCTGACCATATCATGGACTCTCTTTTTGGTTCCAGTGGCTAACTGAACCAAACTTGATTTTCCAAGCTTACTTTTCTCCAAATGTAATCTATCCACTATTTTAGGATCAATGTAAAAAGGACTTTCTCATGAATCAATTAAAATAGAAACAGGTTGATTTATGATCTTACCTTCCACTTCGATCATATTGGATCGATACTCTGCTTGTCGATCATCTAAAGCTGCATAAATTCTTCCCATATCTTTGACTATTGTAGCCTCTTGGACGTTGTGCACAGTCTTCACTCTGTGCTTTATGTGTGGGAAATCCTTGTACATGTGATCTTGTTTGCATCCCCAGCATTGGATTGGTGGTCTTCCCCTTTTTCCCGAGTCTTCTTTCTTGGATTCACCCTTAGCATACTGATCTTGATGATTTCTATTAGGCTCATTCCTATTGAAGGGAGGTTTGAATCCTTTCCTCCTCTGATCGGACTTATCCTTCTTCTTATCCTTCCAAGATTTCTATAGGGATTCTCTTCCATGGCCTTTCTCATACAAGTATTTATCCTTCCTGGCGGCCTCAATCAAGGTCTTGGGCTCATCATACCTAATATTTTCTTTATAAAAGGTTGGAAGTCCACTTAGAAATATTTGTATTTTCACCTTATCATCATTAATGAACCCAACATACCTTAACAACCCTAATAACTTCTTCTCATATCCTTCCATAGTCATGCTTCCCAGCGTGAGTTCAAATAACTCCTACATTTTATTTTCATAGAAATGATCTGAGACGTAATCCTTCTGGAAGTACTTCTTGAACTTCTTCCAAGTGATCCTATTCTCATTAATATGTTCAACTTGCTTCAGTTGATCCCACCGTATTGCAAATTTCCTGTGTAAATGGTAGGTGGCAATTCTGGCTTCTAGGTTTGATGAATAGTTATGCAATTGAAATAATATCCTAATCCCAAGAAACCATTCCTCAACATCATCTTCCCTTTATCTTTCACCATCAAATGATGGTGACTTGATATTCCTCAACTCTCCTTGAAAACTATCCAATTCATGTCTTCTTGTTTGGTGCCTAACAGGAGACATCTCTGGACTACTTATGGAATCTTCCAATGCATAAAAATTTCTTGTTGAGTAAGGAGGTGAGTGATGTCTATGAGTTCCGCTAGCACTTCTTGAATAACCATCTCTTTCATGATACCTGCATTCTTCCTCTTGTTCGAAGCCATTCCTTGTTTTCCTCTGCAATTGGTTTAAGATCTGCAACACTCGAGCATTTATCTGACTTTGTTCTACCATCAGTCTCTCATTGTTTGATGTGTATCTCTGTACTTATATTTTCAGGCTTCTTACAGTTTCTATCAATGTTTCTTTCTCTCCTATACCCTTGTGTCTGTTGGACTCTGTCTCTACATTACCAAATCTGGTATTATGGCCTTCAGCCTCTCTATCACGGCTGGAGGCTCCCTCACCTTACTCCATCTCTTGAATATTCATTCCGAGATGAATTGTTTAAATCTCTTAATTCTGCAAAATGTGCAAGTGAACATTTTGTTATAATTATGCATATACATAAATTTTTCAAACCATGCTACATGTCCCTTTTTTTTTCTTCTTTGTTCATGAAGAATATATCCCCATTCTCCACAAAATAATAGTGTCATGTCATCCTTGGCTAATACAGAATTTCATTCTATGCATGGGACCGGTGTCAGGACCAAGTCCTTTGGACTTCGCCCTTCGTCTATTATTTGTTGTCAACTCTTGTTTCCTCCTGGAGTTACCCTTCGCCGAAATATCCATTATCTCCACCAAAAGGATCGAACAGTTGATATTTAATCTCCCTTCAAATGGACAACCCCTCCCCCATCTAGAAGCTTCATGAGATTGACGGTCTACATCTTAATCAATTATTGGGACAAACGGTCCTCTATTAATTCGATGCTCTAGGGGTCTGGGACATTCAGTTCTCGTGCTGATCAAATCCCCTAGAGTGAAAATTCTATGAAGTGCTTACCCTATCCTTCCATTTCTTGATCCAATGGTTGAGAAAGGTCCTGAAGGGATCCTAAATCGATGATCTGCGTGCCTTCGCGACTTTAGGCTTCAACACTTTTCACTTGTAGAGACCTGAAAAACCCTAGAGTACCAAGTCTCTGGACTACAAGATCTACTGTTGTGTGTCTTCTGGAATCAATAGTTTATATGTACTCTGACCTTCGAGCCTTTGGGAGTTCTTGACCCAACGCAAACTGCCACATCTTTTTCCTTCGGACTGTATGATATGTCGCCACGTGGAAAAATACTAAAAACAGACACGTGTCCCAATCAGGCGGGTGACATGTGTCATGTTCTAACTGACATTTCAATCCTCCAGAGGTTCAAAAATCAATGACATGTGGCACACATCCCATGTATCCACATCATCCTAGGTGACATCAGCGAGCCACGTCACTTTGAAATTTCGGGCTTCAAAAGATTTCACCTTAGCAAAATTTGTTCGTATCAAACAAGGAACTCCCGAACCATTGTGAGATCTATGGCTCACAATCACCCATGTGCAGATATGATGGTCCTCAAAACCCTTGAAACCCACTACTCTATCCAACGATCGATGGACTTTGAGACTTCGGGAGATTTCACATCAACACATTCCAATTCTCCCGAACTTTGAATTCCCGAACTGACCAATCTATAGACATGTGTCTCCCTTATCGGATGGTTCATATTAAATCTAGACTTCGGGAGTGTGCGCATCAACACACTCCATTTCTCCTAAACGTTGAACTTCCAGACTAGACAATATGTCGACACATGTCCCTTTTGATGAACGGTCTAGATGAACTCCAGACTTCGGGACTTCGAGAGTTTGCGCATCAACACACTCCATTTCCCCCGAACATCGAACTTTCAAATTAGCCGATCTACTGACACATGTCCATTTTGATGAATGGTCCGGATGAACTCCGGACTTCGGGACTTTGGGAGTTTGTGCATCATCACACTCCATTTCTCCTGAACGCCAAACTTACGAACTATTCGATCTTCTGACACATGTCCCTTTTGATGAACTATCTGGATGAACTCTGGACATCGGGACTTCAAGAGTTTGTGCATCAACACACTCCATTTCTCCTGAACACCAAACTTCTAAACTAGTCAATCTGTCGACACATGTCCCTTTCTTGAAGATCAACGACCATGAGTGATTGTGAATACTCAACTCGCTCAGTCTTTAATTTCCTTACCAATCTCTACAAAGTGAAGATGCTCATCCATAGTGGGATTGATATCCACCCTTGATATATTGATCCTTGAAGATCAACGATCATGAGCGATTGTGATCTCACAACTTGCATAAACGTTAATTTTCTTCCTGATCCCCGCAATTTTCTTAGTTGTGACTTAACCTTTGCTTCACCTTCATCCGGTGGCCCTTGTTCACCTTCCCTTTGATCCAACGATCTTGGATCTCTCTTGATCCACAGTGGCGATCGCTTCTGAATTCAAAAGGGATGGTCACGATCCTTCGATCCCTTACAAAGGATCTCTGAAATTCTAGCTCCTGCATAGACTCCGCAATGCCATTCCTCCTGAGATTTTCAACTTCAAGGTCAGAATTCGATCTCAACCACGAGAATCTGACCAAAACACATGACCCATACCGGCCTGGTGTTTCAACTGGAAGATATTATACCAATTTGTAACATACCCCAATGCCCACAGGTTGGGGTACGCTACCTTCAAGCCCACCCTTGGAATTATTTCTCTTGCCGATACCTTTTTAAATTAATAAGGATGCATAAAAGAAAATATATAATGGCATGCACAACAATAACCAACAAGCATGCATATTCTAAAGATTCAATTAAATGATAAATAAATACACAGCGGAATACATTCATATACTGGTAAATAATACCATAACAGAGAGCACTTATCTTTATAAAGAAGACACCAATTGGCTGCAGACCAAGGATGTTCCACCCAACCGTAGACACTACTGTTCCAAATCTCAACAATAGTGTCACCCCTGAGCCAGGGCTATGAATCCACAAGGACGGTTCCAGAGTGTTACTTGGCTCCCCAAACCAGTCATCACTTGAGCTCTCAGAGGCTTTCCCAACACTCACAACAATCCAAGTACCCAACTCTCTTCTACATAGCCTGCACCACCCAAGATAATGGACCTCTACCCTTCTCTGCCATGCAGTCCCTCAGGTAGTCCTTCTCCTTCTAGGGCTCCAGCGCAACTGGTCTAGAATCTCCATGATGGAACTCTCAGGACTCGTAGTTGTGAACAAAGTTGGACACATGCCAATGCATCTCAGACATGTAGGCCTCAAGTCATGGATGGATTACACCAACGACCTATACAACCAACAATACCATGGCTACTCTTCAACAATTTGTTTCCCTTTCCCCGAGCCAAGACACCGATGAGGAAGGATGAATGAGTGATAGGTAAAAATTGAATGAATGAACGAGTGAGTAAGTGAGTGAACGAATGAACTAGTGAGCAAGTGAACGAGTGAATAAAATGAATGAACCAACCCCCCAACAGACCAGGGACAGGTTTAAGTAATTTTTGGGGAATCAAGAACCTCATGGGATGTGTTTATTATTAATAATGATCAAAACAATACATTTCTTAGGAACAGTGGACTTTTTTAATTGTTTGGGCCCTCTAGCCTCTTAACAATTAAAAAAATACATTATTTAATATGGGGCTCAAAACCTGGGGTGTTACACTAAGGCACCAAGCACTGGGGTGCATCATCCATCCTCCCAACTCAGCACGAAGCAACTTCACTACCCACTTCACCGAAATGACATGTCCAATGCACCTCATCAAAGAATTAGTTAGCTTCCTCAAGCCACCTCCACGGCTACATCAGGATCTTCCTAGGTCCACCACAGGACTCGTCCAAGTAGGTCGCTCCAATATCTCTACACATTCACCCAACTAAGGAATATCAAACTACTACAAGACTTCTTCGAATCTACACCTCCTAAGTCACCCTCAAGTCTGCCAGTTTTCACCATGGAAAAGGATTTCACTTGAACCACCAAGTCATCTGAATTCCCTTCAAAGAACTCACTACAACACTTAGGAAATGCAATAAATTGAAACCAACCATACCTTTCCAACAAAATTCTTCAATGCAACCATGTTCTAAGTCTGTTGTCTTGGAGCTCCGCTTTCCCAAGCAACTGAATCTCCACATGAACTCCCCTCAATCACTGTCTACATGTCCACAAACCTGCAAGACCTTCACTGCTATACAAGGATGAGTCCATTCGTCCACTTCTGAAATACATCTAAGTCCAAACTTCACATGAAACTTGTCAAACTCATCTCCAATGTCTTTCCTTCTCCACACCTTGACTATTTCCACTTCAAGGAACTATGCATCCAACGCCCAACCGTTAATTTATATTGTTGCTAATATACTATTGTAGTTACTCTACGCAGATATATCTCCTTTGATGGTTGTGATATCATCCAACAAGCCATCTCAAACCAAATTTTTTTCTCAATGATGCATGACATGAAGACATCATGATGGAAACATTCCCAACCACTCCCTGATGTAAATCTAGTCTAGGTTACCCCAAGTATTACAACACACCCAAGTTCTTCACCTTGTTGCAACCCAGAACTGCTCACTTCGCAATCACTTCTGTGATCACCCTATGTGTTTCACTTTTATGATTACTTCTATGGATAGATATGAAACAAGTCATGCGACAAATACTGTGTTTATCTTCCTTTACAAAGTGCTCATTTCACCCAAGGAACTTTGCTCCAAGTCTCTCCAAGGTGTGCACAACAGGTTTGGAACTCACTTCCATCATGAATCAAAACAAAAAAGTATTCCTTTGCGATCAAGTCTGCAACAAGTTCTACGATGAGTTCTACGATCACCCACCCTATCCATATGTTTCGTTTCACTACAACTCTACTCTCTTTCTACACAAGGTGTGTGCCCCGACCAACCTTCCCATTGCACCGTTAGTCGAACCTTTGTCGTAAGTCTAATGCAAATTCTACAATGAACAAGTTCGATGCACTGAACCATTCACCAAGTCTTTGAACATTCTCACTAAAATTCCTTCACAACAAAATTCCTTCAAAGTTTTCTCTAATACCATCTATCCTCGAGATAGTGGTGAAGAGCTCCCAACCCTTCTCCAAAATATGCAACGAATCAACTCTGATACCATATGTCACGTCCCCACAATGTGGCTTGAGATTGTACACATCTTTAGGATGTGCGACACAATGATGTTTCTCACTTGGCTTCTTGGAAACACCAAGGTTACTTCATCTGAACTACGCCTCTTCACCTAGAGCATACCCATACTCTATTATCTTCTACCAATGAGTCACAGTCCTACTCTAGTGTGACTCCTGTAGACTTAGACATTTTTTAAAAACTTTAACACTTAGTCATTTTTAAGCATGCATACATGAACATGAAAATCCAAGAGAAAAACAATGAAATAAAAAAGAGAAACATAGATATAGTGCAGGCAGCACAAACCGTTCCTAATACTTGTTCAAGTGTTTGTTTTTGTGAAACAGTTAGAATATGAGCACTATCGACTTAGTTTACAATTTTGGTAGGGTCAAATGGCTTGCCTCACCTCACGAAGGCACTCATACACAAATTCATCACCAAGACTCTCTTTGTTGCAACTGTATCCGCAGCCTCCTGTGGTGCACCTCAGACATGCCCTCAACTTCAATATTTTTTTCTCTTTGTTTCCATAAACTTCATCAATTTTGGTTCTACCTCACACATGCCTCTAACAGACATGCATTTCCAGACTTCTCCAAAATCATCCCAATGGAAGCTCTCCCAACTCTATCCATTGAATTCTCCTCAAGGAAGCACAACCCCTCCCATGTGGAGCGACTTGGCTCCTTGAGGGAGAGACAAGAAATGAAGTGCTCTTCTTTCTCTCCTTATCTTCTAATTTCTACCAATATTCCTTCTTTGATTGTGCACCCTTTCTCTGATATGGAATCCAAGGGTCACTTGTGCAAAATTTCATGTCTCTTGTGTGTGTTGTGTCCCTTCACGAATCATAACACTCAACCGATCATCACACCCCTCCATGGACTTAGTATGCCCATCTATCCCACATGCCCACCCATCAACCGACATGCCTCTTGGACTGGCGTGCCCCATCCATCTAACTAACTCATCATCTTGGATGTGTATGCCCCTTAGGTGAGTCGATCCGACTTTCCTAAGCGTGTCCCCCCTGCCTTACTTTTTTTTCCTTTATTGTTGGAGCACCCAAGTATTTCCATCAACCCCTCATAAAATTTTCTATAGTTTGACTTGTGTCATAAGGCATCTTGGGTGGAGCCCCCTTTTGGCACATCACGTTCCCAAGGAACCCCAACTCTCCCCTATATGAATACCTTTATCTCCTCATTCGCAATGAGCACCATGCATGTCTGATCTCCTCCATTTCATTATGTGTTAGAAGAATGTGTTCCCAATATCCATGTCGCGGGTCTTACACCTTCCATGATGAAAATTTGAAAAATAATTTGTACTTCAATTGACAAGAGTAAACTAGGTACACACTTCAAAACAAAAAATCTAAATAAAATATTGCCCTTCCGGTTATTTAAAATGTTAAAAATTCAATAGAAAGTAAAAGTAAGCATACTTTGTAATTTCAAATATAACATTTTGATGGGTTATATATACATTAATAATAATAAATTTCATAACCACTAAGCCACGTTTTCTTTGGAGGAATTTTGAAGTGTTAAAAATAATAAACTTTAGATACAATCACAAAATCAAACACTTTTGTGAACGCTTGTATAAGAAAGGATGTAATGTTAGATCGGCTTACTGGTCCACTGATATGCTTGTCTTTACTGCTGATAGGGTTTTTTGTTTATTTGTTTCATATCTCTTTCTTAAAAAAATCATAGTAGACCCATCATATATTTGGCACACCTAAAGGTTTTATTGTATGTAATATGAAAACCAAGGTTTACATGTAAATTGTGAAATGATAAAAATTGTATTCCCAGTTGTAATAGTAGCAATAAATATGCAAATACAATCAAGCATTAAAAAAAATAACCTGGAAATCACAGTTATGGTTTATATATTATTTTTTACTTGTAATGTACATGTCTTGGGCAACAATAAATGAACTATAACGACATCCTTCTAGGTGGTATGATCTACTGTAAGGCACAACTCTTGGCAATAATAATTGTGTTGAAGCATCCTCCTTCTATCATCCATGAACCATCAAATAAAGGGCATGATTTGATGACGAGTTCAGATGTGAGGCATGGCAATGATACCCCTGAATATAACCATGCTTTGGGAAACCACTAATGCTTTAAATAGTTCCTAGAATACAAAGGATATATATTTGATTTGGGCACAAATTAAAGAGGAAATTGAGATGAAGAATAGCATATCTAACCCTTCAGACAATACCCAACAGTGAACAATATTTTCACAACAATTATGGTAGCAATAATACACCATGAACAACACATGTAACCACTATAAAACCCTTTCTATAGTAGTCACTTGTATACTAGATAGACCCCCTTGTGAGCTAGTACGACCTCCTTTTAATATCCCCACGTGTTGCTGAAATGATATGGCCCCTTCCTCCTTGCGCACGACCTGTCAATGAAGGTATCCCCTTCCTTGAACCCCACGAACTACAATAGAGAGACACATCCCTCTTTTAAACTCCCATGAGTGGCCAACAGAGATACATCCCTTCTCAAGGGTTCCCATGATTTGACAATGATGGTATGACCAAGAAGAATAAAGGATGAAAATAGTTGTAGCTCGATCTAAGATGAAATGGCTTCCTCAAACACTCATAGCCCTGCAAAACCTCCCAAAACTTGGAAAAATGATGATTCTACTTCTTCAACAATAAATCCAGTGAAATATATGAGTAATATTTCCTTCTTGATCAGCTAGGGTGGATTAATTTCACCATAGAACCCAATATTCTCAAGGTTTTTTAGTCCCAGATCCACAAAGCTTCAAGATATCTCGAAATCAATTTGATAAAATATCATGAATAATGAGAGAATGAACTTTCATTTGCACTTTATACCCCTTTTCACCTTTTCCACTCCAATATTTAATTATAAAGTAACTTTATAATATATATTTTAATATTTCCTCCCAAAGTCACTTTATAACACCCTTTTAATTTAATTACTCAATATCAACTTTAAATGTTGTTTTTTCACCCAAAGGACATTAAATAAACAAATTAATTAATTCCCTTTTCACCGACTATAGCCTACAAGAATTAAATAGCCTATTAAGTCTTCCTCTTGGGGTGATCATTTGAAAAGGGACATTACAGTCGTCCCTTCTCGAGATTTCTTTCCCTCAAGAAACTGTAAGCTAGGGTGATGCAAAATCTAATCTCCTTCCCATGTAGCATACTCCACTAGCAGGTCTCTCCACCTGATAAGATACTCTGTGTTCACTCTACTCCTCAATTTTATCCCTCTAACATCTTGAATCTCCTCATGAATCAATACCAAATTTCCATCATCATCCATTGGGGGTAATTGTGTTGAAGAAGTGACTTATTGTCCCAGTGCCTTCTTGAGGCATGACATGTGAAAAAAATTATGGATATTTCTCCCCTCTAGTAGCTCAATCTCATATGTTACTTCCCCAACTATCTTGATTACCCTATAGGGACCATAAAAGCATGGTTTCAATTTTTTTTCACCACTTTTTTTCAATGAAGACTATTTGTATGGATGCAACCTCAATAAAACCAGGTCTCCAACCTCAAAATTGCAGTCCACCCTATGACTATTTTCATAAATCATCTATTGGTTATGGGCATCCTGCAAGTTATCCTTGAGATTCTTAAGGATATCCTAGCTCTCTTGTATCCAATTCTTGTCTTTGGGAGCCTTGCTATCCGCAAATGTCAAATCCACAAATGAAGGAGAATCATAACCATACAATGCTCTAAATGAGGTCATACCAATGGACATATTGCAAGTGGTGTTGTAGCAATGATCTCCTATATGCAACCACTTAATCCATGTGTTTTTTTGTCTTGACACATATTTACGTGGATACCCCTCAACTCATTTTTTCACAATATTTGTCTGACCATCCATCTAAGGATGATAATTGGTACTAGGATTCAACTATGGTCCTGCTAATATGAACAGATCCTACTAAAATACACTGAGAAATGTTTTGTTCAATTCACTAATAATGTACTTAGGAAAACCATGGAGTCTAAACACCTCCCTAAAAAACAACTTTGCCACCTGCGATGCCTTATACTATGATGAAATTGCAAAGAAGTTCATGAACGTGGTCAACCAATGAACCACCACATAAATTAAATCCCTTCCATGTGTTGTTCTGGAGTTTGTACTTAAGGCTAGAAAGTACAGGGTCTAAGCATTCGAAAGTGAGTAAAAGATAAAAAGGGGAAAAAATCAACCTTCGGGAAAAGGAAGCTAAGGCTGATTTCTAAGTTGTCTCTGTCTCGCTTCCAAACATTCATGGATACTTATATCCCATTCAATTGCGGCCCATGAACGTTCAAGTTCGACCCTGGTGATGGTGGTTTTAAGTATGGTGTCAAAAAGGTTCAAAGCGATGATGGTTTGATCTAATAGGCCGGGTTCAATGTTGGGCTTTCTTGCAAAGGGCACAGTCATGGAGGGATAGAAAATGAAAAGAAAGTTCAAGGTTTAAAATGCTACTTCAATTTTTTTTTGACCATATAAAAGAGAACTTTCGAAATCCGATGTTAAAGGTAGAACACAAACCAAAGGCCTTCTCCCATAACTGAGTTAACTTTTTAAAGAGTCATGCATGAAATGTGAGAAAAAATTAAGCCGACAACAATGCGAGGCTCCTATCAAGGGAGAATATCGCCCTGTAAACAGAAGAAGAAAAAGGCAATAAGTAATTTGATGAAGCATAAAATATAGAGATCTAAAAATTTCACGGGTCTTGTACATGCTAATAGCCGATACAGAGGAAAAACTACAAGCAATTAGACGACTAAAAAAAATTTCACCACAGTAGAAGTTGCACTAAATTGTAGCTAAGCATTCATCAGAAATAGATGTGAAATGAAATTTAATGTAAGATAACAGAGAAAACAAAACTCATAGCTCAGTCTTCAAGGAATCAGGAATCTTCATATTGCTTTGTATTAATTTTCAAAGAAAGAAAGTCTCTATTACAATTGGCCAAGAAAGGTCCAGCCTCGGTTCTCACTTCAAAATGAATATTTATACAAACTTCTAAACATTCGGATCTCAATCGTTCCAGAAGTATTTAGTTACAAAATGGGAAATTTAAGCGTTTCGCTTCTTTGTCTTTTTCCTCCTTCATGTGGGTAGAGCACCTTCCTTTATTTACTCTTTGGGTTCTAAAAATAGAACAGGCAGACACTTGTCATTATTTGGCACCGAAAACCTGCCCCTTCGCCTGATTGGTGCAAGTGACGCACCTCTCCACCAACTGGGCTATCAACCTGGAAGGCTCTGGTTGGTTGTTTGCCTCAAAAGTGTAACAATCCTTTGCTAACTGTGGTAGCCTTCCTCCTACTTGTCGGTCTTTAGTGATGATAGAACATAACTGTACACTAGGTTTTATTAACCATTTATCCACTTGGACTATATCAGTATGGCTTATCTGTGATATTTCAGCCTGCTCTTTTTCCTCGTTCTCCTTGATATTGAGCAGGTGCTTGGCTATATAGATATGGCCCAGTGTCCCAACGCTGCTTTCCTTGTTGAGATCTAACAAACTTTCATTTATCAAGCCGAAAGTTTCTTCACAAGAATTTCTCATTTATTTAGCTCGTTCTCTGCTTTCTGATATATTACGCTCCCACGCCTTCAGCAAGATATTACCTCTGGTTTTCTCTGGGATGGAAAGCTTGGAACTACTGACCATTTCTTTTTTTGTCGTGGTTATAACATCCTCTTGGAAAGTGACTCGAGTCGCTCCAGCTTCTCTTTCTCTCAAATAAATGTCTTCCGGTACTTGGTCAATGGTCCTGCAATGGTTTTGTATGGCCTCCACTTTAGCAAGTAAATATTGTTGAGCTACTGACACTCTTTTTCAGATTTCAATGGCTTGGGATTTGAATATCCTGATATCTATAACCTGGCTCTCGGCAGAATTCAACTTTACCTATAACTGCCTGATTAGTTCTTCTTGATGTCTTACCTGTGCTTGGTTGGTCTGGTCCAACTAATGTATTTGCTCAAGATCGGATCTGAGCCGCACAATTTCCTTTTGATCGGTTGCTTTGGCTTGCTCTTGACCTGTGTTCACCTGATCTCTGGCATTTTCCTCTGTTGTAGTTATCTTAGCCTCCAATGTTCTGATCAAATGGTTCTTCCAATTTAACTATTCCTTTAGAGATCTGACGAAAAATTGGTTGGTTGTAGCAAAATCCCCCAACATCCCTGCTATCTAAGTGGCGAATTCCTCCTTTTTCATGGCCTTCCCATCGGCTAGGATTTTGAATTTTTTGGCTATTGTGCCCACTTCTCAGTAAATCTCTTGCTTCACAATGGCCTTTCTCTTCTTATCAAAGAAAAATCCGTTCGAAGGCAACTCTTCTACAGTAATGGGAGTCAGTTCCTCGCCAAAAAGCACCCTGCGTCGGGAGTCCCCTTTGTGAACTGTAAGGGAGTGATAGAAGTGATGGGACTGTCGATTTCCTTGGATGGTTTCTTTGGGGTAACAATCGTGTCCAGCTTGCTCGATGCGGGAGATGGCATGACACTTATCCTTTGTGGGAGTACTTCTTCTTAGCTCTGGACTGACTCACCCAATGCAACCGCTTATGGGCTGCCTTCCTCTGGATTGGGGATCTCAGCTTCCTATTCCGGGTTCCTGGTTTCTTCTGTATTTTCTTGATTTTCCTTTCGGTCAACACCTGAATCCTTTGGATCTTTGGGTTCCGTTGGCTATATATCTATGGTCTGTGGGTTCTTACCCTGTAAAACTGGGGGAAGGCAGCTTTGTCGGTGTTCCTGAAACTTGAAAAGATTGGCCCTATCCCTAGGCAACAGGGCTTGAATCCGGCTTAGGACCTCGGCATAGGATCTCGCACCTCAGACTATGTCGTCATGAGGCAAGTGCTCATGTTCGTATCTTTTCAGGCCATAGCTCGCCATGTGATTACTCACAACCTTATGTGGGTCATGTTTCCTGAACTCAATGTTGACCAATTTAAATTCCTCCAAGGTCGTAGCCTCATCTTTTGCATGTCCAAAATATAATAAAGAATATGTATTAAAATGAATGGGGAAGTGCGTCCATACCTTCTTCGAAAAACCTTTAAGTTCTTTTCTTATGCCACCAAGCATAGTTTTCCTGGTGATTTCGCAGCATCCCAACTTATCCGGCATGAATAGTGGTAGAGCATATGGGGGAACAGAGGCGCTGAAAACCCTAATGTATGAAAATTCTGCTTCTACATACCATTCAGCCGCACTGCCCAAGTTGGCGATGATGTTATCTGAAATCCTGGGCGGTGGGTTACCGAAGATGAAGACATGCATCGGTACCATTACACAATTGAAAAAATCGTATATGAATTATGTGGCCTTATCCTCACAAAGTTTTGAGTGATAGACATGGATAGGCTCAGCATTAGATGGAGTCCAGCTCCAGCTCATTAGAGGCAAAGGCGTCATGAAACAAATGGCGTCCATGATGTAGGCAGACATGAAAAATGAGGTTGTCTTCTCGGTCGCCTTCTACGCTCGATATTCAGTCATTTGACGGGTTAAACTGTCGAATAACAGTTTGGCCTAGTTGAAAGAACAACCTTCAGCTACTGTATAAATCAGAGGCACCCACGAGAGGAAAAAGTGTGTGGTGTCCTCCCTCCCATACAATCTACAGACCATCATTGCTATATACCTGAATAGCGGCTCTAAATAGGAGATTGAATAAATATCATTAGAATATGCCCTGAATTTTGCAGGGTGTGAAACCCAATCCTTGATCAGCTCGGGTAAAGTTCTGCCATATTGCTCGCATTCCTTCTCCTTGAAACCTTCCAGAAACTCGAAATTGTATGCAAAGTTTGGTGGGTGACAGTTGATACATTTCCTGCAAATGTTCCAGTCTAAAGGTCCCAATCGTCACCTTCTGTTTGTTGATGATAGTCCTGGTCAGGATATCCACATGGTCTAGTGCCCATCTGATCATATCATAATAGGGAAGGAGTCATGGCCTTGCCGCTATTTTGTGCATCTCTTCTTGAATGACGATTTTGTATTTGGTGTCCAAATCATCCTTCTCGTTATCGCTGGAATCATCTGAACAATTCACCGATTCGGACTGAAGAATGTCGGAGATGTATGTCCAGGTTTTGACAGTATTAATACTTCGGGGTGAAGTATCGGAAACTGCATCTGAGCCCTGACCTGAACTCTCAGCAGATGCCTTGGACGCTTTTCATGGAGCCATGATAGAAAAATCTGTGTTCATATCTCCTGTAGTAAGAATTGTAAACACAGAAAGAAGTTATCCCGATGAAAAAAAAAAAAAAAACAACTCTACGCGCAAAATAGAAATAAAATTGAACAAATAAAAGAAACTCCCTTTCTTTAATCTTTCAACTTTGTGTGAGTCCTTGCTGACAGAATGGTCAAATCATTAAATGGAAAGATTTAGGCATGAAACAAGATCTTATTTTCCATTAACTCATCAAGATTCAAATCAATGCCATAAATGCTTAAAAGATTTGTGATAATAAAGAAATGCGGAAACATTCAAAAATCTCTTCTATAGACTGCGTACGTTAAAGGTCCTTTAAAGCATTAATTAATTTAGTTAATTCCTTTAAATTTGTACCTTCAACCCTCGAAACCTCTTTTCAGCGTTCGTCATCTCGGATAATTGCGTTCCTAGTCTTGGAATCCAAAATACCCGAAATCGCAATGGCGTGATTTAGTTAAAAAATCGTGATCTAACTTAAGTTCTTAATAAACCCATGCTTAATTAATAAAAATCCTGACTTCGCGACTCAGGGCTACGAAGGTATAGTTTTTTGGGAGAGCGATCATCAAGTCGTGAAACCCCAACAGTGTTTAACCAGGGTTTTAAAGTGACTTACCCCTGACACTAACCTGGGTGAACTTTTGAAACTATTTCGCAACTTTGCATATCGGAGCTTGGAAACCTTGAGACTTGTAACTCCCGAAGCGCGATAGCGTGAGGTAATAAAAGTGATAGACTTTCTTAATGGTTAGGTCACGGTGACTTAGGACTATAACAACTATCGCCACTTCTCATGTCAGGGTAAACTTTTGATTGCAAGAATTATATTTCAACCACTTGTAAAAGGCGGCTCCAACATAGGCTCCAACTAGGGATCTCGTCCTCCTGCGAGACGGGAAGAATAGTAGACCACATGCCTGTATTGGGTAAATGGAGTCATTCATTTCTTTCTGTGAAACCTGTTTTAGGAAGGGGACACAGAGGGAAAAAGATATTTTGTCTTTACCTCTAAAAATATTTTCAACATTCAATTGCGTTCTAAACTCAGTTGCATCCCTTTCGATGACTTTCTCCTTCTCGATACTGAATTCAGGTCTGCTTTAAGATAATCAAAACAGTCCTAGGAAATTCAACAGATACTATGGATTTTAGCTTGCATCAAACGAAGTAAATTTCATGCTTTAAATTGAGGGGGGGTCCTATCTAAACTTGGGATGCAGATTCGGTTTCGAAAAAGGCTGGTTACCAGAGTAGAGTGGAAATTACGTATGACAGCCTTACAGATATCTTAGATATTGCTTCACTTCCAGCGAGCCTGTTCAATACCCCGGTGAAGTTATCTGGTGCTTTTTACTGAATTTCCTTTCACCACTTCGAATCGTAATTATGCATTTAAATGCTGAGATGAGGGAAATCATTTATGAATTTCCTTTCATCATCTTTTCGGACTATATGGGGGCAATCAAATATAAATTTCCTTTCACCATCTGTCTTATATTTTACTTTTTAAAACACGAAGTGGGGGCAATCATTTTGTATAAGGCATACCAGGGATGATATCTATGTAATATTCACAGTGGAGGTCTATCAACTTGCTTTGATTACTCAGGACCAACCTTCTCTTAACTTTCAAAACACCTTAGCCCACAGGGAAAATGGGAAAAATTACTTCCAAGGGCCTTCCTTTGAGCAAGCCTCAATCCTTC
Organism: Picea engelmannii; assembly: GCA_009831015.1. Taxonomy (NCBI): domain Eukaryota; kingdom Viridiplantae; phylum Streptophyta; class Pinopsida; order Pinales; family Pinaceae; genus Picea; species Picea engelmannii. Next base: position 697,833 of record ML779116.1, on the reverse strand, counting down.
GAAGGCTGTTAAAAAACCTAGAAGAGTCAGGATCAACCTACGCATAACTTTGTTTAGTAAGAGACTAAGGAGTTTATGAGGACTGGCTTACTTTCCAAGGTCTGTTTTCCAGCTTCCAAAGCTAAAACGTAACCTCTTCTTCCCCTGTAGGAAACCAAGAAAGGTGCTTGGCTTTTTAAGAAGGTAAATCCAAGGACAGAAAAAGGGCGACGAACAAAGGTCTGGAATTTCGAAAAACAGGGGTCATGGATTAAACCCGACTCTTGGAACCTTTTGTCTGAGACGCTTTACTCTTTCTTCTTATTTTAATTACCTCTTATCTTTATCTATGTGAAACTCTTAGGACCTAGAGTAAGAACTCATTATTTTAATGCCATATCATACTTATGAGACCGTCACGACACTTTAGAGACCTTCATTTGAAATAAATACCTCTCTGGAATTCGTACCTTTGCCTTACCACTTCGTTCTCTTCTAAAATAACGAAAAATCGTTTCTATCACATGTTTTCGGTGAATTTATTCTCTGATATATGATCGTTTGTTTATTCCTTTTGCTCGTTTGGGCTGCAAGCTGAGATCCTGTAAGGTAACAACACGAAGAGTATCAAGGCTTTAAAAGAACTGAATGCGTTGAAAATTTTGTATCCCTACTTCTAGAAAAACACTGACCTATTTTATTTGTGATGAAAGTAGACTTACCAAAGAAAAATTATGAAATAAAAAGAAAACACAAACCGGTATATACAGTGGAAATTTTGGAAACCATTTATTGCGTATAGTGCTTTAAATAATGCCCATTGACAGGGGCGTTGAGGATTTTACTGTCCAAATTCTTTAATAGAAACAATTTTTTTCCTTCAGGAGTTGTGACTTTGAACAGTCTGTACCAGATATGATAAAATTTACCATGTTTTGTCGAGTCCTCCTTCCTAGCATCCAATTTCAAAACCAAATCACCAAGGAGAAATTATTTGTCCTTGGCCTTACGATCAAATAACGCTTTCATGTTGTCCTGGTATTTCTGCAACCTTTCATCCACTTCGGCCCTATGTTGTTGGACTTCAATCAGCTGGTTTATTCTTCTTGTGACATGATTTGGTTCTTCTTTCTCATCTTGACAAAGTTTCATTATGGGAAGCGCTAGATTTATAGGTAATACTACGTTGGTCGCGTATACCATTTGGAAAGGAGAAGTGTTGATAGATTTCTCTGTACCTATCTGATTCACCCACAAAGTGTACTTTAAATGCACATGCCAAGATTTTTTGTTTTCGCTCAAAACTTTCTTAATTATAGTGATTAGAATATTGTTTGAAGACTCGGCTAGCCCATTTCCTTGGGGGTAATATGTCGTGGAATGACCAAGCATGATATTATACTTTTGGCAAAACCTGACCATAGCCATAGATTTAAATGCCTAGGCGTTATCTGTGACTATCTTTCAGGGGCAGTCGAATCTAGACAAAATGTTTTCTTCTAGGAAATCCATTACCACTGAATATGTTGCCTTTCTAGTTGGAATAGCCTCCACCCATTTGGTGAAGTAATCTGTAGCAGTCAGGATCCATTTATGTTGAGTGTTGGACTAAGGGTTAATTTTGCCTATAAAATCTAGTCCCCATTGTTGAAGAGGGGCTTCCATTTTGACCGGAACCAACGGAAACGATGGGATTTTGTGCTTGCCTGCGAACAATTGGCAAGGGTGGCAGGCTATGACTTTGGTGTTCACATCTGAGAAAAGTTTGGGCCAATAATATCCTACCCTCAGGATATTATAAGCCATTTCCATCCAAGCATGATGTCCTCCGCGCACTCCTTCGTAAAATTCGTTTACGACCTTCTCTGTTTCTGATTCAACTAAACAAACCAACAGGAAGCCTAGTGGGTCTTTCCAATACAATTGGCTTTCAGATATACAGTACTTCATCGCATGTAGCTTCAACGTCCTGGATTTAGATGGGGATAGGTCGCTCGGGCATTTCAAGGTCAGCAGGTAGGACACTATGTCTTTATACCAATCTGATGAGGAAAAATTCTCTTCGATTCTAATTGCAGTTATTTGTTCATCAAGCTCATTCATGTCCACACACTCTTCACATCCCTGTAGGCCATTTATTCCAAGGGCTCTGAAAATTGATTCAGCTAAAAGCTTAGCCAAACCTTGTCCTTTTACTAGTCTCGTCGGTTTTATCTCCAGATCAAATTCTTGAATTTTAGCAAGCCACTGTCCCCTTTTCCCATCACTGTCAAACTGAACCAAAATGTCTTTTACGGAACTGGTGGGTACATACGCAATTACCTTGGAATGTAGCACGTAGGTTCTGAAATATTTTAACGCCTTCACCATAGCATATGCTTTCTTTTCCATTATATCATATCTGAGTTCAACGTCTCTAAGACTTTTGCTAAAAAAGGCTATTGGTTGCTCGAAACCTTCTTCATTTTTTGGAGGAGTATCATGGCAAGTGTGTGTTCGGAGGCAAACATGAAAATCAGAAAATATTTTAGATAATCATGGCTTGCCAATACGGGTGCCTCGCTTATAACCTTATTGATGTGTTCAAATGATGCTTTGGCTTCTACTGTCCATTTCACTTCGTTGTTCTTCTTTAGCATATCTGTGAGCAACTTCACGATTTCAGCAAAGTTTGGGATAAATCTCCTCAAAAAAATTATTTTTCCTAAGAATGAATTAATCTCTTTTACATTCCTAGGGATATTTATGGTGTCTATAGCTTCAACCCTCTTAGGATCAATTTTAATTCCATCTCGAGACACAATATGGCCCAAGAGTTTACCTTCTTGCATAGAAAAGTGAGACTTTTTGGGGTTTAAAGACAAACCAAACCTGTGGCATTTCTCAAACGTCTGCTTGAGATGTATCAGATGATCTTCATCAGATTTAGAAAAAATGGTTAGATCATCAAGATAGATAACCACAAATTTGTCCCTTTCGCCGATGAAAGCGATATCCATAGCATGTTGGAAAGTAGCACCTGCATTCATTAAACCAAAAGGCATCTTTTCATACATAAATGTACCCCAAGGGGTGGTGAAGGCTGTTTTTTCTTTATCRTGCTCGTTGACAGCAATTTGGTTGTACCCGAAAAACCCGTCGATCATCGACATCCTATTTGCCCCAACTACTTTTTCTAAAATGTGATCCATTTTGGGTAGAGGGTAATTGTCTTTGACGGARGACTTATTTAGATTTCTAAAATCAACACACAGTCTGATCTCCCCACTTTTCTTTCTAACCGGGACCAGGTTTGCTACCCAATCGGAGTATCTCAGTGGTATGATTATTTTTGCRTCCAGGAGTTTTTTTACTTCCCTTTCGACCATGGGAAATAAAATAGGATTGATTTGTCTGAGTTTTTTTCTAAAAGGTTTGACACAAGGCTTTAGGGGTATCTTGTGTTCAATCACAGTGGTGTCATAGGTTCTCAGCTCTTCATATGAACAAGCGAAAACATCTTTATACTACCCGAGTAAGTCTTTATACTTTCTTTTTACCTCGGGAGGAAGGTACTTTGATATTTTTACTATCCTAGGCTCCTCTTCAGTCCCTATGTCGCAGTCTTCAACCTCTTCTGGTTGGGGTTGCAAAGCAGATTTTAAGGGCATATCATTTTGGTCGAATAGTCTCTCCAAAGGGATTAGTCCCTTTGGAATCTGATTGTTCTTTAAAACCAACATGCCATGATTAGCGATCTTTTCCTGGAACCCCTGAGGGTCCTCTCCCTCTTGCATGATCCATGTGTGGTCGTTTTGGTTTTCTTGGTCAACGTGAGTTTCGGCGAAGTCATCCACCATCTCAAGGAACTTCCTGATTTGTTTGTCATCTTCAAACACTTGCCAGTGTTGGATGTTGTTTGGTATGGAAGGTATGTTCCTCACTTCTATGTGGTACCTTAGTTTGAAAGCTGTAGGGGGGGAGAATGTTGAGGTTTCTTTGGTTAATGAATCGGCTTACAAGTTTTCAGTATGTGGGATGAAATGAACATTTACCGACGAGAAGAAATTTTCTATTAAATCCCAGGCGCAATTCCTATAAGATCTTAATCTAGGGTGTTTGGCCTGGTATTGCCGATTTATCTATTTCATTATCAACTCTACGTCTTTGTATACTTCCAAGTTCTTTATGTTCAGCTTCCTGGCAGATTCCAACCCTAAGACTAGAGCCTCATACTCACATACGTTATTGGTGTAGTCTATATCCCACTAAAGCCTATAAGAGAAAGGAATAACAAATTCATTTTCAGGTGCTACAAACAATACTCCTGCACCTGCTCCTTCATATGACAAGGCACCGTCAAAAAAAAAATTCCAAATTCCAGTGCTATATATATTTTCGTCTATCTTTCTTGATTCATTTTCATTTATGTAATTGTATTTTGTACAGCTATTTACACCATCATCAAAAGACAAAATACAATTCACTAGATCTTGATCGGCAACATAAATAGGATAATTGTTAGGATTATGTGGGTCACTCACTGTGTATGCTAGCCTTGTTTCCATATATAGTCGAGTAAATTGTCCACCAAACACAGGAATCATGGCGTAGGTCATGTCTAGTTGAAGAGACCCCCCAAGTTTGGCTCCCCACGACCTAGATAGTAGCAAGCCATACTTCGAAGGTATATCGGCGATAACTACATCCATCAGGAYGCTTTTCACCGGAACCTGTGCAAGAGTGACTATTAAATATTTTATCATACACATGCACTTAACTCTCCTTGAATCGAAAGAGTAGAGATCTCCGTAAGGCCTGGTGATCTCGAGGCCTAGTCTGTCCATAATAGACTTGAGCATCACATTATGTGAGGCTCCAGAGTCGAGCATGCAGTTATGCARCAGTCAATCATGCACATTCAGGGTAATATAGAAGGGAGTGAGGGTGTCTTTGGCACCCTAGAAATGTGGACCAAAAGTGATATTAGGCTTATCATCTTCCAAGTTTATCACGTCAGAGTGACTTTCTGGATCCGAAAAACCTATCATTTTGGTTATCTGCTTTCGATACACATGATTCTTTGCTAATTCGACCAGAGGGATTGGTATTTTGATTTTATTTATCTCATTTTCAAGGCTGAAACCTCCACTACCTTTGTCCGTTTCTCTRGTTGAAGCCTCAGAATCCTTCTTTTCTAACTTATTTGTTTGTGCTGATTTATTTCCCGTGAGTTTATTTACTAGTATWTGTGTTTCAGCTGTCTTAATTCCTTTTGTTTGGGTCTCAGCCTCTTTTACTTCGGGATTATGTGAATCTACCCCTTTTATTTTTCTATTAGGTATCTTGGTCTCCTTTAGGGAAAGCTCGTATATTTCACCTCTAGGAAGAATTTTCTTGGGTTGAGGAGTCGACACAGGTTTGTTTTTAGGCCTTAGGTTGTACTTATGTTGGACCTTGGCCATTATAGAATCGATCATTTGTTGATAGACAAAAACATCAGTGTTGTTTATGTCATCATCTTTATTTGACGATTGTTGAGTGTCCAAGGACTTCTCGTAATCTTCTTTAGTTAAATAAGGTTGTGTGCAGTCGTCACCCACATTTGTCACGTCTTCTTCCAGATCTTCGAAATCTTGCAGGTCGTTTCCTCCTATAAAATTTTCATTTTTTAAAGGAGTTTGAATTTTTTGGTCTTCATTTTTAATCTGTCTTTGTTGATTTTGAGGGTTGGGGTTTCTTCTGAATTCCCTCTTAACGAAAGGATTTGCCTTGGATTGATCTAGCTCCATTCTGGAAATCTTATTTGATAGCTCTTTAATTATCCTAGCCATGTCATCCATTTTATCATCTGAGGATCTACTAGGCCCTAAGGGTCTCGCTTGTTCCCTAAAACGTTTGGTTTCTCGGTTTCTCATTTCTACTTTTGTTTTAAATTTGTCAGAAGCCATCATGTTAGATTCGATCCCTACGACATCATTTTGTTTTTAATTTTCCATAAGCCTTCTCGAGATTTATTTCCCTCAAGAAACTATACGCTAGGGTGATGCAAAATCTAATCTCCTTCCCATGTAGCATACTCCACTAGCAGGTCTCTCCACCTGATAAGATACTCTATGTTCACTCTACTCCTCAATTTTATCCCTCTAACATTTTGAATCTCCTCATGAATCAATACAAAATTCCCATCATCGTCTAGTCGGGGTAATTGTGTTGAAGAAGTGACTTATTGTCCTAGTGCCTTCTTGAGGCATGACATGTGAAAAACATTATGGATCTCTCTCCCCTCTGGTAGCTCAATCACATATGTTACTTACCCAACTCTCTTGATTACCCTATAGGGACCATAAAAGCATGGTTTCAATTTTTTTGCACCGCTTTTTTTCAATGAAGACTATTTGTATGGATGCAACCTCAATAAAACCAAGTCTCCAACCTCAAAATTGCAGTCCACCCTATGCCTATTTTCATAAATCGTCTATTGGTTATGGGCATCCTGCAAGTTATCCCTGAGATTCTTAAGGATATCCTAGCTCTCTTGTATCCAATCCTTGTCTTTGGGAGCCTTGCTATCCACAAATGAAGGAGAATCATAACCATACAATGCTTGGAACGAGGTCATACCAATGGACATATTGCAAGTGGTGTTGTAGAAATGATCTCCTATATGCAACCACTTAATCCATGTGTTTTGTTGTCTTGACACATATTTACGTGGATACCCCTCAACTCATTTTTTCACAATATTTGTCTGACCATCCATATAAGGATGATAATTGGTACTAGGATTCAACTATGGTCCTGCTAATATGAACAGATCCTACCAAAATACACTAAGAAATGTTTTGTTCGATTCACTAATAATGTACTTCGGAAAACCATGGAGTCTAAAACCTCCCTAAAAAACAACTCTGCCACATGAGGTGTCTTATACTATGATGAAATCACGAAGAAGTTCGTGAACGTGGTCAACCGATGAACCACCACATAAATTAAATCCCTTCCATGTGTTGTTCTGGAGTCTATACTTAAGGCTAGAAAGTACAGGATCTAGGCATTCAAAAGTGAGTAAAAGATAAAAAGGGGAAAAAATCAACCTTCAGGAAAAGAAAGCTAAGGCTGATTTCTAAGTTGTCTCTGTCTCACTTCCAAACATTCATGGATACTTATATCCCGTTCAATTGCGGCCCATGAACATTCGAGTTCAACCCGGGTGATGGAGTTTTTAAGTATGGTGTCAAAAAGGTTCAAAGCGATGCTGGTTTGATCTGATAGGCCGAGTTCAATGTTGGGCTGTCTTGCAAAGGGCACAGTCATGGAGGGATAGAAAATGAAAAGAAAGTTCGAGATTTAAAATGCTACTTCAGTTTTTTTTTTACCGTATATAAGAGAACTTTCGAAATCCGATGTTAAAGGTAGAACACAAACCAAAGGCCTTCTCCCGTAACTGAGTTAAATTTTTAAAGAATCATGCATGAAATGTGAGAAAACATTAAGTCGTCAACAATGCGAGGCTCCTATCAAGGGAGAATCTCGCCCTGTAAACAGAAGAAGAAAAAGGCAAGAAGTAATCTGACGAAGCATAAAATATAGAGATCTAAAAAGTTCACAGGTCTTGTACCTACTAATAGCTGATACAGAGGAAAAACTACAAGCGATTAGACGACTAAAAAATTGGTCACCACAGTAGGATTTGCACTAAATTGTAGCTAAGCATTCATCAGAAATATATGTGAAATTAAATTTAATGTAAGATAACAGAGAAAACAAAACTCATAGCTCAGTCTTCACGGATTCAGGAATCTTCGGATTGCTTTGTATTAATTTTCAAAGAAAGAAAGTCTCTATTACAATCGGCCAAGAAAGGTCCAGCCTTGGTTCTCACTTCAAAATGCATATTTATACAAACTTCTAAACATTCGGATCTCAATCGTTCCAGAAGTATTTAGTTACAAAATGGGAAATTTAAGCGTTTCGCTTATTTGTCTTTGTCCTCCTTCATGCGAGTAGAGGACCTTCCTTTCTTTACTCTTCGGGTTCTAAAAATAGAACAAGCAAACACTTTTCATTATTTGGCACCGGAAACCTGTCCCTTCGCCTACTTGGTGCAAGTGACGCACCTCTCCACCAACTGGGCTATCAACGTGGAAGGATTTTCTTGGTTGTTTTCCTCAAAAGTGTAACAATCCTTCGCTAACTATGGCAGCCTTCCTCCTACTTGTCGGTCTTCAGTGATGATAGTGTTGGGAATGTTTACAGGAAGGTGTGCTTGTCATTGATGGCAAGATCAGAGTATGCAGCGATGGTGAAACAGGGACAACGTAAGCTCAGGAGGATTAGCGTAGAGTTGCACGTAGGGAAAGAGTGTACTTGTTCATTTGATGGAAAACAGGCAGGCAAGGAAGATCAGTAGCACAAGGATAATGGCATGGAAAGATCAGAAGCATAAACTCCATTTCAGAGTTTCATATACAGGGCATTGGAGGAGTCAAGGAAGAAACTCACGACAAGAATGTCGAAACAAAGAAATACGAAACGTCAAAATACGTTGATCCAACTCCATTTCGGAGTTTCAGATACCAGGAGATTGAGAAGTCAAGATTCGAGACTCTTCAACACAGGAGTCTCGAAGTTGCAAAATCCAAAACCCCGAAATCCCGAAATCAACCGGAGTTTCGGATACCAGGAAATTGAGAAGTCAAGAGTCAAGACTCTTCAACACAGGAGTCCCGAAGTTGCGAAATGTGAAATGCCGAAATCCTGAAATAGGCACACCAACAAAGAGTTTTGCAGACTTGGAAATAACTCCATTTCAGAGTTTTGGATACTGGGAGTTGAAGTGTTGAAACACTTCACCACAGGAGTGCTGAAATGTCGAATCGTCAAAATGTGAAACGACGAAATACCGAACTGTTGATCTGACTCCATTTCGGAGTTCCGGATACCGGGAGTTGAAGTGTCGAAACACTTCACCACAGGAGTGTCGAAATGTTGAATCATCGAAATGAGAAACGACAAAATACCGGACTATTGATCTGACTCCATTTCGGAGTTCCGGATACCGGGAGTTGAAGTGTCAAAACACTTCACCACAGGAGTTCTGAAATGTCGAATCGTCGAAATGCGAAACGACAAAATACTGAACCATTGATATGACTCCATTTTGGAGATTCAGATACCGGGAGTTGGAGGAGTCAAGACCCGAGACTCTTCATCACAAGAATCCCGAAGTGCCAAAACGTGAAATTGCAGAATACAGTTTTGAATAAGGCCTAGTCACCGCCGGTGGTCACATCGTCGAAGAGTTGTAGAGAAGAGCTCGAAGAGATAAGCTCCCTTTTCAGAGTTTCAGGGATCGGGAGTTGGAAGAGTCAGAGTGACTCGCAACAGGAGTTCGCGACATGCGAAATCACGAAATAGCGAAATGCGAAATGCCGAAATGATCAAAGCTAGTCTAGCTAAGCTTCTTTTTTTTTCAGAGTTTATGGGATCGTGACATGGAGCGTCAAGATAACTCTTCACCATAGGAAATCCGGAATGCCCAATGCTGAAATGCCGAAATGTCAATGTAGCCAGTGGTCACCACCGGTGGTCACGTAAGTGGTAGGAGCTAGCAGAGTTAGGCTCCATTTCAAGGTTCGCACTGTAACTGCTAGAAACCACTGATGGTTTATGCCAAAGGACTCGAAGATACTTCTATGTAAGTGCCAGAGGAGCTGAAGAGTCTCAAGGAATCTGCCAGTGGAATGAAGACTGGTCATAGAGGAAATTGATAGATGGAAGAGCATTGAAGCCTATAAATGCAACAAAGAGGTTGAGCTCGACTGTAACAGAGAAAACGAAGAGTCTCAACTACTAGAGAGGCAAAGGAATCTCGACATAACACTGAGTGATGATGGATGCATGCGTTAAAATGCTAGACAAGATGAAGAGTTGCAGGGATGATCAGGAGAGCACTTGACAAGGGGAGAGCATGCAGAAGCATGGCGAGAGAGCATGTACAAGGTGCACAGAGACTATAAGTATGTTGAACAAAGAAGAGATGGGTTCAAGTGTGGAGAAAATTTTAGGCATGGAGAAGGAGGAGTCTGCAGCAGCTGAAATACAGAGAAGAGGAATGGTGCATTGAATGGAAATGGCGCACAGAGCATAAAAGGTAGAAGCACAGAAAGCAAAAGGATGTGGGCAGCAAGATAGTAAGACAGTAAAGGAAGGCCGAGGTGCTCTTGTAGAGAAAAATAGAAGTTCAGAAAGCGCAAGAAGATGCAGACAGAGAGACACTGATACGGGAGAGCAGAGCAGCATAGCAGAATAGTGATAAGTTTGGTAAGCCAATGATAAATAGTGTATCACTGTGTCAAATTTACATATAGAAAATAATTATATGGCAGGGTGGTAGGGAGATGCTAGGGAGGACTGTTGTCCTTAGAGGTTCAAGTGGGTGCTTGAACACAGGGAGTTGTAGCTTCCATCTGGTTGCAGCCAGAGAAACTAAGGTGGCAGGGTGACGTAAGGGAGAATTTTTGTTCTCTATTGTATAGGTTGGTGCCTGTGTGACTGGAAGTTGGTGCTTCCATCCAGTTGGAGCTAGAACATTTAGGGAGTTGGTGCTTCCTTCTAGTGGGTGCTAGAGAAACCAAGGAGTTGGTGCTTCCTTCTAGTAGGTGCTAGAGAAAACAGAGAGTTGGTGCTCTCAGCAGGTTGCAGCTTGCAATACAGAGGTTGTAGCCTCATAATGAGTTGGAGCTCATATGAATGATAATGTACAGAATGTAAAGATTACTTATCATATAAAGAAGAAGAGGTTTTTACCCTTTATGGGTTTCCTCAAGAAATATATGTCTTTGTATATTTCATATGTGACAATGATGTTGAATGTTCTATTGTTTACTTCCCTGCATTATTGTGATTGTCATTAAGTTCTCTACAAAGAATTTGAAATAAGCATTATTGTTTAAGCACGGTAACAACTGATTCACCCCCCTCTCTCAGTTGTCCAACAAATAGAACATAACTGTACACTAGGTTTTATTAACCATTTATCCACTTGGACTATATCAGTCTGGCTTATCTGTGATATTTCAGCCTACTATTTTTCCTCGTTCTCCTTGATATTGAGCAGGTGCTTGGCTATATCGATCTGGCCCAGTGTCCCAGCGTTTCTTTCCCTGTCGAGATCTGACAAACTTTCATTTATCAAGCCAAAAGTTTCTTCACAAGAATTTCTCATTTATTTAGCTTGTTCTCTTCTTTCTGATATATTACGCTCCCACGCCTTCAGCAAGATATTACCTCTAGTTTTCTCTGGGATGGAAAGCCTGGAACTAATGACCATTTCTTTTTTTGTCATGGCTATAACAGACTCTTGGAAAGTGACCCAAGCCACTCCAGCTTCTCTTTCTCTCAAAGAAATTTCTTCCAGTACTTGGTCAATGGCCCTGCAATGGTTTTGGATGGCCTCCACTTTAGAAAGTAAATCTTGCTGAGCTACTGACACTCTTTTTCGGATTTCAATGGCTTGGGATTTGAATATCCTGATATCTATAACCTGGCTCTCGGAAGAATTCAACTTTACCTGTAACCGCCTGATCAGTTCTTCTTGTTGGCTTACCTGTGCTTGGCTGGTCTAGGCCAACTGATGTATTTGCTCGAGATCAGATCTGAGCCACTCGATTTCCTTTTGATTGGCTACTCTGGCTTGCTCTAGACCTGTGTTCACCTGATCTCCGGCATTTGCCTCTGTTGTAGCTAGCTTAGCCTCCAATGTTCTAATCAAACAGTTCTTCCAATTTAATTGTTCCTCTAGAGATCCGACGGAAAATTGGTTGGTTGTAGAAAAAGCCCCCAACATCCCTGCTATCTGAGTGGCGAATTCCTCCTTTTTCATGTCCTTCCCGTCGGCTAGGATTTTTAATTTTTTGGTTACTATGCCCGCTTCTCGGTAAATCTCTTACTTCACAATGGCCTTTCTCTTCTTATCAAAGAAAAATTCATTCAAAGGCAATTCTTCTACAATAATGGGCATCAGTTCCTCGCCGAAAATCCACCCCGTGTCGAGGGTCCCCTTTGTGAATTGTAAGGGAGTGATAGAAGCGATGGGACTGTCGATTTCCTTGGATGGTTTCTATGGGGTAACAATCATGTTTGGATTCCTTGATGAGGGCGATGGCATGACACTTACCCCTTGTGGGAGTACTTATGATTGGCTCTGGACTGACTCGCCTGATGCAACCACTTCTGGGCTTCCTTCCTCTGGGTTGGGGATCTCGGCTTCATGTTTTGGGTTCTCGGTTTCTTCTGTCTTTTCTTGATTTTCCTCCCGATCAAGACCTAAATCCTTTGGATCTTTGGGTTCCATTGGTTGTATATCTATGGTCTGTGGGTTCTTACCCTGTAAAATTGGGGGAAGGCAGCTCTGCCAGTGTTCCTGAAACTTGAAAAGATTGGCCCTATCCCCAGGTGACAGGGCTTGAATCCGTCTTAGGACCTCGGCATAGGATCTCGCACCTCGGAAGATGTCGTCATGAGGCGAGTGCTCATGTTCGTATCTTTTCAGGCCGCAACTCGCCATGTGATTACTCATGACCTTATGTGGATCATGTTTCCTGAACTCGATGTTGACCAATTTAAACTCCTGCAAGGTCGTAGCCTCGGCTTTGGCGTGTCCAAAATATAATAAATAATATGTATTAAAATGAATGGGGAAGGGTGGCCATACCTTCTTCCAAAACCCTTTAAGTTCTTTTCTTATGCCACCGAGCATGGTTTGTCTGGCGATTTCGTGGCATACCATCTTATTCGGCATGAATAGTGGTAGAGAATATGGGGGAACAGAGGCACCGAGAACCCTAATGTATGAAAATTTTGCTTCTACATACCAGTCAGCCACACTACCCAAGTTGGCAGCGATGTTATCTGAAATCCTGGGCGGTGGGTTACCGAAGATGGAGATATGCATCGGTACCATTACCCAATTGAAAATCTCGTATATTAATTTTGTGGCCTTATCCTCCCAAAGTTTCGAGTGATAGACATGGATAGGCTCATCATTAGACAGAGTCCAGCTCCATCTCATTAGAGGGAAAGGTGTCATGAAACAAATGGCATCCATGACGTAGGTGGACATGAAAAACGAGGTTGTCTTCTCGCTCACCTTCTGTGTTCAATATTCGGTAATTTGACGGGTTAGACTATCGGACAACAGTTTGGCCCAGTCGAAAGAACAACCTTCAGCTACTGTATAAATCAGAGGCACCCACGGGAGGAAAAAGTGTGTGGTGTCCTCCCCCCCATACAACCTATAGGCCATCATTGCTATATACCTAAATGGAGGCTCTAAAGAGGAGATTGAATAAATACCATTAGAATCTGCCCTGAATTTTGCGGGGTGTGAAACCCAATCCTTGATCATCTCGAGCAAAGTTCTACCATATTTCCCACATTCCTTCTCCTTGAAATCTTCCAGAAACTCGACATTGTATGCGAAGTTTGGTGTGGGTGACAGCTGATACATTGCCTGCAAATGTTCCAGTCTAAAGGTCCCAACCGTCACCTTCTGTTCACTGATGATAGTCCTAGTCAGGATATCCACATGGTCTAGAGCCCATCTGATCATATCATAATAAGGAAGGAGTCATAGCCTTGCCGCTATTTTGTGCATCTCTGCTTGAATGACGATTTTGTATTTGGTGGCCAAATCATCCTTCTCGTTATCGCTGGAATCATCTGAACAATTCATCGATTCGGACTGAAGAATGTCGGAGATGTATGTCCAGGTTTTGACAGTATTAATACTTCAGGGAGAAGTATCGAAAACTGCATCTGAGCCCTGACCTGAACTCTTGGCAGCCACCTTGGATGCTTTTCATGGAGCCATGATAGAAAACTTTGTGTTCAGATCTCCTATAGTAAGAATTATAAACACAGAAAGAAGTTATCTCGATGAAAAAAAAAAAAAACAACTCTGCACGCAAAATAGAAATAAAAATAAACAAGTAAAAGAAACTCCCTTCCTTTAATCTTTCAACTTTGCGTGAGTCCTTGCTGACAGAATGGTCAAATCATTAAATGGAAATATTTAGGCGTGAAACAAGATCTTATTTTCCATTAACTCATCAAGATTCAAATCAATGCCATAAATGTTTAAAAGATTTGTGATAATAAAGAAAAGAGGAAACATTCAAAAATCTCTTCTATAGACTGCGTACGTTAAAGGTCCTTTAAAGCATTAATTAATTTAGTTAATTCCTTTAAGGTTGTCTCAGATAATTTCATTCCTAGTCTTGGAATCCAAAATACCCAAAATCGCGATGGCACGATTTAGTTAAAAAATCGTGATCTGACTTAAGTTCTTAATTAACCCATGCTTAATTAATAAAATTCGTCACTTCGTGATTCGGGGCTACGAAGGTGTAGTTTTTTGGGAGAGTGATCACCAAGTCGCAAAACCCCGACAGTTCTTAACGAGGGTTTTAAAGTGACTTACGCCTGACACTAACCTAGGTGAACTTTTGAAACCATTTCGCAACTTCGCATATCAGAGCTTTGAAACCTTGCAACTTGTAACTCCCAAAGCGCAATAGAACGAGGTAATAAAAGTGATAGACTTTCTTAATGGTTAGGTGATGGTGACTTAGGACTATAACGGCTATCGTCACTTCGCATGTTGAGGTAAACTTTTGATTGCAAGAATTATATTTCAACCACTTGTAAAAGGAAGCTCCAACACCATGCACCTTCGGTAGGCCTGTGATGAAATCCATCAAGATACTCTCCCACTTTTTCTTTGGAATGGGTTGAGGTTGTAGTAGTCCTACTAGATGATTATGCTCTAGCTTGTTCTACTAATTAGTCATGCATTCCATCACATACCACAACACATCATATTTTGAGGCCCTTCTTTGAGAACCTCTCTTTGATCTTATTGTAAGTTTTGAAGTATCCAAGGTTCCCTTCCAATGGTGTTTCATGAGTATCCCTCATAATCTTCTCCTTGAGTGTGGACTCTGGAACTATGTATATCATGTCCTTGTAGAAGAAAATATCATCCACCACTCTATACCTATCATCATGAATATGACCATCAATAAAATCACAAGCAAACTTATTCTTGGAATATTCCACCAGAAGGTGTGACTTCCAATAAGCTGAAACCTCCATAAGGGAATATGTTTTTGGTTTCCTGGAAAGGGAATCAACAACAATATTTTTCTTTCCCTTCACATACTCTATGTAAAAATCATAAGTTTGTATCTTTATTACCCACTTTTATTCCTCTCATTCATATCCTTTTGTTCTAGGAAATACCATAGACTGTTGTGGTTAGTCCTAACCACAAACCTCCCACCGAAAAAATATTGCCTAACCTTCACCAAAACATGAATAATGGCGATCATCTCCTTGTCATAACTGGAGTAGATTCGCTATGGTCCCCTAAGTTTTCGACTCTCAAATTTTATTGGATGCATGTTCTACATCAAGACAACTCATATTCCCTTACCCAAAGCATCACACTCAAGCACAAAGGGATGAGTAAAGTCAAGAAGTACCAATACTGGACAAGTGCTCATCACCTCTTTGAGCTTGTCAAATTCCTTCTGAGATTCCTCTGTCCACCTAAATTCCCCTTGCTTCTTGTGGTATTTCATAGGTTCACCCAACTGTGAAAACCCCTTAAAAAAGTGCCTATAATAAGTGCAGAATCCAAAGAATCCATGTAAATATTTAAGGGTCTTGGGTGATGGCCAATCCAATATGGCATGGATCTTCTCTTGATGTACATTCACACCGTATGCACTGATCACATGGACCAAATATAATATCTATGTCATGTCTAATTCACATTTTGATGCCTTTGAATACAATGGTTGCTCCCCCATAATGCCCAATATCTCATCTAACTGCCTCAAGTGATCCTCCTGTGTCCTTCTATATATAAGTAGGTCATCGAAGAACACCAACATAAATTTCTGCAATTTCTTGTTGAAGATGTGGTTCATGCATGGCAGAAAAGAGCCAGGTACATTGATAAACCCAAACAACATGACCAAGAACCCATATTTCCTATAATGACACCTAAAAGTAGTCTTGTGAACATCTTGCTCCATGACCCTGATTTGATGATATCTTGATTAGATATCAATCCTTGAGAATTATACTTCCCCATGAAACTCATCTAACAACTCATTGATCATGGGAATTGGATACGTATTCTTAATAGTATTCTTATTCAAGGCCTTGTAGTCAATACACATCCTCATAGTTCCATCCTTATTCTTAACCAAGACTACTTAAGAGGAAAATGGACTGGAACTGGGCCTGATACGTCCCATCTCCAACAAATTCTTGATTTCCTTTTCTATCTCATCCTTGAACTTCTTCAAGTGCATGTAAGGTGTAGTTATCATCAATTTGGCCCCTTATTCTAACTCAATGGTGTTCTCAAAATCCCTGTCAGGAGGCCTCCCTAGAGGAATCTCTCCAAAAACCTGATCATGTTTACCCAACAATAACTGACTATCTTCATGATACAACTGGATACTATCTGAATTCTTCTTAGATGTAATCAAACACTCTATTGCACAATCTACATCCACATGCCTGAATATACCCTCCATTCGCTTAGATAAAGCAATGTTGGAAGCACCATTAGACATTTCCCTCAAAAGCACCTTTTTACCATCTATTACCATGAATTCCATCTCCATTTTTTGGTAGTTATGAGAATTTTTTTCTAGAGAATAAATCCATTAAACACCTAATACGACATTGGTGTCTTCCAGTTCAACTACGTAGAAGTGATATGTCACATCGTAGTTTCCCAAATTCACATCCAAATATGAAACCTTCTGTGTGAAATTCATATTGTACCCATCAACTAGCACCACACTAAATCCCTCAAAGCCCTCTTGAGGAATGCCTCCTCTATCCACCAAAGTTGATTCAACGAATTTGTGGGTTTCCCCACCATCAATCAAAATTGTGACATCATGTCCTTGTAATACTTCATGGATCCTGAAAGTGTGAAATCTACGGACACCTGATAGAGTGGAAATAGTCCCACCCTTAACCTCCTCATGTGATTTCTCATCATTCATATTGTTGTGCTTGTCTCCTTAGGCCTGTCCTACTGAATCTTCCCCATTACTATCTGAAATAACCTAAATGTAATGTGACTTTCCCTTACCCAAGCACATGTGACCTGGTTCCCAAGGCTCCTTACCACTGAAGCAAATCTTCTTCCTTCTCAATTCTTTACAAGCCTCATCATCCAACTTATCTCTTTTGGTCCACTCTTTCTAGAAGGGTTTCTTGTCTTTGTTTTTCTGAGGAAAGAAAGGTTTAGGAGGAATTTTTTTCTTTGGGACTACATACTCCATGTCTCGTGTTCTAATGATGTCATATTGTATAGATTTGAGTTAAATTCCTTAACCCAATCATGCAAGGGTTCATCTAGTCCTTCAATGAATATCATAATCAGCCTATGATCAGGCACATCTGTCACCATGATTGTGGTCCTATGAAACTCTGAAATGTAAGAACATATTTTTCCCTAGTATGCCTAAGTTGTGCCAAATCCCTGAAATGAAACTATGAATCATTCTTATCAAACCATTTAATAATCCTCTATGTGAATTCTAGGTAAGAGGTAATGCTAGCATGCCCCAATGTGAATATCCCATAGTACCACCACTCATGTGCCTCTCCATCCAAATTCAATGTAGCATATATAATGGCCTCTGTCTCCAACATAGGGTTGAGTTGGAAATATGTTTGCAACTTCTAAACCCAATCCTTGACAATGCATTTGTTTGAGCCATCAAAGTAGGGAATAGACAACTTCCCAATATTCCACTAAATATCTTGATTTTGTAGGCCCATTGTTGGATCATGTTGTCATTGATGTCAATGGTTTGATTGATTGGTGTCATTGATTGATGTCAAGTGATTGATTGATGTCAAAGGATTCATTGATTGATGATTGATGTAATATAATATGCATTTTTCTTTATGAGAATGAATAGATGAAGATGGATCAATGAGTTGGCATTGATATGATGAAGATGGATCAATGAGTTGTCATTCATACATGATGAAGATGGATCGTTGTGGTTTTATTGGTATATGATGCATTGTTGGAAAAATGTATAGATGACTCATTATTGTCTTATCATGATTGATAAGGTGCACAAACGGATGAACTCCAAAGTGGTCCCCTTATGGTGAAATCCCTCACAAGAAGACGCTTTGCGGATTGAGTTATCCTAGAAGAATGGTTGGAGGACCCTTGCTCTCATTATTTTCTTATCATGATTGATAAGGTGCACAAAT
>ML779116.1:659720-673840 GCA_009831015.1 Picea engelmannii | reverse complement strand
AATCATCACACTCAACCGGTCATCACACCCCTCCATGGACTTAGTATGACCATATATCCCACATGTCCACCCATCAACCGACATGCCTCTTGGACTAGTGTGCCCCATCCATCTAACTAACTCATCATCTTGGATGTGTATGCCCCTTAGGTGAGTCAAGCCGACTTTCCTAAGTGTGTCCCCCATGCCTTACTTTATTTTCCTTCATTGTTGGAGCGCCCAAGTATTTCCATCAACCCCTCATAAAATTGTCTCTACTTTGACTTGTGTCGCAAGGCATCTTGGGTGGAGCCCCCCTTTGGCACATCACGTTCCCAAGGAACCCCAACTCTCCCCTATATGAATACCTTTATCTCCTCATTCGCAGCGAGCACCATGTCTGCATGATCTCCTCCATTTCATTATGTGTTAGAAGAGTGCATTCCCAATATTCGTGTCGTGGGTCTTACACCTTCCATGATGAAAATTTGAAAAATAATTTGTACTTCAATTGACAAGAGTAAACTAGGTACACACTTCAAAACAAAAAATCTAAATAAAATATTGCCCTTCCAGTTATTTAAAATGTTAAAAATTCAATAGAAAGTAAAAGTAAGCATACTTTGTAATTTCAAATATAACATTTTGATGGGTTATAAATACATTAATAATAATAAATTTCATAACCACTGAGCCACATTTTCTTTGGAGGAATTTTGAAGTGTTAAAAATAATAAACTTTAGATACAATCACAAAATCAAACACTTTTGTGAACGCTTGTATAAGAAAGGATGTAAGGTAAGATCGGCTTAATGGTCCACTGATATGCTTGTGTTTACTATTGATAGGGTTTTTTGTTTATTTGTTTCATATCTCTTTCTTAAAAAAAATCATAGTAGACCCATCATATATTCGGCAAACGTAAAGGTTTTATTCTATGTAATATGAAAACCAAGGTTTACATGTAAATTTTGAAATGATAAAAAATTTATTCCCAGTTGTAATAGTAGCAATAAATATGCAAATACAATCAAACATTAAAAAAAAAAACCTGGAAATCACAGTTATGGTTTATATATTATTTTTGACTTGTAATGTACAGCTCTTGGGCAACAATAAATGAACTATAACGATGTCCTTCTAGGTGGTATGATCTAGTGTAAGGCACAACTCTTGGCAATAATAATTGTGTTGAAGCATCCTCCTTCTATCCTCCATGAACCATCAAATAAAGGGCATGATTTGATGACGAGTTCAGATGTGAGGCATGGCAACGATACCCCTGAATATAACCATGCTTTGGAAAACCACTAATGCTCTAAATAGTTCCTAGAATACAAACGATATATAGTTGATTTGGGCACAAATCAAAGAGGAAATTGAGATGAAGAATAGCATATCTAACCCTTCAAACAATACCCAACAGTGAACAATATTTTCACAACAATTATGGTAGCAATAATACACCATGAACAACACATGTAACCACTATAAAACCCTTTCTATAGTAGTCACTTGTATACTAGATCACCCCCCTTGTGAGCTAGTATGACCTCCTTTTAATATCCCCACGTGTTTCTGAAATGATATGGCCCCTTCCTCCTTGCACACGACCTGTCAATGAAGGTATCCCCTTCCTTAAACCCCACGAACTACAATAGAGAGACACATCCCTCTTTTAAACTCCCATGAGTGGACAACATAGATACATCCCTTCTCAAGGGTTCCCACGATTTGACAATGATGGTATGACCAAGAAGAATAAAGGATGAAAATAGTTGTAGCTCGATCTGAGATGAAATGGCTTCCTCAAACACTCATAACCCTGCAAAACCTCCCAAAACTTGGAAAAATGATGATTCTACTTCTTCAACAATAAATCCAGTGAAATATATGAGTAATATTTCCTTCTTGATCAGCTAGGGTGGATTAGTCTCACCATAGAACCCAATATTCTCAAGGTTTTTTAGTCCCAGATCCACAAAGCTTCAAGATATCTTCAAATCGATTTGATAAAATATCATGAATAATGAGAGAATGAACTTTCATTTGCACTTTATACCCATTTTCACCTTTTCCACTCCAATATTTAATTATAAAGTAAATTTATAATATATCTTTTAATATTTCCTCCCAAAGTCACTTTATAACACCCTTTTTAATTTAATTACTCAATATCAACTTTAAATGTTGGTTTTTCACCCAATTGACATTAAATAAACAAATTAATTAATTCCCTTTTCACTGACTATAGCCTACAAGAATTAAATAGCCTATTAAGTCTTCCTCTTGGGGTGATCATTTGAAAAGGTACATTACAGTCGTCCCTTCTCGATATTTCTTTCCCTCAAGAAATTTTAAGCTAGGGTGATGCAAAATCTAATCTCCTTCCCATGTAGAATACTCCACTAGCAGGTCTCTCCACCTGATAAGATACTCTGTGTTCACTCTACTCCTCAATTTTCTCCCTCTAACATATTGAATCTCCTCATGAATCAATACAAAATTCCCATCATCGTCCAGTGGGGGTAATTGTGTTGAAGAAGTGACTTATTGTCCCAGTGCCTTCTTGAGGCATGACATGTGAAAAAAATTATGGATCTTTCTCCCCTCTGGTAGCTCAATCTCATATGTTACTTCCCCAACTCTCTTGATTACCCTATAGGGACCATAAAAGCATGGTTTCAATTTTTTTGCACCGCTTTTTTTCAATGAAGACTATTTGTATGGATGCAACCTCAATAAAACCAAGTCTCCAACCTCAAAATTTCAATCCACCTTATGCCTATTTGCATAAATCATCTATTGGTTATGGGAATCCTGCAAGTTATCCTTGAGATTCTTAAGGATATCCTAGCTCTCTTGTATCCAATCCTTGTCTTTTGGAGCCTTTCTATTCGCAAATGTCAAATCCACAAATGTAGGAGAATCATAACTATACAATGCTCGGAACGAGGTAATACCAATGGAAATATTGCAAGTGGTGTCGTAGCAATGATCTCCTATATGCAACCACTTAATCCATGTGTTTTGTTGTCATGACACATATTTACGTGGATACCCCTCAACTCATTTTTTCACAATCTTTGTCTGACCATCCATCTAAGGATGATAATTGGTACTAGGATTCAACTATGGTCTTGCTAATATGAACAGATCCTACCAAAATACACTGAGAAATGTTTTGTTCAATTCACTAATAATGTACTTAGGAAAACCATGGAGTCTAAACACCTCCCTAAAAAACAACTCTGCCACATGCGGTGCCTTATACTATGATGAAATCGCAAAGAAGTTCATGAACGTGGTCAACCGATGAACCACCACATAAATTAAATCCTTTCCATGTGTTGTTTTGGAGTTTGTACTTAAGGCTAGAAAGTGCAGGGTCTAGGCATCCAAAAGTGAGTAAAAGATAAAAAGGGGAAAAAATCAACCTTCAGGAAAAAGAATCTAAGGCTGATTTCTAAGTTGTCTATGTCTCACTTCCAAACGTTCCTGGATACTTATATCTCATTCAATTGCGGCCCATGAACGTTCGAGTTCAACCCAGGTGATGGCGGTTTTAAGTATGGTGTCAAAAAGGTTCAAAGCAATGTTGGTTTGATCTGATAGGCCGGGTTCAATGTTGGACTGTCTTGCAAAGGGCACAATCATGGAGGGACAGAAAATAAAAAGAAAGTTCAAGGTTTAAAATGCTACTTCAATTTGTTTTTGACCGTATAAAAGAGAACTTTGGAAATCCGATGTTAAAGGTAGAACACAAACCAAAGGCCTTATCCCATAACTGAGTTAACTTTTTAAAGAATCATGCATGAAATGTGAGAAAACATTAAGCCGTCAACAATGTGAGGCTCCTATCAAGGGAGAATCTCTCCCTATAAACAAAAGAAGAAAAAGGCAAGAAGTAATCTCATGAAGCATAAAATATAGAGATCTAAAAAGTTCACAAGTCTTGTACCTGCTGATAGCCAATACAGAGGAAAAACTGCAAGCGATTAGATGACTAAAAAATTGGTCACCACGGTAGAAGTTGCACTAAATTGTAGCTAAGCATTCATCAGAAATATATGTGAAATGAAATTTAATGTAAGATAACAGAGAAAACAAAACTCATAGCTCAGTCTTCACGGAATCAGGAATCTTCGGATTGCTTTGTATTAATTTTCAAAGAAAGAAAGTCTCTATTACAATCAGCCAAGAAAGGTCCAACCTCGGTTCTCACTTCAAAATGAATATTTATCCAAACTTCTAAACATTTGGATCTCAATCATTCCAGAAGTATTCAGTTACAAAATGGGAAATTTAAGCATTTCGCTTCTTTGTCTTTGTCCTCCTTCATGCGGGTAGAGCACCTTCCTTTCTTTACTCTTCGGATTCTAAAAATAGAACAGGCAAACACTTGTCATTATTTGGCACTGGAAACCTACCCCTTCGCCTGCTTAGTGCAAGTGATGCACCTCTCCACCAACTGGGCTATCAACCTGGAAGGCTCTGCTTGGTTGTTTGCCTCAAAAGTGTAACAATCCTTCACTAACTGTGGAATCCTTCCTCCTACTTTTCGGTCTTCAGTGTTGATAGTGTTGGGCATGTTTACAGGCAGGTGTGCTTGTCATTGATGGCAAGATCAGAGTATGCAGCGATGGAGAAACAGGGACACCATAAGCTTAGGAGGATTAGTGCATAGTCGCACGCAGTGAAAGAGTGTGCTTGTTCATTTGATGGCAAACAGGCAGGCAAGGAAGATCAGCAGCACGGGGATAATGGCATGGAAAGATCAGAAGCATAAACTCCATTTCGGAGTTTCAGATACCGGGCATTGGAGGAGTCAAGGAAGCAACTCACGACAAGAATGTCGAAATGGTGAAATACGAAACGTCAGAATACGTTGATCCGACTCCATTTCGGAGTTTCGGATACTGGGAGATTGAGAAGTCAAGATTTGAGACTCTTCAACACAGGACTCCCAGAGTTGCGAAATCTGGAACCCTGAAATCCTGAAATAGGCACATCAACCGGAGTTTCAGATACCGAGAGATTGAGAAGTCAAGAGTCGAGACTCTTCAACACAGGAGTCCCGAAGTTGCGAAATGCGAAATGCCGAAATCCCAAAATAGGCACACCAACAAAGACATGACCAGGAAATAAATCCATTTCGGAGTTCCGGATACCGGGAATTGAAGTGTCGAAACATTTCACCACAGGAGTGACGAAATGTTGAATTGTCGAAATGCAAAATGACAAAATACCGGACCGTTGATCTATCTCCATTTCGGAGTTCTGGATACCGGGAGTTGAAGTGTCGAAACACTTCACCACAGGACTGCCGAAATGTCGAATCGCCAAAATGTGAAACGATGAAATACTGGACTGTTGATCTGACTCCATTTCGGAGATCCGGATACCGGGAGTTGAAGTGTCAAAACACTTCACCACAGGAGTGCCAAAATGTCGAATCGTCGAAATGCGAAATGACGAAATACTGGACTGTTGAACTGACTCCTTTTTGGATTTTCAGATACTGGAAGATGGAGGAGTCAAGACCCGAGACTCTTCATCACAGGAGTCCCGAAGTGCCGAAACGCGAAATTGCAAAATATAGTTTTGAATAAGGCCTGGTCATTGCTGGTGGTCACATCGTCAAAGAGATATAGAGAATATCTCGAAGAGATAAGCTCCCTTTTCAGAGTTTCGGGGATCGGGAGTTGGAAGAGTCAGAGTGACTCGCAATAGGATTTCGCGACATGCAAAATCATGAAATAGCAAAATGAAAAATGCCGAAATGATCAAAGCTAGTCCAGCTAAGCTTCTTTTTTTTTCGGAGTTTTGGGGATCACGACATTGAGCCTCAAGATAACTCTTTACCAAAGGAAAGCCAAAATTCCCAATGCCAAAATGTCGAAATGTTGATGTAGCTAGTGGTCACCGTCAGTGATCACGTAAGTGGTACGAGATAGCATAGTTAGGCTCCATTTCAAGGTTTGCACTATAATTATTAGAAACCACTGATGGTTTATGCCAGAGGACTCGAAGATACTTTTATGTAAGTTCCAGAGGAGCTAAAGAGTCTCAAGGAATCTGCCAGTGGAATGAAGATTGGTCATAGAGGCGATTGACAGATGGAAGAGCATTGAAGCCTGTAACTACAACAGAGAGGTTGAGCTCGACTGTAATAGAGAAGATGAAGAGTCTCGACTACTGGAGAGGTGAAGGAATATCGGCATAAAACCGAGTGATGATGGACGCATGGGTTAAACTGCTAGAGAAGCTGAAGAGTTGCAGGGATGATCAGGAGAGCACTCGACAAGGGGAGAGCATGCAGAAGCATGGCGAGAGAGCATGCACAAGGTGCACAGAGACTATAAGTATGCTAAACAAAGAAGAGATGGGTACGGGTGTGGAGAGAATTTTATGCGTGGAGAAGGAGGAGTTTACAGCAGCTGAAATATAGAGAAGAGGAATGGTGCATTGAATGGAAATAGCACACAGAGCATAAAAGGAAAAAGCACAGAAAGCACAAGGATGTGGGCAGGAACACAGTAAGATAGTAAAGGAAGGTTGAGGTGCTCTTGTAGAGAAAAATAGAAGTTTAGAAAGTGAAAGAAGATGTAGACAGAGAGACACTGATACGGGAGAGCAGAGCAGCATAGCAAAACAGTGATAAGTCTGGTAAGCCGATGATAAATAGTGTATCATTGTGTTAAATTTACATATAGCGAAGATTTATATGGCAAGGTGGTAGGGAGGCACTAGGGAGGACTGTTTTCCTTAGAGGTTCAAGTGGGTTCTTGAACACAGGGAGTTGTAGCTTCCATTTGGTTGCAGCCAGAGAAACCAGGGTGGCAGGGTGGCACAAGGGAGAACTATTGTTCTCTGTTTTATAGGTTGGTGCCTGTGTGACTAGAAGTTGGTGCTTCCATCTAGTTGGATCTAGAAAATTTAGGGAGTTGGTGCCTCCTTCTAGTGGGTGCTAGAGAAACCAGGGAGTTGGTGCTTCCTTCTAGTAGGTGCTAGAGAAAACAGAGAGTTGGTGCTCTCAGCAAGTTGCATCTTGCAATACAGAGTTTGTAGCCTCACAATGAGTTGGATCTCATATGAATGATAATGTACAGAATGTAAAGATTACTTATCATATAAAAAAGAATAGGTTTTTACCCTTTATGGGTTTCCTCAGGAAATATCTGTCTCTGTATATTTCATATGTGACAATGATGTTGAATGTTTTATTGCTCACTTCCCTGCAGTATTGTGATTGTCATTAAGTGCTCTACAAAGAATTTAAAATAAGCATTATTGTTTAAGCATGGTAACAATTGATTCACCCCCCCCTCTCAGTTGTCCAACAAATAGAACATAACTATACAGTAGGTTTTATTAACCATTTATCCACTTGGACTATATCAGTCTAGCTTATCTATGATATTTCATCCTGCTCTTTTTCCTCGTTCTCCTTGATATTGAGTAGGTGCTTGGCTATATCGATCTGGCCCAGTGTCCCAACGCTTCTTTCCCTATCAAGATCCAACAAACTTTCATTTATCAAGGCGAAAGTTTCTTCACAAGAATTTCTCATTTCTTTAGCTCGTTCTCTTCTTTCTGATATATTACACTCCCACGCCTTCAACAAGGTATTACCTCTGGTTTTCTCTGGGATGGAAAGCCTGGAACTACTGACCATTTCTTTTTTTGTCATGGCTATAACAGCCTCTTGGAAAGAGACTCAAGCCGTTCCAACTTCTCTTTCTCTCAAATAAATGTCTTATAGTACTTGGTCAATGGTCCTGCAATGGTTTTGGAAGGCTTCCACTTTAGCAAGTAAATCTTGCTGAGCTACTGACACTTTTTTTCGGATTTCAATGGCTTGGGATTTGAATATCTCGATATCTATAACCTGGCTCTCGGCAGAATTCAACTTTACCTGTAACTGTATGATCAGTTCTTCTTGCTAGCTTACCTGTGCTTGGCTGGTCTGGGCTGACTGTTGTATTTGCTCAAGATATAATCTGAGCCGCTCAATTTCCTTTTGATCGGCTACTCTAGCTTGCTCTAGACCTGTGTTCACCTGATCTCTGGCATTTGCCTCTACTGTAGCTAGCTTAGCCTCCAATGTTCTGATCAAACGGTTCTTCCGATTTAACTGTTCCTTTAGAGATCCAATGTAAAATTGGTTGGCTATAGCAAAATCCCCCAACGTCCCTGCTATCTGAGTGGCGAATTCCTCCTTTTTCATGGCCTTCCCATCGGCTAGATTTTGAATTTTTTGGCTACTGTGCCCGCTTCTCTGTAAAGCTCTTGCTTCACAATGGCCTTTCTCTTCTTATCGAAGAAAAATTCGTTCAGAGGCAACTCTTCTACAGTAATGGGCGTCAGTTCCTCACTGAAAATCCACCCCACGTCGAGGGTCCCCTTTGTGAACTGTAAGGGAGTGATAGAAGCGATGGGACTGTCAATTTCCTTGGATGGTTTCTATGGGGTAAAAACCATGCCTGGCTTGCTCGATGCGGGCCATGGCCTGACACTTACCCCTTGTGGGAGTACTTATGCTTGGCTCTAGACTGACTCGCCTGATGCAACCACTTCTCGGCTTCCTTCCTCTGGGTTGGGGATCTCGGATTCCTGTTTCAGGTTCCCGGTTTCTTCTGTCTTTTCTTGATTTTCCTCCCAGTCAAGACCTGAATCCTTTGAATCTTTGGGTTTCGTTGGCTGTATATCTATGGTATGTGGGTTCTTACCCTATACAACTGGGGGAAGGCAGCTCCGCCGATGTTCCTGAAACTTGAAAAGATTGGCCCTATCCCCAGGCGACAGGGCTTGAATCCGGCTTAGGACCTCGACATAGGATCTCGCACCTCAGAAGATGTCGTCATGAGGTGAGTGCTCATGTTCATATCTTTTCAAGCTACAACTCACCATGTGATTACTCACAACCTTATGTGGGTCATGTTTCTTGAACTCGATGTTGACCAATTTAAATTCCTCCAAGGTCGTAGCCTCGGCTTTGGCGTGTCCAAAATCTAATAAAGAATATGTATTAAAATGAATGGGGAAGGGCGGCCATACCTTCTTCCAAAAACCTTTAAGTTCTTTGCTTATGCCACCGAGCACAGTTTGCCTAGCGATTTCGCGGCATACCAGCTTATCCGACATGAATAGTGGTAGAGCATATGGGGGAACAGAGACGCCAAAAACCCTGATGTATGAAAATTATGCTTCTACATACCAGTCAGCCACACTACCCAAGTTAGCAGCGATGCTATCTGAAATCCTAGGAGGTGGGTTACCGAAGATGGAGACATGCATCGATACCATTACCCAATTGAAAATCTCGTATATGAATTATGTGGCCTTATCCTCCCAAAGTTTCGAGTGATAGACATGGATAGGCTCAGCATTAGATGGAGTCCAGCTCCAGCTCATTAGAGGGAAAGGCATCATGAAATAAATGGTATCCATGATGTAGGTAGACATGAAAAATGAGGTTGTCTTCTCGCTCTCCTTTTGTGCTCAATATTTGGTAATTTGATGGGTTAGACTGTCGGACAACAGTTTGGCCCAGTCGAAAGAACAACCTTCAGCTATTGTATAAATCAGAGGCACCCACGGGAGGAAAAAGTGTGTGGTGTCCTCCCTCCCATACAACCTACAGGCCATCATTACTATATACCTGAATGGAGGCTCTAAAGAGGAGATTGAATAAATACCATTAGAATCTGCCCTGAATTTTGCGGGGTGTGAAAACCAATCCTTGATCAGCTCGGGCAAAGTTCTGCCATATTGCTCACATTCCTTCTCCTTGAAACCTTCCAGAAACTCGGCATTGTATGCGAAGTTTGGTGTGGGTGACAGTTGATACATTGCCTGCAAATGTTTCGGTCTAAAGGTCCCAACCGTCACCTTATGTTCGTTGATGATAGTCCTGGTCAGGATATCCACATGGTCTAGCGCCCATCTAATCATATCATAATAAGGAAGGAGCCATGGACTTGCCGTTATTTTGTGCATCTCCACTTGAAAGACGGTTTTGTATTTGGTGGCCAAATCATCCTTCTCGTTATCACTGGAATCATCTGAATAATTCACCGATTCGTACTGAAGAATGTCGGAGATGTATGTCTAGGTTTTGACAGTATTAATACTTCGGGGTGAAGTATCGAAAACTGCATCTGAGCCCTGACTTGAACTCTCGGCAGCCACCTTGGATGCTTTTCGTGGAGCCATGATAGAAAACTCTGTGTTCAGATCTCCTATAGTAAGAATTGTAAACAGAGAAAGAAGTTATCTCGATGAAAAAAAAAAACATAGCACGCAAAATAGAAATAAAATTGAACAAACAAAAGAAACTCCCTTGCTTTAATCTTTCAACTTTGCATGAGTCCTTACTGACAGAACAATCAAATCATTAAATGGAAAGATTTAGGCGTGAAACGAGATCTAATTTTCCATTAACTCATCAAGATTCAAATCAATGCCATAAATGTTTAAAAGATTTGTGATAATAAATAAATGCACAGACATTCAAAAATCTCATCTATAGACTGCGTACGTTAAAGTTCCTTTAAAGCATTAATTAATTTAGTTAATTCCTTTAACTTTGTACCTTCAACCCTCGAAACCTATTTTCGACATTCGTCGTCTCGGATAATTTCATTCCTAGTCTTGGAATCCAAAATACCCGAAATCGCGATGGCGCGATTTAGTTAAAAAATCGTGATCTGACTTAAGTTCTTAATTAACCCATGCTTAATTAATAAAAATCGTGACTTCGCGACTCGGGGCTACGAAGGTGTATTTTTTTGGGAGAGTGATCACTGAGTCGTGAAACCCCAACAGTGCTTAACCAGGGTTTTAAAGTGACTTACCCCTGACACTAACTTGGGTGAACTTTTGAAACCATTTCGCGACTTCACATATCGGAGCTTGGAAACCTTGCGACTTGTAACTCCCAAAGCGTGATAGCGCGAGGTAATAAAAGCGATAGACTTGCTTAATGGTTAGGCAACGGTGATTTAGGACTATAATGGCTATCGCCACTTCGCATGTCAGGGTAAACTTTTGATTGCAAGAATTATATTTCAACCATTTGTAAAAGGCGGCTCCAACACCATGCACCTTCGGTAGGCTTGTGATGAAATCCATCAAGATACTCTCCCACTTTTTCTCTGCAATTTGTTGAGGTTGTAGTAGTCCTACTAGATGATTATGTTATGGCTTGTTCTACTGACAAGTCATGCCTTCCATCACATACCACAACACATCATATTTTGAGGCCCTTCTTTGAGAACCTCTCTTTGATCTTCTTGTAAGTTTTGAAGTATCCAAGGTTCCCTTCCAATGGTGTTTCATGAATATCCCTCATAATCTTCTCCTTGAGTGTGGACTCTGGAACTAAGTATATCATGTCCTTGTAGAAGAAAATATCATCCACCACTCTATACCTATCATCATGAATGTGACCATCCATAAAATCACAAGCAAACTTATTCTTGGAATATTCCACCAGAAGGTGTGACTTCCAATAAGCTGAAACCTCCATAAAGGAATATGTTTTTGGTTTCCTGGAAAGGGAATCAACAATAATATTTTTCTTTCCCTTCACATACTCTATGTAAAAATCATAAGTTTGTATCTTTATTACCCACTTTTATTCCTCTCATTCATATCCTTTTGTTCTAGGAAATACCATAGAATGTTGTGGTTAGTCCTAACCACAAACCTCCCACCGAACAAATATTGCCTGACCTTCACCAAAACATGAATAATGGCGATCATCTCCTTGTCATAAGTGGAGTAGATTCGCTATTGTCCCCTAAGTTTTCGACTCTCAAATTTTATTAGATGCATGTTCTACACCAAGACAACTCATAGTCCCTTACCCAAAGCATCACACTCAAGCACAAAGGGATGAGTGAAGTCAAGAAGTACCAATACTGGACAAGTTCTCATCACCTCTTTGAGCTTGTCAAATTCCTTCTGAGATTCCTCTATCCACCTAAATTCCCCTTTCTTCTTGCGGTATTTCATAGGTTCACCCAACTGTGAAAACCCCTTAAAAAAGTGCCTATAATAAGTGCAGAATCCAAAGAATCCATGTAAATATTTAAGGGTCTTGGGCGATGGCCAATCCAATATGGCATGGATCTTCTCTTGATGTACATTCACACCCTATGCACTGATCACATAGACCAAATATAATATCTATGTCATGTATAATTCACATTTTGATGCCTTTGAATACAATGGTTGTTCCCCCATAATTCCCAATATCTCATCTAACTGCCTCAAGTGATCCTCATGTGTCCTTCTATATATAAGTAGGTCATCGAAGAAAACCAACATAAATTTCTGCAATTTCTTGTTGAAGATGTGGTTCATGCATGACAGAAAAGTGGCAGGTTCATTGATAAACCCAAACAACATGACCAAGAACCCATATTTCCTATAATGACACCTGAAAGTAGTCTTGTGAACATCTTGCTCCATGACCCTAATTTGATGATATCTTGATTAGATATCAATCTTTGAGAATTATACTTCCCCATGAAACTCATCTAACAACTCATTGATCATGGGAATTGGATACTTGTTCTTAATAGTCTTATTATTCAAGGCCTTCTAGTCAATACACATTGTCATAGTTCCATCCTCATTCTTAACCAAGACTACTGAAGAGGAAAATGGACTGGAACTGGACCTAATATGTCCCATCTCCAACAAATTCTTGATTTCCTTTTCTATCTCATCCTTGAACTTCTTCAGATGCATGTAAGGTGTAGTTATCATCAATTTGGCCCCTTATTCTAACTCAATGGTGTTCTCGAAATCCCTGTCAGGAGGCCTCCTTAGAGGAATCTCTCCAAAAACCTGATAATGTTTACCCAACAATAACTGACTATCTTCATGATACAACTGGATACTATCTGAATGCTTCTTAGATGTAATCAAACAATCTGTTGCACAATCTACATCCACATGCCTGAATATACCCTCCATCCGCTTAGATAAAGCAATGTTGGGAGAACCATTAGACATTTCCCTCAAAATCACTTTTTTATCATCTATTACCCTGAATTCCATCTCCATTTTTTGGTAGTTATGAGAATTTTTTCCTAGAGAATAAATCCATTGAACACCCAATACGACATTGGTGTCTTCCAATTCAACTATGTAGAAGTGATATGTCACATTGCAGTTTCCCAAAGTCACATCCAAATATGAAACCTTCTGTGTGAAAGTCGTATTGTACCCATCAACTAGCACCACACTAAATCCCTCAAAGCCCTCTTGAGGAATGCATCCTCTAGCCACCAAAGTTGATTCAACGAATTTGTGGGTTGCCCCACCATCAATCAAAATTGTGACATCATGTCCTTGTAATACTTCATGGATCCTGAAAGTGTGAAATTTAGGGACACCTGATAGAGTGGAAATAGTCCCACCCTTAACCTCCTCATGTGATTTCTCATCATTCATATTGTTGTGCTTGTCTCCCTAAGCCTATCCTACTGAATCTTCCCCATTACTATCTGAAATAACCTAAATGTAATGTAATTTTCCCTTACCCAAGCACCTGTGACCTGGTTCCCAAGGCTCCTTACCACTGAAGCAAATCTTCTTCCTTCTCAATTCTTTACAAGCCTCATCATCCAACTTATCTCTTTCGGTCCACTCTTTCTAGAAGGGTTTCTTGTCTTTGTTTTTCTAAGGAAAGAAAGGTTTAGGAGGAATTTTTTTCTTTGGGACTACATACTCCATGTTTCATGTTCTAATTATGGCATCTTGTATAGATTTGAGTTAAATTCCTTAACCCAATCACGCAAGGGTTCATCTAGTCCTTCAATGAAAATCATAATCAGCCTATGATCATGCACATCTGTCACCATGATTGTGGTCCTATGAAACTCCGAAATGTAAGAATATATTTTTCCCTAGTATGTCTAAGTTGTGCCAACTCCCTGGAATGAAACTATGAATCATTCTTATCAAACCATTTAATAATCCTCTATGTGAATTCTAGGTAAGAGGTAATGCTAGCATGCCCCAATGTGAATATCCCATAGTACCACCACTCATCCAAATTCAATGTAGCATATATAATGGCCTCTGTCTCCAACATAGGTTTGAGTTGGAAATATGTTTCCAA
>ML779116.1:637241-653224 GCA_009831015.1 Picea engelmannii | reverse complement strand
CAAGGTCAAAGAAGTCAAAGTGACCTAAAAGAAGAAATCATTATTTAAATGATAAAGTAAAGTGACAAAGTCAAGGTGGGTTATTTAAATAATAAAGAGAAGTGACAAAATCAAGAAATGATAAAATAAGGTGACAAAATCAATAAGGAATATTTAAATGATAAAGTATTGGAGAACCTTCTATTTATGGAAAGTGGTTTTAACCCTAAAAATAAGGAAAATAGGTTAAGTGACCTAGAAATGGGTTAAGTGACCTAAAAGAAGAAATCATTATTTAAATGATAAAATAAGGTGACAAAGTCAAGGTGGATTTTTTAAATAATAAAAAGAAGTAAAAAAAATCAAGAAATGATAAAGTAAGATGAGAAAATCAAGAAGGAATATTTAAATGATAAAATATTGGAGAAATTTATATTTATGGAAAGTGGTTAACCCTAAAATAAGGAAAATAGGTAAGTGACCTGGAAATGGGTTAAGTGACCTAAAAATGGGTTAATTGACCTAGAGGATGAAAGTATAAATAAGATAGCAATGTTCTCTTGTAGATCATCCTTTTTGTGGATCAATGGAGAGCTTCTTGTGAGAATATCTTTTGGAGTATTGATGGAGAGCTTCTTGTGAGAGCTTCTTGAGCATTTTTGGTGTGGAACACTTGAGAATATTGAATATCTATAGGTGACTAAGGCAACCAAGGATATCTAAGCCAAATTTCAGAAGGAAGGTGAAGAAAAGAGGGTCATAATTGAAGGGAGGATAAATTCTTTTGATGATGCTTTCTAAGGTATGTTATTTGCACATCATCTCACCATTTTTGCTATAACGTTTTTTCTATAATGATTCAGACTGTGAAATTTCTATGCCATTGAGAAAACATACCCAAGTATCTGTGGTAAAAAATTCAGCTTGTTTCTTGTTGTATTTTGGGATTTACACTCCGTGGAAAATAGGGTTTGTGGCTAGTCCTGAAACTAGTCAAAAACAGGTGTTTCGGGTAAAAATGTCATAACTTATTCATAACAGATCCAAATTCAATGAGACCAAATGTTTTGGTTAGGGTACAGGATGTAGTATGTTTTGTAATAGTTTTCGATCAATTCAACAAATTTTGTGCAGGCCACGCTCTACAAGGTATCTCTCTAGAATAATCCAAAATTCAGCAAGGTATGCCATTTTTGCTATAACGCCTTTTCTGAGAGGTTCCAAGTAGTGCCACCTGGTTGTTGACTAATCCAAAACTAGTCATGGTTGAGACAAGCAGTTGATGAGTTGGCACATACATGAGGTGTATAGTTGATGATGTTGGCACATATTGATGAGTCGTTGTTGATGAGTATTTGACACATGATTTTTATATACTTGGTACATGGTTGGATACACTTGTTTATGGTACAAGTTGATTATAGGTTGTTTGGCACATGTTGGTGCATGGTTGATGCACTTATTTATGTTGACAGATTGATATATGTTGAGGATTGTTGTCTCATCTCAATTGGTGCTGAGAATGTAAGTTGAGTCTTGCATATAGAGATGGTGCTCTTGTAGAGTTGTACTCTATTCAGTTGTTGCTGAAAAACCCCCATATTGAATTCCATAATAAAAAGAAAAATTGTACATACATCTTGTTTTCTTTGTGTTCCTTGTGGAGATGATTTGTTGATGATATGTTGTTGATATATGTTGTTGATATGTATTCACATCTAACTGATTATAAATGAAAGCAATGAATAATGAGCAAATGTTGAATGTTAACTATGGAGTTTTTGTGTAAGAGGGAAGTTTTGGGAAAAAGATCCCCACACTCATTCACCCCCCCCCCCTCTAAGTGTGGTAGGTGTGTCCAACACCCATTTTGTAATCCCTCGATCTGTTCTTATACTTAATGGCACAAAAATCCTCTAAGGGCATAGCAGCATGAAATTCCTCAACAAGAGCTCGATACTCCTTCAAATGATCTGTAAATCCTTCACCTTTTCCTTTTTGTCCCCACTTTCCAGCTTGTTTTCCCTCTAAGAATTGAGGTAAGATAGGTTTAGGAGTCACTCTACTAGTTGTCTGAGTGTTACTCTATGTAATGATTTGAGTGTTTCTCCATTTAGCATGGTTCTCATTATTACCATTTGACCTTCCTGGACCATTATTGTCTGCATTATTTTGGTTCCCTTTGTTATTTGTTACAAGCTAGGTGATAATCTAAACCAATTGTTGATACCCCCTTGTCAAGTCATTCAGAATACTCATAGTGTTTCCTCCAACTTTTCATTCATGTCCCTCATGTATTCCTCTTCTTCTAACTTTGAATGAAATAGGTTTCCATCCCCTCTATGCCTTGTACTCCTGTAGGTGATATATGTCTTGTCTTCTGGAAACATTAAAATAGCATGTAACTCACAAGATGGAAAGAATATCGGCTCTGATAACACTACAAGATCCCCTTACCGATTCACTGATATGCGTTTGCTTATTGTTGATAGGATTTTTGTGTTTATTTGTTTCGGATATCTTTCTTAAACAATTTCATAGTAGAGCCATCATAGATTTGGCACACATAAAGGTTTTATTGTATGTAATATCAAAAACAGGGTTTACATGTAAATTGAAAAATGATAACAATTTTATTCCCATCTGTAACAACAGTAATAAATATGCAGATACAATCAACCATAACAAAAAATAACCCAACAATTGCAGTTCTAGTTTATATATTATTTATGACCTGTAATATACAGCTCTTGGGAAACAATAAATGAAATCTAACAACTTCCTTCTAGGTGGTATGATATGTTGTAAGGCACAACTCTTGGCAGTAGTAACTATGTTGAAGTATCCTCTTTATATCTTCCATGAACCAACAAATAAAGGAATGATTTGATGATGAGTTCATATATGAGGGATCGTAGTGATGCCCTTGAATATAACCATGCTTTGGGAAACCACTAATGCTTTGAACAAATCCTATAATACCCACAATCCATAGTTGATTTGGGCACGAATCAAAGAGGAAATCATAATGAAGAATGGCATATCTAAACCTTCAAATAATACTTAGTAGTCAACAATATTTTCACAACAATTATGGCAGTAGAAAGACACCATGAATAACACATGTAACCAATGTAAAACCCTTGTGGTAAATAACCCTTGTTGTAGCAGTAACTTGTATATTGGATCAAACCCCTTGTGAGTTGTTACAACCTCCTTTTAAGAGCCCCGCATGCTGCTAAAATGCTATGGCCCCTTCCTCCTTGCCCACGACCTGTCCATGAAGGTGTGGCCCCTCCTTAAACCCCACGAACTAAAATAGAGAGACACACCCCTCTTTTAAACTCCCATGAGTGGTCAATAGAAATACATCCCTTCTCAAGGGTTCCCATGATTTGACAATTATGGTATAACCAATAAGAATAGAGGATGAAAATAGTTTCAACTCGATATAAGATGAAATTTCTTCCTCAAACACCCACAACCTTGTGAAACCTCCCACGACTTGGAAAAATGATGAGTCTCCTTATTCAACAATAAATTCAGTGAGAGATCTGACCTTCTTGATCATCTATGGTGGATTAGTTTTACCATCGAACCCAATCTTCTCAAGGTTTTTTATTCTTAGAGCCGCAAAGCTTCAATATCTCTTCAAATCTATTTGATAAAATGATCATTAATAATAAGAGAATGAACTCTCATTTTCAATTTATACCCTTTTTTACCTTTTCCTCTCCAATATTTAATTATAAAGTAACTTTATAATATATCTTTTAATGTTTCCCCCCAAAGTCACTTTATAATATCCTTTTTAATTTAATTACTCAATGTCACCTTTAAATGTTGTTTTTCACCCAAATGAAATGAAATAAATTAATTAATTAATTCCCTTTTCACCAACTATAGCCTATGGGAATTAAATAGGATATTAACGCGTCATCCTTGAATGGTCATTTGGAAAGGAAAATCACATGTAATCTATGTATCCATATGATGCATGAGCACTGCATCTTATATTCATATTTTGAGTATACATCGTTCCTTCTTAACCATGGGAGTCATGTTCATTATAGATCTCATTAGAAAATAATTTGTATTAGATGTTGAGGCCTTTGTTGAAGGGTTATTATTGTATCAAAATACTATAAAAGAAATGAAGAGACCCTAATTTCATTATATTCCTCTAGGAACATGGCAATGTAGCATGACTACATCCATTTCTTATTATTTAGGTTTATATGTTGATTATTTGGAGGTTCCAAGATCCATATAAACACCAAACTAAAGGAAATTACTCATGAAGACCACCAAACATGTTATTTTTATTGATGATATTGATTGTTTGATTTATCTCTCAAACCGTGTGAAAATGCATAAAAGAATGGGATGTTGGATCATAATCCATAATACATAAGTTTGATGATAATAAAAATTATGTTACCTTCTCCCTAGCTTTGTTGAGAATCCCACCATCTTCAAAAATGTTATTCCAAGCATTAATGCTACAAATAATATGTCTCCTTGATCGTGGGATTTGGATCAAGCATGGGGAAAGAGAGCTATGGGGCATTCCCAAAATATTTGCAAAGTATTGTCACATCAATGTCATTGTTGCAAGAAAAAAGAAGAAGAACATGAAAGAGTATGCTATATAAAGATGCATGGAATAGAGAAAAGGGAAATGATATTTTTGGAGAACAAAGGAGCGAGGATTTGATGATGTTATAAATTGAATGAACATAATCACAATTCTTATTGTTGTAATCCCAATGTTAGATCTTGTGATGTTGACAAGGCTCATTTTTTGCAAGTTCATATCTAAACTTAATCAAGACCATACAAGGTAGAAAAAACTACCTATATTAATAGAGTTTTTAATCTGAAACATAATCATTAAATAGTTTTATGTGGAAAAAAAACTATGCATTATTTTTATGATGAGCCTACCAAACTTGTACAATATTGGTGGATTCTTGAGAGATTTACATTCAATTCTTAGTTATGTCTTGTCTTCCCATTATCTATTGTATTGGTTGGGATGCCATGAATTAGATACTAAATGGTCGAGAGGCATACCAATATGCTAAAATAATAATCATATTAGATACCAAAGCTATAACCACGTCATGAATTTTAATAAGCAAACACATAGCATTATGAATGCAATAAAATAACTATTAATCAATATGTTATATTAGTGAGATGGAACATGTGAACATGAAAAAGAGATATGATATGATTTCCCTAGGTTTGCACAATGTCTATTGTTTTCTCTTCAAAATTGATATTTGGTAACTCATTTATAATTAAGCTTACTAATAAGATCTCAATGTCATTACAATTTACATCCATAATCTATGACTAATTGTTTTGATTTTTTACTGAGACAAGAGTGGAGGGAAAGATAACAAAGGAAATGGAATTATCGAGAGTATCATAGGAGAATATAACAAAGAAAATGGCAGTATGGAAAGTGTGGGATTCAAAAACATGAAGTATGTAAACTAAATGAGATTTTGATTCCCATATTGACATGAATTGACAATTCCCATAACACATGAATTCAAGTCAGGATTCACAAAGACAAGGTGTCTAAGTTGCTTTGGTAATTTTTAATTAAGTGACACATAAAATAGTGCAAACACCAATACAATGGTAGGACATTTATCTAGGTGTGGGTTATGTGATGGATTTAATGATGTGGAAGGGTACATTGTATTAGGGAATAGATAAGAGCTAACTAGAATAGATATTATTTTAGTCTTTAGATGACAAAGGAAAGTATTATGCTATGAACCAATGCTCATTGATCAACCAAGAATTGTAAGTGAGGACATTGATGAGTTATTGAAAATATAACCCTTCTTTTAACATTTTATGATATTTGTTGTTCTTTCGAAAATGACAAGTGATTTCAAAATTTTACATTTTTTTGAAGGGTGTTTTTTGAATTACCCTTCGAGGATGGGGTTTGAACCCTTTGGAAGGGTTAGGAAGGGATAAATTTTGATCATTTCTCCTAATCCTCTCATGCAAGACCCTCCTATTACCCCTCTACTTAGGGTTTCAACACGTAAGTTCTCAGAGGGCTCGTGTTATCTCTCTTTCCGACTGCACTTCATCATTTTCCCTTTCAATCAATCGACCGTTGTGATGGATAAAAATGCATAGCTATAAAAGAAGTTATATACAATCAGCTTGAAAGAATCAATGGGGAATCATATGTGTTTTCTTCAACTTTCGAGAACCATGGTGACCATAAAAGTTATGCAGTGGGACAATAGTGGAATTAACAAATTTAGGGAGGCAATTAAGGTGGGAGAACTAATGATGAACAATCCCCAGCAATTGGTATGGTATTTCAATGATATCCAAGCAGGGAATATCACCACAACACTCCTTGTAGAGAAGGATCGAGTGTTGGGAGGCATCTTTGTTCTTCTCCCAATGCAAAAATATTTGCGTCGTGTACTAACTCCTTCTGATATGACCTCGCTTAATTTGTTATCATTTCAATGAAATTATGGCCATAAAAATATCTCTTGCAACTCTAGAATCTTTCCATCACTTGGCACTGACAATTCATATGAATTTAGTTCAAAGAAAGGTCATGCAGGGAGATTAGATCAATTAAGGAGAAAGTAAGAGAATTTTAGGTAGAAGAAGATGAAGACCATTCTTTGGTGTTGGGGTTCGATGAGAAAAGGATACAAGGTTTTAGGTATTGGAAACCAGCACTAGAGACAATAAAGTAGTCCCCATGTGTTTGCAAACCCTAAAAGCCGTGTTGGACTTGAATATGTTGAAGTTCAAGTTGGATTGAATGTTTCAGCATGGATACTCCAATTTCCAAGTCCATAAACATTAACATTTGATATTTGGATATTATATCAAAAAAATGAATGCAAATCTCTACTTTGAAGGACTATTTTTTATATGTCAAATCCCACTAGCTTGATTGGATTTGGGTTTCATTTTGTAAGGTCGTTAAGGTTCATAAATTTTGGTAGTCATGAGGAGACACCCAAAAAAAAATCATCCAATTTTAGGGTTGGTGTGACCCAGGTTGAATGTCATCCTCGGATGATTTTGATGGCTTATATGCCCTTGGGTCACGATTTATTAGACCAAATATAATAGACAAGCTATCAAACATGATCCCTAAATAGTTAGCCTATGGCCTATCCATCTCATCAACATGGATGAAAAATTAATTTATTTCACTGATCAACATTCAGGAGTAATCAATGGACGTGCTTAAAATTAAATGAAACATGGAGGTGATGTTGAGGTGTTAATGTTAAGAAACTAGACTATTTTAAAACCAAAAATCCCTCTAAACTCACACCATCTAACCAAAGACTCTTTTACATAGCCCAACAATGAGGAAATATGCTCAATGGACAAATTTAGTCATTCGGAAATGGAGGAAAATTCTCGGGGTGATTTTAGTCACTCAACATCAGATAAAAATGTCTAGGGGTTTCTAAATTCTCCCAAGTAGTAAACAAAACACCCAAGGAGTGAATACAATTTGTTGGTGAGTGGAAAATCAGTCAACGAGACAAAACGAAGCTCAAATAGGATTGAGCTAATGAATCTTGCATTTATTAACCAAAACAAAAATTTCAAGTAATAAAACTCAAAACATAACCATGATATACCTCATAAAGAAAATTGCACCCACACAGTATAAATAATAGAGATCTATTTTTCTCAGGAAATTCATTACAATGGGTGAGCTATGCATGCCCAGAAAAATCATGCATTGTTACTCACAAAAAGAAATGTGTGTTTCCAAGGCTCATAGATGCCTTCACTCATCATGGACAGGTTCCTTGACTCCTTCGTCCATCAATATTCAAGCAGGCTACACTCTTCGAGCTCTCATCTTTGCAAATTTCCCAAGTTATCCATGTCTCCCTTCTAGTTTTCGTCTTCTCTACAGCCTTCATTATTTTAATGTGATGCCTTTGGAAGGCCAACCATCACATGGTTCGTTTCCACTTCCCATTTTTCCAAAAAAAAAAAAGACAAAATAGAACAAAAATAACAAGTACAAGTTTATTACAATTTTACAAAATGTTTTGGGTGAGGATCCAATTTGAATTAAAAAAAATTATATGGAATCATTCTTCCTCATATTTTGTATTACAAATTATAAGCTATCCCAAATCAATGTAGAAATAAAGTTTATGGCGAGGATATACCTCATATCATACACCAAGTTGATCTAATCTTTGAGCAGCAATGTTTTTAGGAATGTTATAGGGTTGGGTTTGGTAGGGGTGGTACAATATTCATGGAGAACTTTTTAGTGCTTCCCACATACAACGTTGTTGTAGATATTATATAAGTTTGGTCCACTGCAGACTATATTTAACTTGGGCCTCCCTATGATTACCAACCGAAAAATTCAAATTATTTAATTTTTTTTTATTGGATATTAAAATATTTTATGCAAATTAATAATTTACTAATTGCGAAAATAGATGTTTAAAATAAATGGGAATATAGAAAGTGACTCACTATAAAAGAATGCAACAAAGAAGGTTCAACAAGAAAAAGTGATATCCAATTGATCCGAGTGCATTTATGGTATATGTTCAAGGATATTTATTGCATTGTGATTTCCATTGTCTTTAAATGTATGAAGTTTCAATATTTTTAATAATTTATATAAATTATTTTTTTGTAAATTTTAATTTTAAAAAAAATATTGATATAAAATGGTATTAAATTGAAGGATTTTATGTCAATTCCTTCTAGCTCAACTAGTTAAGGTGTGGGTTTCTTTTTCTAGGCAACCGGAGTTCAATACCCTTACATTGTGTTTAGTCAGGAGGAGACACCCAAAAATCCATCCATGTTAAGGGTTGGTGCGGCCAGGCCAGGTGCAATCTCTGGGTGATTTTGATGACTTAGATGCCCCTCAGTTGTGGTTTCTTATCCAATGGTTGAAAGGTTCGCCCTACAAGTGACAGTCATTTCTAACAAACAAACAAAAAATTGAAGGAGTTTATATAAGAAATAAAATAGAAAAAGTGTATTTTTTTATAAATATCTGAAGTTATAAAAATATTTTAAAAATTGGAGTTTATAATAAGATCATTCATTGATAGAGAAAGAAATGTTTAACTAAATAATAAACAAAATTAACTTAATAACAAAATGAAATGGAAGATGAAATTCCTCCTACAAAATTAGATCCATGTTACATTATCTAAGCTTTATAAAGTTGTAAATCATACAAAGTTTCAATACTATCTTGATTAATAGATTTAGTTTGCTAATAAATATCCTTGAAATTTAAATAGTCCATTTTACATCCAAGAACCCTTATATTTGAAGTTTTATCTTCCCCTTCTACCTAGAGAGTGTTTTGCATGTGTGTGTGTGTGTGTGTGTGTGTGTGTGTGTGTGTGTGTGTGTGTGTGTGTGTGTGAGAGAGAGAGAGAGAGAGACTTCTCTATTACTTAATATATATTAAATAAGAGTCTTGATTATGGAAAAAAATGGATAAGAGAATAAGAAAGGTGTGTGTGTGTGTGTGTGTTTTCTCTCTTATTTAATATATATTAAATACAAGTCTTGGTTATGGGAGAAAGTGGTAAAATAAGGAAAAAATATTAAACATTTAAAATTACATATATAGAGAGAGAGATTTGGTTTATAGGTTACTTTTATGAGGAGAAAATGATAGTAGAATTGAAGGGTTGACAATTTTATTCAACTTTAAGTTGTTTTAGATTGGGTTAAAATCCTTAAGATTAAAGTTCAATGATCAAAGTTCCTATCAATTAAGTGGAACTATATCTTCTTACAAATTTGGGGAAGAGTTTTTAAAGAGAAAAGAGGTTGAGGTTGTCCATTAATTAACTTACTCCATATTTTATTAACATGCACACTCAACATTTTGCATACACATTTCACAAACTTAGCATAGAGTGTGAAGAAGATAGGTAATGGTAAAAAATAATTTTGATTTTGTAATTAAAATATAATTTTAGGTATACCATGTATGAAATGAAGCATAGAGTCTTATGGATTAGTTCTGTTGATAAATTATTTTATGTTAAATTTATATAGGTTCATGGGGTTCTTTGAGGTTATCGTGATTCTCATTCTTATCTTAAATGTGTAAGGGTGGGATGAAATTAAGGAACATAGAATATTCAACCCTTGGTATTATAAATAATGCAAGATTTCTATAAGATCCATTAGAGATATACTTCTAAGGAGTCCCTAAAATTTGACAAGATAAATAAGTACAAAATCCTAATTAGAAAAAAATATATATTGCATAAATAGAAAGCAAGAGAATCTTTTATTTCTCTCTAATCTAGATCCTAAAAGAAATTGAAGAAAAATCTAACTTGTAAAACTAAAGAAAACAATATGATTTTCTTAATGGAATAAAATTCCTACCGTAAAATGATTTATGAATCCCTTGATGTTGTGGACAACATTCAAACACTTTTTACAGAGGAAGCATATTTTTCTTTAGAAATAAAGTTTAGGGATAAATGACTTACAAAAGGAAAATCTAAGGACATCGAAGAATATCAAGCTGAAATCCTAAAAAATGGATATTATTTTCTATCTCTTGAGTTATTCTATCCCGATTTGATTTCATTCCCCTTGGTAATGGAGGAGAGGGGGTTAAGTCATTTTTTAGGACTTCTACAAAGGAAGGGGAACCAACTATCATGGATCTTCACTTTCCCTTCCTCTGACTCTTCTTTGATTCTTTCTCGTGATGTACTAGATCCTTTTCTTGAAGGTGGGTGGAGACCTCAAATGAAAGATATTCTATGGTTGAAGGAGATGAAGTCTATGTTTCCTTTTGAACTCTAGCCACTGGTTGAAAATGAGCTTTTGGACTTTCTTGTTCTTCTTTCTTTTGATATTTAAGGGCTTCAAATATGTTACTGTTGGGATTGGACATGTATGATTAAGACTTAAGAGGTCTGGATCCCTTGTGATGTTATTTATTTCTCTTTTGTTTCATTCATTTGAAAGTTCCTTGGTCTTTGTTGGTCCACGAAGGTGAAGTTTGCTTCAAAGAAGGAAGTGATTCTTGTTCACTAGGATAGTTCTTTGCAAAGTGGTCATACTCATGGAAAGTWTTATAATTGAATGGAATTTATTCATAATCAAGGACTTGAAGATGAAACCATCCTTCTATATTTATTTGTATCATTTCCGGAAAGCCTTTTTCTAAGACCAGTTCCACACATATTCTRGCACAAGTATAAATTTCCAATTTTATCTCAGCTCGATCAAGAGAATAATCCAATGTGTCTCCAATGTCTTTAAGATTGTCTTTACCCAAAAATATTATGGGGGGGTGAAAAATCCTGACCCATATATGGGGAAAAGAGATTTCAATATTTGGATCAAAATCAATGTCCCGGTAGGGAAGAGACATTCCCTTGGAGCCCATGAAATATGGGACTAATCTAAAAATCTAATATGTGGCCTCTTCACTTTCAAATATGAAAAAAAAAACCAATACCAAAATAAACTAGTTGACATGGAAAATCCCAATGCTCTTTGGCCCATACCTGAATTAATCAAGGGCTAGGCCATAGGAGTTTAAATTTCTTGATTAGGTGACGCATACCCCCTCCCCCCTAGGGGATTCTGGACCTCCCGGTCAAGTATCTTAAAAATAATTAAGTCGAATCGGAT
The DNA here is from genome assembly GCA_009831015.1 of Picea engelmannii. Taxonomy (NCBI): domain Eukaryota; kingdom Viridiplantae; phylum Streptophyta; class Pinopsida; order Pinales; family Pinaceae; genus Picea; species Picea engelmannii. The sequence continues at coordinate 641,551 of ML779116.1, read as the reverse complement.
TTTCTGGCCTCTAGCAGACCCTGGAACAACTTACACATGCCCTGATTTGTTACCTCGCAGGTTTGAACTACCCGCACAACATTTTGATGGCTCCTCTGGTAAATTTAACTAGTGGCACTAGCTCCAAAGGCTAGGATCTTTTTCTCATATGACCGCGGGTTAAAACCTCGGGCCAATCCTCTTCACAATTTCGGCTTCGACGATTTTATGTCTTCCACCCTTGACTTCCCTCGAAATGCCTTTCTGTCGAAACACATGAATCTTTGCCACGTGTCCTCCTAGATCTGACGGTCCATATCTTATTTGGCCTTCACGACTTTGCAAAGATTTCACTTGCTCTATGAAAATCCTATGAACCTCTATTTCTTGAACTCTCTAATCTGTTGCCACGCGTCATCCCCACAGCCAATGACTAGGATCACATTGCGACTTCAACAACTTGAACTCCTCAACTCTTACAACACCTTTACTTCTCTGAACCATGAAGTGTCGAAATAATTCTATGGCTATCCTCCGAGTAGCTCTCCCAGATATAACGGTATGGAATGATCTCGCTCCCCCCTGGATGGATCTTGCTCATTGATTTGATAAACATTAAAGGGTTCCTTCCTATTGAATATTTCTCTATCGCTCTCCCTCCTGATCTTGTTCTTCCTTGGACTTTTTCTCCTTAGAGTGCCTTCTTTGACACTTAGTCAGATTTTAGCATGTGCATGCCTTGCAACAAGTCCTCCTCCACAACTTAGCTTCTTGTGGACGACTGTGCACGACTTGTGACAATTCTTCACACTCTTTTGCAAACAAACTTACGCTATTCCTTCTAAGCTCTTGATTCCAAAGAATCTGTCACACACTCCTTGTGGACAAAATGCACACTCTACATACAAACTCCAAGTTACCTCTATTATAATTGCTTCACTTCAACACTCTGAACTTCTCAGAATGACTCCTTCGATACTTAGCCAAGTATTGACTCTGCGTACACCTTGTGACAAGATTCCTTCATCTTAACTCTTGAAGGACGACTATGCACTCCTTGCAACAGTTCTTCCTCGATCAATTGTTCTTCCTGGACAATGTGACTCTGAGTGCATTTCCACCTACGCACACCTTCAAGCTATCCCCCTTGAACTTCTGATTTTAAATAGACTCTGTCACACACACCTTGCATACACTTATGCACTCCTTGCATACATAGGGTTCACAATATCTCTTCTGATCTTCTGAGTCAAAATAGACTCTGTCAATGCACACCTTGCGGAAACTATGCACTCCTTTCACTTGCTCGTAGAAGAGAAATAATTGAAACTTATCTAATATCTCATAGATTCATACATTCAACCATGTAAATGCATCCATAACATAAGAACAAGTAAATAACAAAGAATTTCAAATAAATAGATGGCCTACCATTCATTCACTTAGATAAACACAACAACACCAAACATTTGGAACAATGCTTCTCTTTTATATTTATTCAAATTATATATGTACATGGACTCATACATGCTCTTCATCAAATCTACAACTCTCTGCTACAATGGTCTTTAGTAGCCTCTACTTCGTCAACTATCAACAACCTCATTTAGACAACAATACATTTATTTATACAAAACGAGCTCATAGAGCTTTCCCTCCAAGCTACCTTAGTGCTATCCTATCGAAATAAAGGCATTAAAATACTAAGAATTTATTGAAATAAATATTTGGGACAAACAGATAAGAGCAAGCGCTTCAAATCTGTACTATAAGATACTTCATTAAAAGGAAATACATCTCCCAATAGCCTCACGCGATCATCCAACTCTAAAACATTAAGGATGTTCATAAATTACAATCTTTTCAGATGTTACATTGATATGCCAACTTAAATTCAAAATTATCACTTCAAAATGTTCGCTAATGTGTTGAGTTGTCTTCCACTCATGCTTTGTTGGTGATGCTCCTGCATCATACTTCTCTGGGAAAAATTCATGGACTCCTATCCATGAGCTCCTACACTGACTTTCCATGCTTCTGGATGTCTACTTCATTTACCCAACTGACATCTTCTATTGGGTGTCCTTTCCATTTTACCAAATACTCAAAATATGTTTTCCTCCTGGTCTTCTTACCAATCCTTTGATCTATGACCTTCTCCATCTGCGGCTTCTCTGCTACATGCATTTGTTTTTCCCACTGGACTTCTTTCTAATCTTTTGATCCTTTGTCATCTTCCTTGTAAGGATACAGGTCTGAAACATTGAATATGGGTGATATACCCACATCCTATGGAAGCTCTAACTCATAATAATTAGCATCAAATTTCCTTAGGATCTTGCATGGTCCTATTTCCTTCATCTTCGGTTTGTTATATGTTCCCCTTGGGAACCTTTCCTTCCTGAGATGTGCTAGAACTTGATCTCCCACTTCAAATTGAATTTCTCTCCTATGTTGATCAACTCTATGTGTATACTCTTTACTGATGCTCTACAACTGCTCTTTAATCTGATTGTGAAGTTTCTGCATTTCTACATTGAACTCTTCTTCTCTTGTGCTTCTAAATTCATTATGATCCAGATATCTTAACTCTGATACTCATGTTGGCTTCATTCCATACACTATCTGGAATGCACTCTTCCCTGTACTTATTTTCAATGAGTTATTGTATGCAAACTCTGCTTGTGACAGAAATTTATCCCACTGGATATGATGTTCAGTGACCAAACTTCTCAGCAAATCTCCTAAACTTTGATTCACCACCTCAGTCTGTCCATCTGTTTGAGGGTGATATGCAGAACTAAAGGACATTTTTGTTCCCATTTTATTCCACAATGTTCTCTAGAAATGACCAACAAATTTGGTATCTCTGTATGAAACAATACTCTTGGGCAACCCATAAAGTCTCACAACTTCCTTGGAAAACAAATTTGCAATGTGTGTTGCATCACTAGTTTTCTAGCATGGGATAAAGTGTACCATCTTTAAAAATCTGTCAACTACCAAAAAAATGGAATCACTTCCCTTTTTTGTTCTTGGAAAACCCAACACAAAATCCATTCTTATTGCATCCCAAGGCCTCTCTGGAATAGGAAATGGTTGATACAATCCTGTGTTCTGTCTTTTTCCTTTTGCATGCTAGAAAATATTACATCTGCCCACAAAATTCTTCACATATGCTCTCATGCCTGGCCAATAGTACGAACTATTCAACTGGGAAAATGTTTTTTCATGGACAAAATGTCCAACTAGACCTCCACTATTTTTTTCCTTCAGCATATTATCTCTCATTGAGCATTTTAGTATGCACAACTGGCTACCTTTAAACAAAAATCCATCTTGGATCAAATACTTTGCCCACTGACTTATTTCCCTAATCATAGGATTCTCACATGCTTCATATGCATCTTTAAAATCTGGATCATCACAATACATCTCCTCAAGGTGTTCAAACTCTAAGGTTTTCACTTGAAATTCATGTAGAATCAAACATCTCCTACTCAATGCATCAACAACTTTCTTAGCATTACCAGAAATATTTTTAATGACAAAAGTGAATTTTTTCATAAACTCTATCCACTTAGCATGTCTCTAATTTAGTTTCTCCTATCTGGTTATGAATTTTAAAGCCTGATTATCGCTATACAAAACAAACTCTTTTGGTACAAGATAGTGCCTCCATTTCTTCAAGGATTGAATTATGGAGTAAACTTATTTATCATACATGGAGTATTTCCTCTTATTATAATTCATATTCTCAATGAAATATGCAACATGCCTATTATCTTGGCTCAATACTACTCCAATTGCAACTCCACTCGCATCACATATTACTTGAAATGTCTTCCTGAAATCTAGCAAGACTAGAATCGATTGTTCTTTTATCTTTTCCTTTAATATCCTGAAGCCTTTCTTAGCTTCTTCTATCCATTTGAAGGACTTATGTCTCTTCTTCACTGTATCCATCATTAGTGTACAAATTCCACTGAAATTTCTAATTAACTTCCTGTAGAAACTTGCTAATCCATGGAAGCTTCTCACCTCGAATATGCTCCTTGGTGATGACCATTCTTTGATTTCTTTCACCTTCTCTAGATCCATCTTCATTTAATTTGAATATATCACAAAACCCAAATAAATGAGTTATGTCTTCATAAAAGAGGACTTCTTCAGTTTCATCAGCAACTTCTCCTTCTGCAATCTCCTCATTACTAATGTCAGATGTCTCATATGCTCTTCTTTAGTTTTACTAAAGACCAATATATCTGTTAAGAACCAAACATCAATATAGCATAGAAAAACCTCAGGAAAAGTACTCAACGCCTTGAAAA
>ML779116.1:603864-625227 GCA_009831015.1 Picea engelmannii | reverse complement strand
GGTTGGCTCTGAAACCATGTTAATGTTTATGCCATTATTATAGTTCTTTGCATTTCATTAGATAAGAGCATAATAAGAACAAGATCACTGAGAAATACACATTCACAAGAGACACAGCATTTATCCTGGGAAACCCTCTAGGGTAAGAAAACGCAACAAAAACTTCCTTGTCATAAATGGCTTATACAATGTTCAAGAGATAACTCAAACCAATACAGAAAGTCCTCCCAAGAGATGCACCACTCTTCTTCTCCTCTCTCCAACTTCTAATTGCAGCTTTCCTCATAAGAGAATGAGCAAGTGAGTTGTGTGTAAGAAGTGAGGCACTAGCCTCTTATTTATATCAAACTGGCATGTGTGAAAGGTCACAATCTGGCAGGGCCGACCTCTCACTCTGGGTGGGTAAACCCACCTTTAATTAATTTTGGGTCTTCCATTATAATTGTTGGGGCCGACTTCTTATTCTGCACTTTGTAATTGTCCGATGACCAATCCACAAAAGGGGATTTGGTCCTTATACAATTACCGACATGATTAATCCTCAATGGGGATCAATCCAATAACAATAATAATAATAATGACATGATTAATCCACAATGGGGATTTAATCCAATAATAAAATAATAATAAGAATGCTCTTCGCGGTTACATTATTTCAACATAGAACTCTTATGTGTACTCTTTGACTATCATTCTTTTCTGTCTCAGTTTATTCATCTTCTTGAACAATTTATCTGATAGTCTTGGGGTATGAACTTAGCTTTTAACTTGGCTACCATTCTATCCCAAATCTTAATCTTTTGCTTACCTTTGCTTATTCTCTCAGCCTGTAGTTCATCCCACCATAGTGTTGCATGTCCTTTCAATCTGGTGACAACATGCTTCACCTTTTTCTCCTCATCAACATCTTCATAGTTGAAGTATTTATCCATGGACCTTATCCAATCCAGCAGCTCTTCAACGTCGAAGTTTCCTTCATACATTGGGATGTCTATCTTCGCTCTAGCTCCCAATTTAACAACAATTTTCAACAAGCATTATTTCACACCATCTTCTATGACAGCTTCTTCGACCTCTCTTTCTTCACTTTCTACATCACTGACATCTCCAACATTGGGTTCTCTCCTTTGCTCTATCTCCATAGCAAGTAACCTTGCATGTAGTTCTCGCATCTCTCTTTCCACCGCTTGATTTTCTACAGGTGGCTCCACATGTCTCCTAGGCGGCATTGTGCTGACCTTTTCTCCTTTAATTTCTATCTGCAAGAAAATATCTTCTCTGATACCACTTGACGCAAACCCCCTCCCCTCCTAGGGGCTACTTGACCTCCTGGTTAATAATATTCAAAATACTTGAGCCGAAACGAATTTTCGTAGAAGACCCTGGAACAACTTACACAGACCCAGATTTGTTACCTCGCAGGTTTGAACTACCCGCACAACATTTTTATGGAGCCTCTGGTAAATTTAACTGGTGGTACTAGCTCCAAAGGCTAGGCTATTTTTCTCATATGACCGCGGGTTAAAACCTCGGGCCAGTCCTCTTCGCAATTTCAGCTTGGACGGTTTTATGGCTTCCACCCTTGACTTCCCCTGAAATTCCTTTCTATCAAAACACATGGATATTTGCCACATGTCCTCCTGGATCTGACGGTCCAACTCTTATTCATCCTTTGCAACTTCGCAAAGATTTCACTTGATCTACGCAACTCCTCTGAACCTCTATTTCTCGAACTCTCCAATACAGTGCCATGCGTCCTCCCCGTAGCCAATGGCTAGGATCACTTCGCGACTTCGGTGAATCGCACTCCTCAACTCTTACAACACCTTTACATCTTTGAACCATGAAGTGTCAAAAGACTTCTCCAACTATCCTCCGAGTAGCTCTCCCAGATCTGACGGTCTGGAATGATCATGCTCCCTCCTGGACAAATATTTCTCATTGATTTGGGAAACCTTAAAGGGTTCCTTATTATTGAATATATTTCACCCGCTCTTGCTCCTAATCTTTTTCTTCCTTGGAATTTTTCTCCTTAGAGTGCCTTCTTCGGCACTTAGTCAGATTTTAGCCTGTGCACACCTTGTAAGAGGTCCTCCTCCACAACTTAGCTTCTTGTGGGCAACTGCACATGCCTTGCGACAATTTTTCACACTCTTCTACAAACAAACTTACACTACTCCTCCTGAGCTCTTGATTCCAAAGACTATGTCATGCACTCCTTGCGGACAAAATGCGCACTCTGCATACAAACTCCAAGTTACCTCTCTTGGAATTCCGTCACTTCAACACTCTGAACTTCTCAAAATGACTCCTTTGATACTTAGCCAAGTATCGACTCTGCGTACACCTTACGACAGGATTCCTTCAGCTTTACTCTTGAAGGATGACTATGCACTCCTTGTAACAGTTCTTCCTTGCTGAATTGTTCTTCCTGAACAATGTGAATCTGAGTGTGTTTCCGCCTACGCATGCCTTCAAGTTATCCCCCTTGAAATTCTGATTCCAAACAGACTCTATCACACACACCCTACGGACACTTATGCACTCCTTGCATACAAAGTGTTCACGTTATCTCTTTTGAGCTTATGAGTCGAAATAGACTCTGTCAACGCACACCTTGCGGACACTATGCACTCCTTGCACTTGCTCGTAGAAGAGAAACAATTGAAACGTATCTAATATCTCATAGATTCATACATTCAACCATGTAAATGCATCCATAACATAAGAACAAGTAAATAACATAGAATTTCAAATAAACATATGGCCTACCATTCATTCACTCAGATAGACACAGCAACACAAAACATTTGGAACAATGCTTCTTTGTTATATTCATTCAAATTCTATATGTAGATGGACTCATACATGCTCTTCAACAACTCTACAACTCTCTATTGCAATGATCTTTAGAAGCCTCTACTTTGTCAACTATCAACAACCTCATTTGGAAAACAATACATGTATTTATACAAAACGATCTCATAGAGATTTCCCTCCAATCTACCTTAGCGCTATCCTATCTAAATAAAAGCATTCAACTACTAAGGATTTATTACAATAAATGTTTGGGATAGACAGATAAGAGAAAGCGCTTCAAATTAGTATTGTAAGCCACTGCATTAAAAACAAACACATCTCCCAATGACCTCACACAATCGTCCAACTCTAAAATATTAAGGATGTTCATAAATTACAATATTTTCAGATGTTACATTGATATGCCAACTTAAATTCAAAATTATCACTTCAAAATGCACACTAATGCGTTGATTTGTCTTCCACTCACGCTTTGTTGGTGATGCTCCTGCATCATTATGGATCACTCATGCAACATATTTATGTTTCAAATATGAAAAAAAATAAACCATTACCACAATAAAATAGTTGACATGGAAAATATCAATGCTCTTTTTCCCATACCTGAATTGATCGAGGGCTAGGCCATAGGCATGTAAACTTCTCGATCAGGGCTCACTCATGCATTGTATTTATGTTTGAACTTTGAATTGGATACTTCTGTTTTTGGGATTTGTCTTCTACCCTTTTAATGAATTTATTCTTAAGTGGGCATCCTTCATAATTTTCATTTTAGAGAAGTGAAGTGAAGGCTTCCTCCTAATAATTTTACATTTCGGTATTTTTCATCGAAATTCAGAAATATAAATTTGGGCCAAATCACAATGTTTTGTTGTTTAAATTGCATAAATGGATTCGACATACTGAAAAACCCTTGGAGCACTCAAATTATACAAACTTAACCAATCAAATATTTAGATCCAACAACTTCCTACCCATGTTTCAAATAAAATTAAACAAATAATATCCTAGAAAAGAGCCAAAATGTAGAACGTTTAGACTAAGGCATTGAAAACCCTAGTTGATCTCTTCTTTCAATGCCAAAAAAGGAAGATGGAAGCAGACCCCACACCAAATCAAATTCAAACTCACCAACACGACTACTTTAGTGAACCACAATTGGATTTCCATGGCTCAATTCCAGCCCAATTCCAGTGATTCCAACCAGCGGAGCTCTCAGCTTTCTCTTGTTGTCAGGGTTGTGGTAGATGTGGCAGAAGTGCATCCCAACTCCAAATTTCTCCAATTTTGGTCTTGTTTAATTCATCCAACAAGTTTATATGAAATATCAAGTTTTAAAGAAAAGCTTGATGAGTAAATATTCTTGTGTTAAATTTATTGATGTTCTAAGGTTTTTTTAAGTTATTATCATTTTTATTTTTATTTTAAATGTATGAAATTGGGATAAGATTATTTCATTGAAATTATTTAAATGTATTATCACTGATCACTTCTATGTTTTTCTAAATATATATTATGAAGCATGTCATTCTTCTTAAAGAGAGGATGAATTTATTCTCTCGTAAAAAAATAATATAAAACATACAATTTAAAGTATATAATCTAATTGTAAATACATATTTAATTTTTTTATTTATAGATATTGAATCATATTTTGACAAAACATCAATGTCCCCACTCACTTATTGGTGCAATGTATTCTAGATGCTCAGTTGTTTCTTATCAGATTTTTTAAGATGAATCCCTTGGGGATTCAATTCTTCTTCAACAACTCTATTATGGGTTCCAATGGTATGAAGTAAGTCAGTGAAATCATAGGCCCTATATACTATAACCATCCCACCAAATTTGCTAAAGAAGTTCTTGCATACATCTAACACAGTTAGGTGAAATACACATGGAAAGTTAGAGTATTGATCCCTAAACAATCTCATCAACAAAACTACAAAGTGGAAAGAAATTTTCACATCTTGATATGCCTCTCTGTTGATTAAATTTATGTTGGCATTAGTATGAGATTATTTTTGTACCCAACATGACCATAACATAAAAAAAATGATGAACTCTTGAAGCATTTCATACTATTTCCCAAAGGGTCGAGCTACAAGACAAAAAAATATCAATATAGTCAGCAACAATCGTTAGATAGGTCTATGTACCTAATGTCGTCTCTACAAGAACACATGTCCTTCTCATCTCTTTCAAACAACTTTGAACATGCCTTGAAGCAATGCATTGTGCTGAACCCCAATTTTGTCAATCAATCCTCTCTATATATTCAAATTTAATCTTGCGATCATCCACTTTAAAAGTGTTATAAATCATTTTGACATAGTTAAAATTAACCACCTCTTGTCCAATAATAAAATATTGTCTACCTCTAAACAAAGTATTCACTAACTTTTTTTTCGTTGTGGATGTAATCTTGGTCATGAAGTCCTGTTACTTTGAAACCATCATGCAACCCAATTAACCTCCATCCTTGCCAAGAAATTTGATATCTAATGCATGTAGTTGAAGAATAGTCCTTCAACACAAGTTGTATTATTCTACTATCTCCATTCGAGGAATGACCAAAAATAGGTCCCAAAACATTTCAACATGTTTATTCCACATGTCTTCTATTTTTTCCCATTGTTGATGAACAAAATTTGCATTGAACCTATTGCATGTTGGATGAACAACCAAAACCAAACAAGGAATCTTGTCATGTAAAGGGTTTGAAATAATAACAGGTGCATAATGGCCAATCACACAATTCTTAAAAGCATCTGTAATAATATGGCCTCTTGCAACACCCTCACCAACTGTCACCAAGAAACGTGATTGGCACTTATGTTCTTCTTTCTTACCACAAAATCGCACCAATGTATCACTTTTTCTACCCACCTAACATATTGTTTCACGACAGTTTCATATTTAGCAAACAATACATGAATTGGGCCCTCTATACCATGTTTGGATTTATAAGAAGCATAAACTTTTCTAAATGCCTAAAAAATGTAATTGTCTTCCCCTAGGATATATGCCAATGATTTTCTAACTTTCCTTAAAGTTGTAGATATTGAAGGGCCATCCAAATTAAAACTAATAAAGTTGTGTAATATAGGACCTCCCCAAAACTTGATCATCTCATAGATATATTTAGTTGATGTAGTATACCTTCTCCCTGATTTTGGATGCATAAGGTTGTGAAAAACATCTTGGACAAATTCCCAGACTGCATCTTTACCTTGTAATTTTCCTTACTTATGAGCCTCACACACTTCCTTGCAAAACCTAAAGACATCCTTCCTTTCTGTAAATTCAAACAAATTTTCCTTCAAGGACCTCATTCTAATAGATAGTGTAGCAACCTTCGTCCTCTCCCACAAAATAACTCACATCGTTGATCTATGGCTAGTATTTGTAGCTCATGCAACAGTTTTGAGTTCAATTTGAGTAAAATGGTCCAGTCTTCTCCCTTTCCATGTATCTCTCTCATGTCTTTTGATGTTTCTCCTTGATTCGCGATATAAGTGCACCCTACATTCATTACATTCAAGAATCAACTTACAAAAATTGCATGTCAATGAACTGATAGGGATTCCTATTTTAGAAACCCTCTTGCAATGAATATGCCTATACGTTTCTTCAATACGACATTTAGTACCATAATAACGTATAGGCATWWTCATTGCAAGAGGGTTTCTAAAATAGGAATCCCTATCAGTTCATTGACATGCAATTTTTGTAAGTTGATTCTTGAATGTAATGAATGTAGGGTGCACTTATATCGCGAATCAAGGAGAAACATCAAAAGACATGAGAGAGATACATGGAAAGGGAGAAGACTGGACCATAATAACATAGTGTCATGTTGGTATGATTCTCTATGGCCCATAATTTCCCAACTTGTTGATCATCCATTAGGACCTTTTTATCCAATATCTCCCCATTTCTATCAATATAATGATCCCAATACCCCCAACATTGTAATATCAAGGGAGATAAATGACCTAGAATAATACGAAGAATACATTAGAACTACTTTCAAATAAGATAACAAATAAAATAACGTGCACATTCAAATTCAAAAAAGAATTAAATTAAAAATTTCATAATAAACACACATGAAGTAGAAGCACCTGGATTTGTAGAACCCCTATGTAATAGTGATGGTGATGATGGAACCAAGAACCTAGTCAAACTATGTTTGGACTTTTCAATGGTAGGCTTCTTAGGTCTCTCGATTTTTTCAATCCTCAACCTGCTTGTATTATACAAAGCCTCATTTGTATAAGTAATATGTTTCTTTGATTTCATGTGTTCATTCAAAGAACTGACAATATTACCACTAGCTAGCACTTAAAAAAACCGTCTATTGCATCGTGTACATTCCGCTTTTAATTTTCTATTGTCCTCGTATTCTACAAGTGTTTCTTCCACCTCCTTGAACAAATAAAGATCCTATGTCTTGTTGAAATCATTTAGAATATTGATTTCTTTATCGATCTCCAACCATTGTTGTTTGTGTTGCTTCATCATTACATGAAGGAATTTGATTATTTCCCACTGCTAAAAGGTTACATTGATGAGTTGATGGTTTCATGTGATATTTTTTTAACTTAAGAAATTTTTGAGATGTCAGTGATATTTCCCCGATTCCATAAGAAACACCACAATTTCCACACATGATATTTATTTGATGTTTTCCCTTTCTTGAAGATACTTGGAGACTAAGTTTCTCCCCAACAAAACATTCCATTAAACTATTCACTTTATTTTCCCAGGATGTCAATACAATAGGATCAACAAATATGCATTCTCCTACAAAATTGGATAGAGTTTCAAATATTCTTGGTTTTTTATGCATAGGTTCCTCCACATGCTCTCCAATGTTTCCAACATTTGGAGATTTTTCCACTACACTTGTTTCAATTTCCAATATGTCTAGTTTCCTCTTGACAACAATAGTTGTTGTTTCCACTGTCCATTTTTTATGTTTCTTTGGATTCAATGGGTGCCCTTTACTGGAGAAAAACTCAAAAGGATATCCAATGACTCCATCATCCACAATTTCATGATGGCTTTCATAAAATGTAGAATATTTTCTAACCCTAACTATGCCAATGAGAAGATTCCCTTCACTAGCTACAATTTCTTATTCCAAAGCCATCCTCATTTCCATCCATGTGTACCTTTTAGTAAATAAATAATAATAAGTGTACCAACTATTAAGACAACATAAATTTAAAATGACATCTAGATTTAAAAAAAAATGTACCTACATGTTCCTTTCCCCCGCATCAAATGCAAGTGGTCTTACTGTTGTAAGCTTGGTCATTTTCAAAAAGATTGTAGGAAAAAGGAAATATGATTTTTAAAAACAAATTCATTCTAATGATTATCTTGAAAAAATGATTATCTTGAAGAAAGATCTAATCAATTTAATATTTATACATCTTCTAAGAAGAAAAATGTAGAAGAGTGGTACCTTGACTAGGTTGTTGCAAGTCACGACTCATAAAAAATAATGTTTCACCACCTTGCAGGTTAGTTGTTCTTGAATATGATAGAGTGAAAGAGTTAATAGTCCACCAAAACTCACAGATTCACATTGACCTACTTGGAATTATTCATTTTTCATAGGAATATCTCCCTTGAGTTGGAGAGGAAAAGAGGAAAAGTCCAACATATCCAAGGGAAAAATTAAGGATACTACAAGCAAGTTGTCCATTGTCACTTCGACATCCTTGTCCCACATGTCTAGATTTGGATGAATATTTTCCTACCTAAGAGGGGAATCCCTAAACTAGATCCTAAGTCTATCGCTTAAGTACAGGTGAGACAATAAGGCTAGGATTTATTTTATTCAAGCGAAAATGATCAAGTGTATTTCTCTAAATGACGAATATTATTCAAGTGTTTATCATGCATTTAAATTTTCTTATGTGATGAATTAGAATCGAATGTTTGTGAAACATTATATATTCTCCGCAAGACCCAAAAAAAATATAAAAACGGCTTTAGTCAAAGGTGTGCCATATGTTACAGCTCTGAAATATACTTGTAGGTTTAGACACCCATGATACAAGAGAGTAATCTTCCTGAATGTTGTTTTCTATGCACGGTAACAGTCTAACTACCGAATGGTTGGTTTAAGGATGCCTATGGGATTTCCAATATACTTGAAGTTATGTGGAAGTGAAACTTTGTTTTTAGGTGTTGTCTAATGAAATACTACTTGAGTGGGTACCAACAGGGGTTACATGGACTTCCAATAGGGAGAGATACAATCTCTAGGAATCCCTCTAAATTCTCATGTATCACTGTGTGTATTAATCCCAAACCATAGTTTTAAATGCTCAACGATGGTACCATGTCGTTATTTATATACATCGGTTTCATGTCTCTAGCCTAGATTACTAAGGGTCTTGCCTAGAATCTTGACTCCACAATTATCTATACCTATGCATTTGAATTTTAAACTCTATTTTGGTTTAGTGTTATGTTTTATTTTTGTCAATGAATGTTTATTCTCTGTGTATAAACTCATATTTTCTTTTTCTGAGTGTAATACTCGTGTGTCTCTGCCCTGAGCATAGATTCTTGTATTTCTACTATGCATGTAAAATTGAAGTTTAAAATTTTCCATTCTCTGGTTATTAAAATCCATGTAGATATTTGCTTTACATATATGTTATTTAATATGGTGAAATTTCATATTAATATATTGATAATGCAGTGAAACATAGGAGATACCAAGAGGATGGGAAAGTTGGGTTTGTGCAATGTGTTGTCTATAGTAGTCAATCCAAATATTTTATGAATACTCATAGCCTTGGTATGCATGCATACAATGCTCTGAATCCTGTGTTACGATTAGAACACTTGGGACTTTATAAATCATTATGTGTTTTGATGGGATGGAGTTATGCCCCTCCACCAGATAAAGAAAAATCATATCATTCATTCTCAACACCTGAAGCAATGGAAAACAATCAAGATCTTATTTTATGGCCACCATTAGTTATTATTCACAATGCATGCTTTGGAAAAAGAAAGGATGGTCATTTTGTTGGTATTGGGAATCGAGATATGGATGAACAACTTGAAGGTGCACAAAGACAACTCAGTCCTCTTCCTATTTTATTTCCTTTTCCATTCCATTTTCTGATAATTTACAATGCTTTAAACATATTTTTATTGTATACTAGATAACATAGTATACTTGGAAGTTATCCATTAATATGAAGTCCTTTATTGTAGGTGTACCCTGAATTGTTCTATACTTTATTATTTAGATATGGTTCAATTTACTGGGTAATTCAATCATTCACACTTAGACTCTTATTTATATCTTGTTGGTAATAGTACAAACTAATTTGTTACAATTTGTTTTTCTACCACCCTATGCACTAAGATATGTAATTTTCTTTATGATACTCTGTTGCAAATTCAATGATCAGAGTCGTGATTAAGGTTGTCCCATGATAAACACATCAGTACAATTCTCGAATCGATGAGTTGATGATATGATTTTGCAATTGCTTTAGTTAAATGTGAATTGTTTTACTATTTTAATACCGCATGACAATGACAAATAACCTTGATTTTTTTGAATGGTATATGGGAGTTCTTGTACACATTCTAGGCACTTTTGAGTATCAATTACACACCTATGTATGCCCTAAAATGAATAGTTTGCAACTCACATTTCTACTACTGATAAGTTCATTTCTAGTTAATAAGTATTTGGACTATTCATGTATCAATTCATCTGCTAAGAACAACCCCTTATTTGAGCAGTTAATATGGTGAAAGGTTCATAACTTTATTGGATCAGTTGAGTTCAGTAATCTTATATTGTTTGAAATTCAGTTTAGAAATAATTTGCAAACTCATTTGATTTTTATTAGCATAATTTTCATGGTGAAACTACCTTAATTCATGGTGAAATAGACATATTTATTTTGTCATCTAATAGGTCGTATTGGTTATTTTGATTAAATTCCAATCCCATACCCTCATACATGATAGAACTCGAGGAAAACATCGCAACTCTCCCAACCCTAAAATCCTGAAATATGTTGTTCATTCTTCTTGTTATATTTGTTAACTCATCGATATCATTACAATTGTTCACTATGAGTAGGTTTGAATGAATCTCTATACTTCATGTTATAATTGGTATATGGAATTATCTTCGGCGTATCTTATATATTGTTGAATTTTTGGTTCTCCTCTATGACTTGAGATTTGCAAAAATATTATGAATGATTTTTTTAGAGATTTCTTACTCATATTTAGTAGTATTCATATTTGAATATGTCACCTCCTCCAATTATTTGAAAATTTTCAGCTCATTTGAGACTATAACCTGCAACATTCCTTGAGACCCCGCCATAACCTATTTGGAGAGGTTGTCTGCATATCAATTAAAATTCCTTTAAACCTTTTCTGATCAACATGAAGGTCAACAAAAACTTTGCATTCCAGGACTCTTCCAGGAAAAGGGAACTCTCTCAATGTGATAAGGGTCATCCTTCACAGGCTAGTAAAGGTCAAGGTATTATTGGAGTTGGGACCCCTCTAAAAACTACTCAAGAAATGCAATCTTTTCCATTCTTGACTAGTAAGGTAAAATTTGAAGATCCACTGCCAAAGACAAATGAGAAGAATGATACATTTAAGGGAAAGAATAGACAATATGGGGCAGTATTGAACAATCAAGAAACTACAAATGGACATTTTGTTCAATCAATTACCAAAAAGAGAAAACTACATTATGCTTACTCTTGTGTTTCTAATGAGTGTCTGTCTGGGAGGCATCCAAGTGAACTCGAGGTTGAGAGACAAAGAAAACTAACTAGAGGCAAAGCAATGGAAGACCAATTAGTTGTTCCCATGTTTGAACAAATTCAAAGGGATAATTTTCCAAGATAGGAAGCAAGTAAGGAACATGTAGAAAAATATACAATAAAGAAGAAATAAAAAAATATCCAAATACACAAAAGTCAACAATAATATTGAATATCAAGTTCAATGCATGGTAGGAAGGGATATAGAGAGTAGTTATCCTAAAAATAGTTGTAGTTATGTCTCGAGTAGTGAAAGCTTCATGGCATAGAAGTGCATAGCTTTGATAAACACAATCTTTCTAGACCTTTGGCTGATAATTATGATGGGAATTTGGAGTCCTATCCTCCTCATAATATGGTTATGATAGGAGAGACATGTGCTAATGAAGTACACATACTAGAATCTATTGCATATAGATCTGTACTAAATGCACTTCATGCCCATGGATTCCTTGACTGGCAGCAAGAAACATTATTCACTGATCTTCTCCTTTCTCTACACATAAATAATGATGAACATAGACTAGAGCTTACACATATGTGCTATGCTCAAGATTTACAGTTGTATAATTGTATTCAAACCAATACATTGTTTAGACCAATAGATTATATATGTTCTCTAGTCACATAGATTGTATATGTTCTTTGCTCAAGATGTACAATTGTATAATTGTATTTAGACCAATAAGTTTTTTAGACTAACAGATTGTTTATTCCAATAAACCAATATGTTGTACAGTTGTATATGTTCTATGCTCTGCTTATACCAATAGACCAATACGTTGTATATAGATTTTACATGTTCTCTGCTCACAGAGATTGTATATGTGCTTTACTCACTAGAGTTGACACATATGTGCTCTGCTCAAGATGTATAGTTGTATAATTGTATAAACCAATACGTTGTATACTTTCTTAGACCAATAGACCAATATGTTGTATATAGATTGTATATGTTCTCTTCTCACTAGAGTTGACACATATGTGCTCTGCTCAAGATGTACAGTTGTATAATTGTATTTAGACCAATAGACCAATACGTTGTACAGTTGTATATTTGAGCTTCTATGCTCTGCTCAAGATGTACAATTGTATAATTGTATAGACCAATACATTGTATAATTGCTTAGACCAATAGAATAATATGTTGTATATAGATTGTATATGTGCTCTTCTCACTAGAGTTGATACATATGTGTTATGCTCAAGATGTACAGTTGTATAATTGTATTTAGACCAATAGACCAATATGTTGTACAGTTGTATATGTTCTCTACTATGCTCTGCTCAAGATGTACATGAGTTGTATAATTGTATACATCAATACGTTGTATAATTGATTAGACCAATAGACCAATATGGTGTATATTGAGTGTATATGTGCTCTTCTCACATAGATTTCATATGTTCTCCAGTCACTAGAGATGATACACATGTGCTCTACTCAAGATGTACAGTTGTATAATTGTATTTAGACCAATACATTGTTTAGAACAATAGACCAATACATTGTAAAATTGTATATGTGCTCTAATCTACTCAAGATGTACAGTTGTATAATTGTATAGATCAATACGTTGTATACTTTCTTAGACCAATAGACCAATACATTCTATATATATTGTATATGTGCTCTTCCCACGTAGATTTTATATGTGTTATGTTGACTAGAGCTGACACATATGTGCTCTGCTCAAGATGTATAGTTCTATAATTGTATTTAGACCAATACGGTTTGTATACCAATAGGCCAATAGACCAATACATTGTATAGTTGTATATGTGATTTTCTATGCTTCTTCTTCTTGTAATATCAAGGCGCATTGAGACAAAAACATAAATCTACATTACATTGCCTAAAAATGCATACTCATTTTGGATAGTTTAGCTAATGATTTTACTTTTTCAGTTGTGCATGGTTTATCATGAATTTGATCATCTGCCTACTTCTCATAAATCTTATATTTATAGGATTTTTATGAATGAAAGCTACACATTCTAAGCATTCCCATTATTTGTAGAGATAATTCTCTATACATAAGCTAGGGAAAATTCTCTATATATTTCATAACACCACACACAAATATATAGAACATTCAATATTAAAATATAATATTCAATACTATCTAGCCTTTTCATCTCTTAGTTGACCAAGTTGTAATTTCTCCAGCATATATTTATTGAAGTAAATGATGACATTCATGGCACCCATATGAAAAGTGGACATTGCAATTCAAATAATTGAATCCAATGCCTATGTCTCATGTGAAACATGTTTTAGGTGATTTTGTGTAGGATTACTTCATTGCCCTGATTTAGAATTATCAGGATGAACTAAAGTCTCCTCTTTGTATCCTTATTTTTCATTCTTTGTCTGGATTCTAGATAAATACATTGAAGTGCCCACGTATAAGATAATACCCTAGATTATCACAAATACTATTATGGGGAGTTCATTGTATTAATGTCACATGGATTATGAGTCCCTGAGGTGTAGGACAGTTGGTGACAGAGTGTGCTATTAAGGCACTCTGTGATGTTAAAGTCACCGGTTCGAAACCTGCGGGGACAAAAAATCCAGCCATGTTAAGGGTTGGTGTGGCTTAGGTCGGGTGCGATCCCTAGGTGATTTTGACGGCTTAGATTCCCCTGAGTCGCGGTTTCTTAGCCACAGGTTAGTCCCACATGTCACAGACAAAATAAAAAACAAACGAAAAAAAAGGTTACATGGATTATGAGTTGTATACTAGTTTCTTTAAGATTTCCATTGTTTTTAGTGTTAATCTTCCATAGAGAGAAAAAAAATATCATGAGATTTTACCATTTGGTTCATATTTCAATATCTTCTTATAATCCCCTTCAAACTTCAAAATTTCATTTAGTTTTGAGATAAATAGAGAGATGCAAAAATGGTATTGTAGTCATCACCATGGAATGGTCTCCTGCGAGTGCAATGAATGCCTTTTTTGAAACTGTAAATCTGAATCCACGTGAATATAGAGCTAGAAAAAAGTGTGGAAAAATGCCCATTTGATTTGGACATTGAAAATGCCTCACCTTATATGTTGATGTCAAACATTTATGTTTTTTTTTTATAGATGGAATGACACAGAAAAGGTGTGAAAAAACAAAAAAATACAGGATAGTGAAAAAGATACCAGGGTGAAGTGGGATTGAGCTCAATAAACAAGTTTACACTTTTTTTGTAGGAAATCAACCACACCTGCTTATAGAGACAATTTACATTGATTTGGATAAGTTTTTTGGTCAATTGAAAGAGATATGATATGTTGCTAACATGAGTTATATGTTGAAATATGTTGAGGAGAAAGGGGAATATCTTCAGAGTCACCACAACAAGAAGTTTGTTGCAATTGCATTTGGTCTTATGAACATATCCCTTGGAATACTGATATTCAAATAGTAAAAAAATCTTAGAGTCTGGTGATTGCCATTCTACCACAAGTTTATTTTCAATATCATTGTGCGAGAAATTGTTGTGAGGGAATCCAAATGTTTCCATTAGCTTAAACTTGGACTATGTTATTGGAGAGACTATTAGTAATCCTTAATGAGACCAGTTATTAAATTATGCTTTCCTAACACCAAGATCATATCCATTGTCAACCTTGTACTAGTATCCGAAGACTTGGTGATATCATCAATTAAGTCAAAGAAAGGGCATTGCAATATCATCCAACATCCCCATAAAAGATCGATTGAAGTGTACACAAGAATAAATGGTGATATATGTAAGTTTTAAACCTGTGAAGTAAATCAATGCATATAGATTCTTAAGCAAAACATAAATCAATCAATGGCTCATACACAAAGTACACAGAGATTTACACCAGAAACCCTTAACCGGGAGAAAACCTTTCAACTCTTCATTGTATTAATTTCACCATTCACCATATAATATATAAAATGTTTTTAGGTATTCTTTAGATACCAAAACCCTAATCCCTTAATTCAGGGTTAATTTAGAAAATCGTTAAACATAGCAAAATTCTCTAAAATAGAAAAAACCGCCCAGTCGTTGTGTACCAGTCATCTATGTGCCAATCGTCTGTGTTCCAGTAGGTTGCGTACCAGGATCCACATCAATCCATTGTCCTTTGTCTACAAGAAGGTCCTCCATCTTGAGATTCCGTAGCTCAAAGTTTTTACCATTGAACTTATCTATATCGATTTGAGAAGAGCTCGTCATTCCTCTTTCTATACTTGAATCATGACTACAAAATCTCCCACTAAACCCAGGTTTATCACAAACCCAAGATAAACTTGATATATCAAGACTGAGCCAAACCCTCAGCAACAAAGGCGTCCCTCTGAAGCCAAAAACGAGCTATGATACAACATGTAAGTTTTAAACCTGTGAAGTAAAGCAATGCATATAGATTCTTAAGAAAAACATAAATTAATCAATGGCTCATACACATAGTACACGGAGATTTACACTGGAAATCCTTAACCGAGAGAAAACCTTTAAACTCTTCATTGTATTAATTTCACCATTCACCATACAATATATAAAATGTTTTTAGGTATTCCATAGATACCAAAACCCTAATCCTTTAATCCGGGATTAATTTAGAAAACTGTTAAAAATATAAAAATCTGCTAAAATAGAAAAAACCACCCAAAAACAAAATTTGGGGAGTTGGATGTAACCAGGGGGGCCATACCTAGCCCCCCTGGGACCCCCCTAGGAAGACACAATTGTCGAATATGGTGCGCCCACACACACACATGAAAATAATATAACACATACTCAACAATATATGTTATTTATAACAATGGCTTCACAACTATGAGGTAATGAGTTTGTACTCTTGAATGGTTGTCTTTGACTATTCATCTACTAAATTTCTATTCCACTATGTAGAGATAGACAGAGGATACTTTATATTGTTTTGTAGATTTTGAAAAGGTCATTGAGACATCTCCATCAAACCAACTCTACAATGGATTAGAAGAAGGTTGGGTTATCCTAACCTAATCAGAGCTTGGGGCCATGACCAATTCTTCTTAGAGTTCATGTAAGACCTATCATGACCAACCTTTCGGTATGCTTTACATCATGTCTCTTCCTCCCACAAGTTTGTAGTAATGTTGATAAAATATAGAAATGCATGGAATGAAGGGTGTGTTGGTATAAAAATATCAAGGCTGGTAACATTCCTTGCATGTGTATATGGATGATCTATTACTTTGAAACATTGGAGACCTCCTCAATTAGTTGACACTGACTATAGTAATGTTATCCATTAGAATTTAGTAATTCTGACAGTAAAAATATGATAATCAAATCAAGGAAAGAAAAAAAAATCCATGAATCTATACATAGAAGGGGGAAGTCACAAATGGTATATAGAAGGGGGTAGTCACAAATGGTATATAGAAGGGGGTAGTCACAAATGGGAGGAGTAATTAAAATGGTTCTAAATGTTGGAGAGAGTATTTGGTATGATTAACGGTTGTTAGAATCATCTCTAAGTCTTTTTTATATTGTGCACTTGCAAGAAACTTTGTATATTCATGAGTGAGGATGTGATGGTAGAAACAAAAACAAAACAAAAAATTGAGGGTTTCTCTAATCTATATTAGCTTTCTATTTTAATCCCTTGGTTGAGGAGTACACTGAGTAAATTATTTGAATTGACATCAAATTCCACAAAAAAAACATGAAAAAAATAGCATCCTTAACTTTTTGTTCCTCTTTTCATTCTTTCTAATCAATGGTTTTTCTTCCATCCTCTCATTTTTTAGGGTATAAAACTACTATAGTCTACTTACCTTCACTAGAAAGAAAAAAAAAAAGAGTAGATTCAATGAAAAAGCATTTGAGACTTCACTATTTGTGATTTGGGTAGGTTTCAAAACAACATGAAAAATCTATTGAAATATTTATACACCCATGTTAAATTTGCTAACAGAAGTGTGGTGTTTTAAATATGTTTAAAATATCTTGGGAGAGGTCAAAGTGAGAGGCTACCAAGGGTTTGTGTAACATAGAAAATTTCAAAATAAGCTATTTAAAGTTTTAGACAATCAACCATTTTACATTTAAAATTGAAGTTTCCCATGTTAAAACACAATTGATTGAATGTTTAAAGTCTATGTTTCGTTGTCTTTTAGACGTATCTTTGTTGAAGTGCAGTTGATAGAAAGCAAAGAGCACTTAAATCAGAGCAGGGTTCAATAAAATGTACCTGGAAGAGGGGTTGCTGAAATCCACTAAAGACTGAGAAAATATGTTGAAGATTGACGAAATCCAATGAAGACTGAGAAATTCATGATGAATCCAATGAAGAACGACAAAGTGAACCAAAATGGGGGCTCTATATAGGGCTTCAAGTGGGTTTCGAACATTATTTGGGTGTCAAGAAACCCTTCCGAACAGTCTCAGGGGCTCAGGCATGTGTTTTTCTTCCTTTTATATATTTTTGACCATGTTTTTACCCCCTCATGACCCCCTCAACCCCCCACCCAAATACCTAACCCCCCCAATACTATATTGGACTATATTATTAGACAAATCCTCCACCCCTTCATACTCCCCAATATATTGACTTGTGTTTCATTGATTGTCTTACCCCCTTTATGAATAGACGTGATATAATAGTCTTCACGATGAAGCCCCCATGAACATGAACCACTCAACTTGGGTCAAAATTAAGACTAGGGTGTGCATTTTACTCTAAGGTGGTTTTTCCTTCAAATTTACATGAAATACCAAATCTAGGTGCATGAAAACAATATATCTCATTCTCAAATTGAAATTTAGATGAGATAGGTAAATTTACACTATATCTAACTCCATCTTACAACCTATAAAACATTTTTTGGAGATACTAGGAAGCATTGGCATGCATTTTAATTTTTTCACTTAGTACAGTTTCAACCTTGCAAATTACAAGGCAAACTTTTCCTCTTTTTCACAACCACCCTTTTTAAACTTGCAATTGCAAAATAGACACCATGAACATGTCTATTATGATAAACCACACCCCCTACAACTTGCACAACTCAAATCTAAGGTATAATATGACCTTGGGTTACTTTTTACAAATAGGTTGTGCATTCTTAGGGTTTTAACATGCATCTCTTACCTATTTTTCACAGAAGAGTCTTTTATGATTCTTAAATTTCAGGGATGATTTTAGGGGCTAAATTCCGCTCATGGGCTAATTTTCCATGGTTTTTCCAAAAAAGAGATTCGCTATTTTAAAAATGATTCTCCCAAATTCTATAGGATACAATTATTTTACCTTAAAAATTGCCAAAAATTTATAAAAACTATATAAAATCCTTAGAAATTTGAATATTTTTACAAAACTATCGCCAAACATATATAGTTGGCATATGAAGGATTAGTAAGATTCTCCAAGGTTTCTACATTTTAAAATAAATTTCCATCCTTAAAATCATCCTTGTTCTTAATGCAAAAATTACATTGGTTTCTCTCGTAACCGACCATCCCCTGATTTATCAAAATGTTGTGAATCTTTGTGCATATAAATCATCCTTTTTGGAGTATATAGTTTAGAACTTGCAGTTTCATATAGCCAACTTTAACAATTTGGTCCTTTGGTTTTACAAGGAAATTTTTAGCCTTTATGCACATCAGGTAGGTTTATGTCTAAAATTTCCAATATAGTGTTATAGAGAGTTGTAAAATCACAAACTATACCTTCTTCAAGTTGAACCACTCCATTTGGATTGAAATTGAGACTAGGGCATGCATTGTACAATAAGGCAGTTTTCCCTTCAAATTTACATGAAATACCAACTCTAGGTGCATTAAATCAACCTCTCATATTCTTCAATTGAACTTTATATGCATAGGTAAATTTACCATTTATCTAACTACATCTTACAACTTATAAAACAATTTTTAGAGCTACAGGGAATCTTGCACATGCATTTTAATTTTATCACTTAGTACAGTTTAAGCCTTGTTATTACAAGGAAAAATTTGTCTCTTTTGCACAACAACCCTCTTTAATCTCACAATTGAAAAATAAACAACATGAGCATGTCTACTATGATAAACCACATCCCCAACAACTTCCACAACTCAAATCTAAGGCTTAATACAACATTGTGTTACATTTTACAAACAATTTGTGCATTTCAAGGATTTTATTATGCATATCTTGCCTAATTTTTCATAAAAGAGTCTTTTATGACTAAAAATGAAAAACTGACCTTGGTTTCCTTCGTAACCCACCATCCTCTGATTCATCAAAAGTTTGTGAATCTTTGTGCATAGAAATCATCCTTTTTGGAGTGTAAATGCACTACTAATTATACAAACAAGTAATAAATATTGGAATCATCAATTTACAAATTAAATCCTAAATTATGGACCCTTGTCTAGCTTTGGGTGTGTAGTTTCATATATCCAACTTTAACAATTTGGTCATTTGGTTTTACAAGGATTTTTCTAGCCTTTATGCACACCAAGTAGGTTTGTGTTTGAAAATGACAATATAAGTTTATAGACACATGTAAAATCACAAACTACACCTTTTGCAAGTTGACCCACTCCATTTGGGTTAAAATTGAAAGTAGGGTGTGCATTGTACAATAAGGTATTTTTCCCTTCAAATTTACATGAAATACCAAATATAGGTGCATTAAAGAAACTTCTCATGTTCTTCAATCGAACTGTATATGCATATGTAAATTCACCATTTATCTAACTGCATCTTACAACTTATAAAATCATTTTTGGAGCTAAATGGAAGCTTGGGTGTGCATATTAATTTTGTCACTTAGTGTTATAGCAAGATTTGCCTCACCCTATGCAATCTTGCACAGAGGGCATTTTTCCATTTACCTATGCAGACTTGAAGTCCCTTTTTGCAAATCCCAGAGCTAAAAAACATGATTTTTCCACATATATGTGCCTTGCCTATATTACAACATGCATATATGCAGGTTGCACCACTACAACCCGCGTACACAGGGATTTGTGCCTAAAATTAAAAAATGGTGTCGGGTTTCCATGTCATGTCACAAGATCTATGATCCTTGGCCTTCCATATACTAGAAATGTTTCGACTCGACCCTTCAGTTCCACTTGAGGGCTACAAATGGGCCAAATCCAAGCTATGGAAAAGGAGGAGAAAGAATTCAACTTTGAGAGAAAAGTTACTCTGGAGAAATTATTCACTTCACATTGATTCTGCATCCCTCTATCCTTTAAGTCTGAACACATTGTTCATCCCCCAAGCTCTTCCCTTATTGATTGAGAACCTAATTGTCTCTCTTATATGAGCTTTCTTTTGGTGGAGGATTGAAGTGGTGGAGGCCTAGATAGAAGGAACTTAGTTTCTCGGTTTTGAATCGTGTCGACACGAAATTTTGTAACTCATTCACTTATGTTGATTACATCTTAATAGAAATACTCTTTTCCCGTCCAATTAATATCTCGCAAATATTTGAATTATTATTCCATGGGTGTATTTGTTATGAATGTTGATGGATTATGCTATTGAATGTGCCAACATTATATATTATCACCATGTGCTTGTGTTTCTTGGTTGTTGAGGACTAGTTGCAGGTGTATTGTTTTGGGTCAAGTGCTCAAGGGTGGACTTCATCGAATGTCTCGACGAGGTAGGTGTTTTATATTGTCTTGCTATAATATTTTTTTATATAGAATACTTGATATTGGAGTTGATTTCTA
>ML779116.1:562186-586439 GCA_009831015.1 Picea engelmannii | reverse complement strand
GTGTCTAATTTACTTTTCCCTTAAATAAATTAGACAATAAATATTAATCTATTATTTCATTCATAACTGAGTGAGTTGTATTTGTAACAGAATTATAAGTGTAGTTAAGTGAGTTAAGATCAGTTGTACTAGTTGTAACTAAAAATGCACTAGTGAGAGTTCAGTTAATCAATGAACTCACATGCAACTGAAGATTCACCATGGTTAACTACATGCATGTCAGATCCAGTGGAGACCCAGTTGAGATAACAGGTGAAAGGGATAGTTTGTCTATCAGTTGTGATTTGATCACACATGCAGTGGATATGCTTATGAGCATGCGCAAACTAGACAATTTGTGATTCATTGTGAGAATTCTAATTGCAAGGATTTGTGCAGAGGAGGCAAGTTGTCTGGACACAGGAATTGGCACATGTATTTGATGATTTGTGTATGACAGTGTGAGACGATTGTATTGTACTGAGAGCTCTTGGATTAGATTTTTGTATGAGATTATTTCATGATTCATGATATACATAATATATGATAGTGGGGTTTTTAGCTTTACTCTTTCCCGGTAAAACTTTTGTGTTATGTGTTCTTGATATTTCACTTTGTGATTGTGGTTGTGATCATGGTTTAATTTTCTGCAAGAATAATAGTAGAAGTGATTATGTATTTAAAAGTGGTGTATAATTGTTAGATCAGGAGAATCATAGGAAATACTTAATTTGTATTGAAATTTCTACAATATGAGTTGTGTCTCCTTTCATTGTATGTATTTCCTATGTTCTTTATTTCCCTTTACATTTTCTTGTGTTTAAATTGGAGAGTCAAAGGCCCAGAATTCATCCTATGATGCTCTCGGCTTAAGTAATTTAAATTGTTTGTTTCTTCTTAACTAATTCAGAATTCATTTAAGTAATGCTCTGATGCAATTATTTGTTTTCTCCTTCTTCCTACACTTTGCTTAAACTCAATTTGCAGCTCAAATTAATTTCCTCATTTAGCCTTTATCCTATGGAGATTTCTATTGGTCAGTCATTGTTTTCATTCACTTTTAGAATTTTGACTCCATAGCCCTGGGTGTCCCTCCCCTTCCTTGTCAGCAGCTTTATAAAAACCCCCAAAACAAACTGAATCTAGCCACTAATTGCCAAAGAAATACCTAGTGACAGGAGAGAGCCCTCTCTGAGTTGAGCAGGCTAGTGCCTAGCTCTAAAGTAGGTTGAAATAGTTACCTCTGTTGTGTTTCTATCATCTAGATAAAATTTATAGAGTGCTAACATTTTTGCGTCGTTGTCGGGGAACGAAAGTGAAATCTTCCCCGGGAAAACGACTTGAATCTCTAGTGTTGATCCCTCAGGGTGATAGTGGATCAAATACCTTATTGGATGAAACTATTTTTTCCCTGGCGACTCGACCATTACCAAGAGACCGGTTGCACCAAACAGTGTGAGCTAGAAATCCTGTCTCCCAAGAGAATTCACACCAGGAGAAACCGAGCCCCAAAAGTTGCAAGCCATGTGTCTGATCCTGAAAATCTAGTACATTAAAGAAAAGAAAATCAAGTAACCCCAGTTTTGCTTCTAGATCGATGTCTATCCTTACCCAAGGATGGAGTGACAAGCATTGAAGACCTTGAGTTTGACATGAAATTTGAACAAACTCTTTTCAGAACTAAGTCTGAATCTTGTTTAATCAAAGTCATCTTTGATGAAAAAAGATTATGAGATTTGATTTTAGCTTCATCTACCAAACCTATAGTGATTCATACTCAGAACTGACAGTCGCGCCGACCCCTCACAGCATCCATGGCAGCTAGATTTGTTCCTCTCATACTGCCTGCTTAACTACATGATTTACCTCAAGACTATAAACTAAGGATCAAACTATATGATGTTGAAGGTAACATATCAGCCCAGAAGCACCTAGACTGGTTTAATGATTTCGTAGACTTAGAGGAGGTGGACTTTGAAGATGTAAAAATGAGACTGTTTACACAAATTCTTGCAAGAGAAGTGAGGAATTGGTTCAGATGCCTACCAATAGCTAGTATCATAGATTTCGAGGCCTTTGAAACTAGCTTCCTTGAAAAATGGGGAGACAAGAAAAATCCCCTTCAATTGTTGACCCAGTATAACAACATGAAGATATTGCTTGACGAAACAGTGCAGGATTTTTCAGCCAGATTCATAAAAATCTATAATTTTATTCATGTTGAGGTAAAACCTCCCCCTAAAGCTGCTCAGCTTAGATATGATAAGTCTTTTGAGAGTGATTTTGATTTATTATTGAGAGAATGAAGATCTTCTACATTAGATGATATGATGACTGATGCCATAGAAGTCAAAGTGAATCTAAGGGCTTCAGGAAAGATAAAATCTAACTCTGACAGAGACATGAACAAAACTCAAGATAAGGAAAAACCTTCAACCTCACAAGCATCATAAGAAAGGTTTGAAACAATGATGAGAACCATGGAGAGAATGATGGAAAGAATGGCCCTCGATAATAGGCCTAACCCCGGAGAACAAGATGATGGTCCACCCAGAAATACGAGGAGACCAGCAATCCCACAAAATATACAAAGAGAGCAAAGAAATCAGGGGAATCAGACAAATCAGGCAAATCAAGAAGATCAGGTGAATCAAGGAAACCAAGGAAATTAGGGGGAACAACAAATAATGCCTGCTTTTCAAAATAAGTATGTAAATGAGGATTATGATGGATATTTTGAAGACAACATGAACTGTTGTGATGATAAAGAAACAAAGGTGTTTTTTACTAAAGAAGAACATGAACAGTTCATGGATGCAAGTGAGATCTTTTTGCAAGATGAGGAGGAAAGGTTGTCAATAGAAAGGGAATATTACCAGATAGGATTGCAAAATGCCATCATGCAATTCCAAAGACAATATAACCTTCAAATTTATAAAGTTCCTCCAAACCATTCGAAGGGAAATCCTCCAAAGAGAAACCCCACCAAATAAGCTCGGAGTAACATACCCTCTTCAAGTCAGCCCAAAAAGGATTATGTTGCAAAATATTCTATTGGAAAGGATGTGGTAGACAAAGGAAAGAAGAAAGAAGAGCCCCAGAAGAAAATACTGGAGACAAGGAAAGAAACAATGACCAAAGAGGTGGACAAAACCTCATCCTCCTTTAATTTTGAAAGTGAGATGGCTAAGATCAAAATTTATGTGCCTTTCAATGAATTGATTAAGAACACTAAGTATATAAATCAGATCATCAAAATGTTGAAGACAGAACAATCTTCTGATACCCTGAACATACAAGATGATCACCCAACCATTTTATTTGGCCCACACGTGGAGGAAAATAGTGATGTTGAAGAAGTTCCCCCTTTTTATGTCAGTCTGAAAGTCCATGATATGACTTTGCACAATGCTATGTTTGATTATAGAGCATCCCACAACCTGATGCCCAAAGTATTCATGTACCAACTGGGCCAGGACATCACAAGACCTTATAAAGATTTGTTCTCTTTCGATTCAAGAGAGGTGAAATGCCTTGGCCCGATCAAAGATCTGGTGGTATCTTTGGCACAAATCCCAGTAAATAATATGGTTATGGATGTAGTGGTTGCTGATATTCCTCCCAAATTTGGCATGATATTATTCAGGTCATGGGCTGCAAAATTAAAGGGAACTCTCCATATGGACATGTCATATGCCACCATCCCTGTCTTTGGTCAATACAGAATATTGTACAGAGAGGTTTTGCTCAAATACATGGTCAGTAACAAGTCACATCCTAGTAATCATCCCATCTACTCTGTGGAAACTGAGTTGGGGTCTTCCATTTTCTTCAATGACCCATGTTTTGAAGAGAAAAAGCCAGAAATGGGTATGGCTAACAAAGAGATATCTTATCAACATAGTGAAAAGTTTTCAGAACAACAAGATGACACAGAATATCATATATGGAAGATGAGTTTCGATGGAGCTTCCTATAGAGAGGGAGAAAGGGTTGGGGTATGGATTAATCACCCTAAAGGATATTCAAAATTGTGTTCTTACAAACTTGTTTTTGAATGCACAAATAACATGGCCGAATATGAAGCATTAATATTGGGGTTGAAAGTTTTGAAAGAATTGGGTGCCAAAAGAATTGTTGTACATGGGGACTCCAAGCGGATTGTAAATCAAATCAAAGGCATATACCAGGAAAATCATCCCATATTGAGGGCATATAGGAATTTAGTGCTAGATCTCCTTGAGAACTTTCCATAATATAATCTTTCAGTGATTCCAAGAGAGAAGAATCAGATTGTTGATGCTTTAGATACTTCAGCAGCGGTTTTTAAAGTTCCAATATTCCCTAGTAAAAAATATGAGGTTTATGTCAAATACAGGCCAGCAGTACCAGACAACATTAAGTATTGGCAGGTTTTTGAAGATGACAAACAAATAGAAATTTTCCTCAAGATGGAAAATTAATTTGAGAATCCGAACATTGATGAAGAATATTGTGATGAAGAGGTAGATGCAGTTCCTTTCACCAAGGATGGGTACTTCAAAAATCAAATTGCAGGTAGAGATATAGTTCAACTAAAAAGTAACATCATACCCAAGGGTCTGGTCCCATTGGAGAAACTCTTTGATAATAATGATGTGGCCAAAAGTCCAAAGATCACAGTAAATGAAGGGGATGTGGAAGATTGCAATATTGGGACTTAAGAGGATCCAAAGATCATTAATCTGTCCAAAACACTCATCCCTGAATTCAAGGAAAGGTATTTCAAATTAATGAAAGAGTTCCCTAGTTCTTTTTCTTGGAGCTATGATGATTTGAAAGTATATGACACCAGTATAATTCAACATGTTATCCCAATCAATAAGATCACAAGCCATTCAAACAAAAATTGAGAAGGATAAACCCTTTGTTGCTACCCTTGATTGAGAAGGAGGTAAAGAAGATATTTGAAGCCAAAATCATAGTATCCGTAAGGTTTTCCAAATGGGTGGCAAATATGGTGCCATCCGGGAAAAAGAGTGGAGAGATCTGGTTGTGTGCAGATTTCAGAAATCTGAATAGGGTGTCTCTAAAGGAAAACTACCCATTGCCTAAGATGGATCACATTTTACAAAAGGTATTAGGCTCTCAGAAAATGTCAATGTTGGATGGTTTCTCTGGATACAATCAGATCATGGTGCATCCAGATGATCAAGAAAAGACAACATTCACAACACCATGGGGGACATTCATGTATGCCAAGATGCATTTTGGGCTCATGAATGCAAGGGCAACTTTTTAGAGAGCTATGGACATAGATTTTGACGATGAAAAGGACAAGTTCATTGTTATCTACCTAGATGATATCACTGTGTATTCTTCTTCGGATGAGGAACACCTCAAGCATCTAAGAAGGGCATTCGAAAAATGCAGGAAGTTCAATATATCATTGAACCCTAAGAAGTCAAATTTTGCCATGGAAGAAGGAAATTTGTTGGGTCTTATTATTTTGAAAGAGGGGATAAAGGTCGATCCCAACAAAGTTGAGGGAATCTTAAAAATTGTCATACCCAGAAGTAAAAGGGAGGTACAATATTTCCTGGGAAAAGTGAATTTTCTAAGAAGATTTATCCCTAATTTGGCTGAAATCATAAAACATATTACCAACATGATCAAGAAGGGAAATGAAATAAAGTGGATTCCTAAAGAAAGAAAATATTTTGAAGACATCAAGGTGGCATTGACCAAGGATCCAGTACTGGCTAGTCCTAATTTTGAAAAGGATTTCATATTGTTCTCTTTCTCCTCAGAGCACACAATTGTTGGTGTTTTTCTTTAGAAAGATGACCAAAATTTTGAGAATCCCATAGCATATTACAACAATACATTAAGGGATTCTCCTTTGAAGTATGACATCATGGAGAAGCAAGCATATGCATTAGTCAAGGCCCTAAAATTATTCAGAGTTTACATCCTGCATTCCCATACTACTTCTTATGTACCCAATAGCTCAGTAAAAGACATCCTTACCCAACTAGATCCTTAAGGAAAAATTAGTAAATGGATAGAAATGTTGTTAGAATATGACCTCGAGATCAAACCCACCAAGTTGATCAAGGGACATGGGCTTGAAAAATTGATGGCATAGACCAATTGTGAACTCTTAGGAATAAATTTCATTGCATACCTGTCAGAGGGTGCAGAAGAGGAGAGGGTGACTCCACAAATATCCCATAAATTTCTTGACTCCACATGGTATGCAAATATCATCTTTGTGTTGAAGAATTTGCAGGCCCCTCCTGAATTAATTAAAACAAAGGCAAGATTCTTGAAACTAAAGGCAGGGAAATTTTCTATAGTAAATCAATCTCTATATTGGAAGGATCCTGGGAGAATTTTGTTGAGTTGTCTGCTAGAAAAAGAAGCTGAAAGGACCATCAGAGAATTCCATGAGGGTGATTGTGGAGGTCATCATTATTTGAAAACCATTGTGCACAAAATTTTGAGAGTTGGGTTCTATTGGCCCAACATCTTTTCTAATGTATATAAGGGGGTTTCAAGATGCCATGAATGCCATATTTTTGAAGGGAAGAACAAATTGCAACCTCTACCTTTGAATCCCATCTCTGTGGAAGCTCCTTTTAGAAAATGGGGCCTTGATTTTATAGGGAAGATACATCCACAATATTCATCCCAACACAAGTGGATTCTAACAACAACATATTATTTCACTAAATGGATCGAGGCGGTTCCCACCAGGAAAGCAACGGATGTTGTTATCATCCAGTTTTTGGAAGACAATATTTTGTCCAGATTCGGATGTCCGATAAAAATCATCACAGACAATGCAACAACATTTAAGTCTAAGAATATGGAGAAAGTTTGTAGTGAATACAACATAATGCTTGGCCACTCCACTTATTATTACCCTCAAGGCAATGGGTTAGTTGAGTCATCAAACAAGAGTCTTACCAGAATTATAAAAAAGTTGTTGTAAGAAAATAAAAAGGCTTGGCACAAAAATCTTATTCATGCACTATGGTATGACAGAATCACCCCAAAGAGATCTATCACCACTTCACCTTTTCAAATTGTCTATGGCACAAAGGCAATTGTTCCTACTACATTGGGGTTTCCAGTGATGAGACTGTTACAGGAACAGGATGCATAAAAAAATGCCACTCGAAGAAGGAAGGATGAACTAATCAGTGTCCATCAAACCAGGGAAAATGATTTCAACAATGCTCAGCTACACCAATACAAGATCAAACAGGCTTTCGACAAGCGTACCAAGGTCGACGAATTCAATATGGGAGACATGGTACTAATATGGGATTCCAGAAATGAAGATAAGGGAAAAAATGGGAAGTTTGACCACCTATGGTTGGGTTCGTTCAATATTGCAGCATATTGTGGGAGTAATGCCTACATACTACAGGAGATTAATGGAGACATCGTTGGAGGAGGGCCTGTGAATGGAAGGTTACTCAAACATTATATCTTTTAAACAATCATCACCCCTTTCATTCACTGTACATAATCATTTTTGTGTTTTCTTTTTACATAAAGAAGTTGAAATAAAAACAGCACAGCTGAAGCCCGAGGTGAAGGCCCTGAGCTATGCTGGGTCAAGTTTGAGTTTTTAAATAAAGGTTGGTAGATTCAGATGACAAAAATAAATCACAGCCCAATGGGTAGGCACTCGATCTACTGTTATTTTCTACCTCGCAGGGAGGATAGCATCCCCAGTTGGAGCCTATGTTATCACCATAACAATTTTCGATGGAATCCAAGTCGCAAGACTTAGCTGAGGGATAAAAAGGTGTAGAGGCACAATAAACTAGAGGGCAGAGCCACATTTAGAGAAATATGGTTAAATCTAGCGGAGATGCAAGGTTGATGGGACCTAGTGGGTCACAGATCTCAGGCATCACAGATTGACAATTAGCAGCTACATCGGGCGAAGAACTTGTGCGAAGTTTAATTGCTTGGGAGTGAGCCGATGGAAATATCATGGTTTCCGATTGTGAACATGTGGTGCCACCAGAGGCATATAGGGGTGAAAAGTGATCTACTCCAAACCTCTTTGCCTTGTCCCCGATATCGGGAGGAGTATATAAAGGAGGCCTTGGGTCATTATTTTATGATATTTCAAATCATTTGAACGTTTGAAATTTGGCACAAATGCTCCGTTCAAACTGAACCTCAACAGTGAACTAGACTCGCACATTCTCCAATAATTCACAAGTATTTTTCAACATGACCATGAATCCTGTCATTTTATCTGTAACAGAAGAAGATCCTGCGGCCTGCCTCTAAAGAAGAACCCCTAATTGACAGAGACTCTGATATATTTTACATAGAAATAACTGTCTCACCCATTTCCGTGTCCAGAGATAATTTGTTAAACAATGTGGGGAAACAAATACCTTTCCTCAAAAAATTCCAAGCCTCCATAGTCCCTTACGCCGTCGAAGTCTCTTTCCCTTTCCCAGAATTCATAAACTGGTGTGTAGAACAGTACTCGCAGGAAGAAAAGGTCGTTTTAAATAAGTTAGAGTTAGAAGTCCTGTGCAGAGTAGATAGCCCATCAATTCGAAATGCCCTTGTTACACTAGAGTCTCCCCCTGCAACGTTTGAACCCTTCGAAGAAGAGAAACTAATTACAGTCTACAGAGAATGTCCCCCCAAGGTCAAAACCCTATTTTGCAAACCATTTTTAAACCCGAACATCATTTTGAGAGTTTGTAATTGCCTATGAATGTGAGCATCATGGTTATTGAGGTCCAGTGGGCCTGTTCCATACTCAGTTAGATTTTAAGTTTAGAGAACGACAAGTTTGTGGTAGAGGTCATATTGGGTTTTCTGTTGACCTCTTTTCAGTCGGAGTCCGGTCAGTCAGTATGTTTTAGTTTCAAAGAGTTCATCGATGATAATGTACACAAGAAGCTAGTGAATTTCCAATCACTAAGACACTTTAGGTATTACACACATTTGCTGAGAATGTTCCTAGAAACAAACAAGACAAAATTCACTAAAGTTGCATTCATATCGACTGAATGCAAAAGGATCACAATGCTCATTTTTATAAATAATATCATGTCCAAAGTTTATAGCTTAATCTTTAGCACCAGCCTGCCAAGGGTTTTAGAAGAAATGAAAAGTTATTTGCAGCCCAATCCAAAGAGCAGAGTAGGAGATTGGGTGATGTTCATGCACTCTACTATAATTTGGGTATATGGTTATCAAGAGGAACCTCACATTTTGTCGGTTGTATTGAATCCCAGATTCTTTTCCCTAGAGTTCATCAGGCAAATAATCACCTCAGAAACAGAGCATTTTTTAAAAATGCACAAAGCGCCCAACTTAATTTTTCCTTTCATAATAGGACCCTTTGTGGAAAAGACTAGATCTTGTCTGCCTCAGATCGAATCCAAGCTCAAGGAGTTTGGATTTTCATAGTTACAAAGTAGAAAATATGGTCCACACCATGTCATATATAAAAGAAGACTGATGAGAAAACAAGGCCCTTATGAACATGAGCATGTTGAAGGATTTGATAAACTAGAAAATCTGGAAACCTGTGCAGATATGGAAGTCATTTTGCATCCTGATCAAACACAACAAATGGAGTCAACCCCGCAGCAAACTCAGACACAGAACATTTTTCCAAGATTGATTATTAAAGCTCCCAAGATGAGTGTTTATAGAAAGAGGAGCAATTCAGAGGCCCTCGGTGCCAGTGGTCAACGAAATGTTCCCAAGAAAATGAAAATGACACAATCCCCATAGATAGTAAACCTGGAGGAGGAAGAACCTAAAGAGAAAATGAGCATGGAAATGGTGGAGAGTAGAACCAAAAATGAAGAAGATGATATAGAGAGCATGCCACATGGTGAAAGCATCTCAAGATCTTTCAACGACAAGAAACATGTCTTTAATAAGGCACCTGGAGTGGTCTACCAATCCAAAGAAGATTTAGCAAATCAATATGTTGTGAAAGGAAATATGGCCATGAGTGAAATAAGAGATTTGTTACCTAAAGTAAAGAGGATCTCCCAGCATAAGTCTTCCCTATTCTCATTCAAGGATGTAGAAAGGAAGACACTTAACATAGCAGTGGTAGATGAGGATAAAGTGTCTGAAATCAAGCTGCATTATGAAAATATCGGTGCCC
Source organism: Picea engelmannii (assembly GCA_009831015.1). Lineage (NCBI taxonomy): Eukaryota > Viridiplantae > Streptophyta > Pinopsida > Pinales > Pinaceae > Picea > Picea engelmannii. Next base: position 576,304 of record ML779116.1, on the reverse strand, counting down.
CAGATAAGGTAAAATTCCACAGAAACGCCAGTGACATGCTATATTCAGACTACCTGAGTCTGAGTTTGAGGGTTTCAAGACTGACAGCCCTTGCACTTAAATTGGATGGACAATTGAAGAAAGTAAAAGCATCCAGCAGGGCCTAGCAAACTCAATTTAAGAGATTAGAATCTGAAGGCCCTCAAGGGGTAAAATCCTCCTTATATGAGACAGAGAAGATGCTCCAAAGCCTAAAGAAGAATCTAAAAATGTCCGCTACAGAACACCCACAGAAAACAGAGTTGGTTGTTGTAGAACAAGAAAAAGATACATTTAGACAAGAAGAACTAAATTACAAAGCCAAAGCATTGCAACTGGAGAAAGAAAAGGTGAATTGGTCACAAGGACAGGCAATAACATCATGCGTGGTTGCTATTGTACCTTCTACTACAGAAACTGGATCAAGCACTGATGGATTGGTTTAGGCTATGTCCCAAGTTAGCCTGAAGGAAGGAGAAATTGAGAGTCTCAAAGGAGATATAGAAAAATTGCAACAAGAAATGAAAATAAAGAATGAGAATGTGGCCCAGTTCCAAAAGGAGAATCAAACTTTGCAAGAAAGAGTGGACAAGTTGAAACCGAGGTTGAAAGGTAAAGGACTTTTGCAAGGATCTAAACACATGATCTGGGAATATATTTTTTCCAAAGCTGCTAAGTTCAGGGTGTACCTAAATTTCATAGATGACAAAGATAACATGGTTATCACTGCTCGAAGCAGGTGCACTGTGGTGAATGAGACACTGGCGAAAAAACCCTTACAGTGGGCCCAGAATGATATAAACCTGCTAAATTATGTTCCCACTGCCGATCTTCAGACCATTGGGGTAAAATATAGGACTACAATGATCATTTGGGCCAAGAGGATCATTGCTAAGAATAATCTGCTTAAGTCACTTCAGACCAAAGCCACACAGATGGAACGGAGTATACATAAATTCAAGGATCTATTTGAGAAATTTTTCATCAAAGGCCTCCCACCATTTTGGGATGCCAAAGGAAAATTATACAATCTTGAGGGATACAACTCTCTCCTTTCCCAACGCAGAATGGATCACTCCAAGTTTGAAGGCCTAGAGGAAAACTTGAAGGGACCGAATCTGGTGGAATTTTTGGCCATGGATTTTGAGATCTTAAACCAATTCAAGACTATAAAGATCTGACTGGAAACTATGAACTATGCCACTTGCATTGACCTGGAGATCCTGATAAAGGAAATGATGGATTACGATATCCCTTCTTACTTATAGTGGAAAGAGATCGCGTGTTTGGGCAGGACAAAATGCAATTTTCCAGGAACCAATCAATAGCCACCAATTGTCATCAAATTGGCAAGTTCGGCGGAAGATCAAAGCAAGACAGAGGGTGAAGACAAAGACGAGAAGTCAGAGAAATTAAACTCTAGTTTATGAAACGTTTTGTTTAATCATTGTAAATCGGTTCGTCTACCGAAACTACTGGCTTGTAATTATTATAGTCAATTTTTAGAATTTGAAACGTTTTGTCTTAGCTATTGTAATCAATTCCTAACTAGAGGGAAACTGAAATTGTATAAGTACTAGAAGTTATGAATGAATTAATGTTGGCATAAGTGCAAGGGCACCTTTTTGTTGTTTTTGAACTCTATTGTAATTTCCTGGAGCTGAATTGAATACATATGCATAAGCTTTTGAAGTCTCTATGAAAAGATTCTAATGGTGGTGATATGAATTTTGTCTCCTTTCATTGTATGTATTTCTTGTGTTTTTTATTTCCATTTACATTTTCTTCTCTTTAAATTGGAGAGTCAAAGGCCCATAATTCATCCTATGATGCTCTTGGCTTAAGTGATTTAAACTGTGTGTGTTTCTTCTTAACTAATTCAAAATTCATTTCAGTAATGCTCTGATGCAGTTATTTGTTTTCTCCTTCTTCCTACACTTCGCTTAAACTCAATTTGCAGCTCAGATTCATTGTCTCATTTAGCCTTTATCCTCTAGAGAGTTCTACTAGCCAGTCATTGTTTTCATTCACTTTCATAATTTTGTATCCAGAGCCCTGAGTGTCCCTCCCCTTCCTTTCCAGGAACTTTATAAAAACCCCCCAAAACAAACTGAATCTAGCCACTGATTGCCAAAGAAATACCTAGTGACACGAGAGATCCCTCTCTGAGTTGAGCAGGCTAGTGCCCATCTCTAAAGTAGGTTGAAACAGTTACCTCTGTCGTTTTTCCATTAGTCGGTCAAAATTTACAGAGTGCTAACAGAATGACAGGAAACCTGTCTTTGGTTGAATTTTTGGGCAGTTTCTTTCTCATCATCTTTTTCATTTTGATTGTCCTTGCATCTTAGGCTGGGCGTTTTTCTCCTTGATATCCTACTTGGGTTGTCTATATTTATACACAATAGATTCTTTATATCAAGTTGTTGTTCAATCATTGCATTTTCATTCTCTTATATTGAAAATAAAAAAATATTAGGCATTTCACATTGATTGGCATTTTGATCTCTTGAGTCTTTGTCATTTATTTTAGTGCATGTAAAGAAAATTGCATTTTACTTAGTATTGAAAAACTGAATTGAGAATTGCATTTTGAAAAGCATATCATTTATTGGAAATTGAAGTTAGGACTTTTCACTATTTTCATATTTATTTATTTTACTTGCTGAGTCATAACATCACTAGTTTCACGACCGCACCTTTTGAGTAAGAAAGGCCATTAAAAGTAACGCTATAATTTAAAATTGATTAGTAACGATTTTATCTTTCTAGGGTGCACAAACTAAATTAAGATTTAGAGACTTGGAATAGGATTTTGTGAATAAACTTCTCCAAGGATATTAAATCAACATATGTGTCTGACTAAGGGAGTGGATAAATCCATTGTATAATCGGTAATATAAGGAGGCTCTGCTTACACTGGAGTTAAGCATGAGGTTGCATGAGGTTGGTTGAAGGGATATACCCTTGATACCTTCTTAGTGCTAGATATATTTATGGATATCTATTCATATATGGGGATATTGTTGGTGCCCTGACCTCTGTGAGAGGCAGTGCTTTCAAGGTTTTGGGATTTTCTACCCTGCCCATACGATGGACCTAACTTACAATTGTTCGCATGTGCATCAGTTATACCGTGATTTATTAGTTTCTTGACTTATGTACCACATAGGTTACTTGAAGGGATTATTCTGCAGGTACCTTGGGTCAGATAAGGGTCGGACAACACACAACCTTTATGGGGGATTACCTCTCCGGGAGGATCTGACTGACTGGTTGTTAATCCCACAAGGGCCCTCATAACTGATTTTGTTTCCTCCAATCTTTAGCAGCGAAGTCTTGAGCCCCTCTTGGGTGAGGCATACCTAGTTTAGAGAGGGAGGTCCCTTTCAGCCACTTTATCCTATTTGTGTGCATATTGGTTGTTTGATTATTTTTGGTGTGCTATTTGATTAATTAATAGACATTTGATAGTTTATACCCTGACTTGAGTTGTCATTATCATGGATAGTGTTGTTCCTATGACTCCCTCCTTTACCGCTACCCCCCCCTATGACGTTCACTCATTTCATGGGGACAAATCCGTCCGCTTTTTATAATGGTATGCAAAATTATGACACTCAGTCCATGCCTTGGGTCTCTAATCATTTTCCTATGGTATTCAAAACATGCCTTCACCCTTTCCATCTTCTCCCTGGCCCACTTATATGAATCCTAGATTTGGATCTGGGAGCACCATGGTCCCGCCGTTTACATATTCATTTGATAGGAGTCATGTCCCTCAACCAACTCTCACTATGGAGGGTTGGAATCTCCCCTCTTACAGATCCAGTACTAGTCATTCATTTTCAGGAGCTAGTACTCAAATGGGCAGTTATTCTACTTATTACACCCCATCCATGTATCCTTCATCCACCATGCCAGTTCCTACGAAAACTTTTCCCATGGAGGGTCCCCATATATCCTCTGGTATTTCATACGGAGAGGACCAGATTTATGGTACAAACTACCCTCTTCGTGGAACCCCTTCACATGGGGGCAACCTATATCCTCACTTGAATAATCCTTATTATACTTTTGTCTCTTCGTGAACATCTTCTTCAATTATGATGCCTATACAAACTTCTATGGATCAATTAGGTGAAGGATACTAATTAGGTGAAGGATACTACCTTTCCGGACAGGGACGGGATGTAAACCAGGACCCTTCCTGGAAAAATATGTCTCAAAACTAGTCTTTACCAAGACCTTGGTCTCAAATTACACAACTCACCACTATTACTAGTCCAGTCACTACCATTCATATTGGAGCTCCATCACCAACCACTGCTAGTCATGTTGGATATTGGTCAACAACCTCTGCACGTCATGTTGAATAACAGTAACCAGTCACTGCTAGTCATGATGGAGGCATCACTCTAGTCACCATGAGTCATACCAAAATCACATCTCCAACCTGTGTACATCATGTGGGAGATGACTCTCCAGCCTCTGCCAGTCACGGTGAGATCATGTCGCCGGCCATTGTAAATGATGTTTGAGGCATTCATATGATTGAGAAGCCTAGACATGTCAGACGTAAGCCCAAGTTCCTTTGTAGGACTTGAAAAGGAGATCACCTTACTCGCTTGTCTCCTACTATTGTCGGGATACCAGAAGCGTGGTTCTCACCTAGGGGCCCTTCAGGTTCTAAGTCGTTTGTGGTTTCCCCACACTTTGTTTCTCCTTTTATTGACATGACAGTCATGCCGACACAATCATCACCTGACCACACTCCCATTTTTAAGGGTGATGTGTCTCCTAGCCTCGATGCCATGCATCTAATTCAACCAATGGTTGAAGACATGGTCGTATTGATGCAATCTTCGGTCAATTCAACCCTTCCCTTGGAGGGTGATGCATCCTTCAACCATGTCATTAGCATTTCTAGTACTACGCCTTTGGAACATGAGAGAGTTTTACTCTCCCCGAGCACTCTCCCTCCAAGTCTTGAAGAGGTTCTCTTTGACTAGGATAGTCTTTTGGGGTATCCAATGCCTCCTCCTATGCCTTTTCAAGTAAGAGACATTATCTGATATATCATGGAGAAGGTAACCTTCGCTAGTACTTTATCCTCCTTGAATTGGAGAGGTTTGGGATTTCCCAATCTTGTGTCAACTTGTTACCCATAATTTTGGTAGTCATGATGATGTATTGATGATGGTGTACTCAAGCTCTTCATAAGAACTTTCTCCTGAGAAAAGTTACTTTCATCTCTTCCCAAAAAACTCATTTTTGAAGAAGGTTATGCAGGATGCTAATATATTAGCGTGTGAGAATGACCCATTCTTGTAGGATGCCTTAAGCTAGGGTGCGAACTTCTCGCACTGTGTTGAATAGCCAGGGTGCAAACTCTTCCTAAAGCATGGAAAAAGATGAATTCTCGATGTTTTTAGAAGGGAATCTTCTAGAAGAATGGGTTGGCATTCGAATGGTTATCCTTGTACTGGATTCCTTGATATTGTGGGATCATTCTTATCCAAGTAACTATCTCATTCTCTCCTATATATTGAGATAATTCTCATGGAAAAGGTTAAGCAAGATTCATTGGAGAATTGGTGAAAGAATTGTGTGAAGAACTTAGATTGAACAGTAGCTTGGAGACTCTAGCAAGTCTATCAAGAGGATTTGATCTTCTTCATGCAAGGATTGAGCAAGTGTGTGTGTTGGAGCCAAGAGCCATCGAAAGGAAGCTTGCGACATCAAGGTGATCAGGTTGTAATCTTCACTTTCAATTAATATGATACAGTGGCATGTCCCTTTCCCATAAAGCTATTCTCACTTTATTGTGTAATTCCTTGATCATACATATAAGTTGACAGTTGAATATATTGTGCTATCTTCACTTTGGTTGGTTTTTGTTGTCTTGGTCTTGACCTCACGAGAGCACCGGAGCAAAGCAGGAGCAACAGAGACCCTAGGAAGTGATATAAAGGTATGTTACTTGTTCCTTCCTACTAGCTAATTCAATGGTCAAAACTTAGGGAAAGAGTCATGTCCTGTCATGTTTTGTTCTAGATCCAGGTGGATCTAGGGAGATATGTTAGTGTCTGCACCTACCGATTAGTCCGATAACAAAATTGGAGACCATACTATGGATCCTCCTCCTCAATTGACTGGGGGGCAACAGTTTCCAGCTGCGTCCGCACTACCCCCTAGTATGGGCCAACCATATCCAAGTTCGTTTAATCCCATTTGGGGGGCGAATGCTCAAGCCCCTGTTCCAGGGTATAATCCTATGAGCTACTATCCTCTCCAACCACCACCGCATCTGCCTGGGTCTTCACATTATATGCAGACTACTTATGGTCCTATTGGTTTGTCGACAGGGCTTCCACCCCAAAGCCACCAGTACCCGCAGGTGAATCGACAGTTACCCTTTCTCGCCACCTTGGATCTTCCGAATTTGTCAAGGATTTTAAATGATCCTATTCGTCACTCTCCCCAATGGCCTGTTATACCATCCAAGCTTCCATCGGAAGTTCCTAAATTCGACGACAAAGTGGGAGAGGACCCAAACAATCACGTTATGACTTTTCACCTATGGTGCTCATCCAACTCGCTGATGGATGACTCTATTCATTTACATCTTTTTCAACGAACCCTTACAAGTTCTGCTGCAAAGTGGTATATTGAATTGCCACGAGGTTTCTTCTCTGACTTCAACACCCTAGCTATGGCTTTCCTTACGCATTACCAGATACCGATCTGTTATGACACGGGGACCGAAATTTTGACTTCCTTCAAATAGAACAAAGCCACTCATATATCCGATCACATCCATGAGTGGCGAAGGAGACGACGTCTCATTAAACTTGAGATCCCCGATCAGTTGCTGGCAGAGTGGTTCGCAAAATCATTTGTGAACAACATCGGTAAGGACATTGCCATGGGTGGCGTAGTCACGGAAGAGCAGGCTATAAGTCATGCTCAATATCTTGACCTCGTTTACTCACAAATGGGAACCCTTTACGATTTACTACCTGACTTACCTCGTCCTAATACTTCCAGCACTTCAACTACTCCAGCTGCTTCACATGCAGCTGACGATGTGATTGGMACTTTCTAGGCCCAACCACATTCCGCTTCAAGTGGAAACCCAAAATCTGCTTCTTCTAATGTTCAAAATGCTCCATCTCCTGCCCCTCCCACCGGCAAGACTTATGAGGTAAATGCAGTTCAATCWRCCCCAGCCAGTAAAAACAAATCTAAAAGGGGAAGGGGTAAGAATAAGGAGGGAAAAAATACTTCTCAAGTAGAGCAAACCAAAACAACCCTTGTTGACGATCGGGATAAGCGCAAACCACACTACTCTTGTCTTATCTATGGTGATGATCACTACATGAAGGATTGTCCACGACGTGCCGAGGTCACTAAGTTCCTTCAAGGAGCTCCAAAACCACCTGCACCAGCTGTCTTGTCCCAACCCTTCCCGTCTCAACAACAGGCTCAGTTGGTCATCCATGACCAACCCTCATCTTCTACCACCTCCTATGTTTTGATGTGTACTGGCGATTCTAAGCAGAGTAATGTTGCACTCACTACTCGAGCCAAAGATTATTCTCCCTCTAAGGAGAAGGTTGATGATCTACCCCCTTCCTTGGTACAACCCTCTTTCGCGACTCCACCTACCAACGGTCCTCTTCATCTCAAACGACCGAGCCTCGACACAGTTCTATGCCCCCCCCCAAAGGGTGTTGTTCAGAAATCGGCCTTCAATCCTCATGCTCGTGCCTCCCAGAACTAGAGCATTGTTGAAGATCTGGCCCAAGCACCTTCTGCGATGTCAGCCCTTGAATTCATTCAAACTTGTCCCGCACAATGGAAGGCATTGTTGAAAGCTATCGGTGGAATCGATCCAATGGATACGAATTTAATAATCTTTGACTTGGAAGATCACATTCCAAGGTTGCCCCTCAACTTGCGTTCCAGATCTAAGTGATTGTCTCTGACAAAAACATTTGTCGAACCGTTATCAATGAGGGTGCCTCGACATGTGTCATGTCTCTTGCTTGCTGGAAAGCCATTGGCTCTCCTTCTTTGAATGAATCCCAGAACACTCTTAAAGCCTTCAATGGCTCTGGTTTTAAGCCCTGCGGTGTTCTTCCTTCATTTCCCATCATGTTAGAAGGCAAGACGGTCCAAGTCGAAGTGGAAGTCTTTGACGCTCCCCTTGATTACAATCTTCTGCTTGGCCGTAGCTGGATCGATTCCATGCACGCAGTTGTGTCGACTCTTTTCCGTGTGGTACGTTTCACACATCAAGGTAAGGTTGTCACTATCGACCAACTAGCCTTCTTCAATTCCGATACCCGTACTGGAAATGTATCGTTTATTGCTAAAACCCCACCAGGTTATGAGAACGTCGGTGTAAGCCTTCTCAAGGACTCTTCATTAATGGGTACTTTCCCCATTCCCCCGCCCGATGTTCCACGTTCGTCTATTTCTTCCATCAACATGATCTCCACCTTGCCTCATGAACTTCCTACGTCTCACGACCCCTGGATAGTCCCTGACCCTGGAGATCATCTTCGTTTCAACGACGAAATGTCGTTAAGTCCATTTGAATCCGCCTATCAGGCCATTCAATCGGCAACACCTTCTACTCCTTCTCTTGGTGAGTTGTCTCCCGATCCTTTCCGTGTCATTTTTCCCACAGATGAGATGATCATGTCTGTCATGGAGGACACCCCTTGGGATGATGGGCATCATCGTTCCATCTTCTTTCTAGAGCAACATACCCTTGAGAACTACCAACGGATTTCTACCCCGTTGACCGTTGTCGTCATCTCGATCGTTCCCGAGTCTGCACATGATGTGTTTTTCGAAGGGAACTTAAGCAATATCTCTCCCACGATTCCCCTCGACATATCCATCAAACCTAGAATCGTCGAAAATGTCCATATTGGAGCTTCGTGTTCTCCTGACGAAGTCGTCACCTACACGTCCCTTTTCAAAGAGTTTCGTGACATCTTTGCATGGAGCTACGAATAAATGTCGGGTATCGACCCTGAGATTGTGATACATGAGATAAAGACATACCCCGATGCTAAACTTGTCCGGCAATGCCTTCGTCCAGTTCACCCACGTAAAGCGACTACTATTAAGCTCGAAGTCGAGAAACTTCTGAAAGTTGGCTTTATTTATCCAGTGGCTCTCACAGACTAGGTTTCCAATCTTGTCCCGATTGACAAGAAACAAGGCACAATTCGTGTATGCGTTGATTATAGGGATATCAACAAAGCTTGTCCCAAAGACAACTTTCCTACCCCCTTCATCGATCAGATTGTCGATGATTGCGCCGGAAGCGAAATCTTCTCTCTCATGGATGGTTTCTCCGGGTATAATCAAATCAACATTGTTCTCGAGGATCAACATAAGACTGCTTTTATTTGTCCTTGGGGTACTTTTGCCTATCGAAAACTTCCTTTTGGTCTCAAGAATGCTGGCACAACTTTTCAACGCGCTATGTCTTATGCTTTCCATGATATCAAGCACATTGTTCAACCATATTTGGACGATTTACCCGTTCACTCAATGCGTCGAGTTGATCACCCAAAACACCTCTGAGCCATTTTCATCCACTGTCGGTTCTACCGTATTCGTTTAAATCCTCATAAGTGCATTTTTTGTGTAGAATATGGCCGCCTTCTAGGTTTTATCGTTTCGCATCAAGGGATCCGGGTGGATCCTTTAAAGGTTGAGGCGATCCTTAATATCCCTCCTCCTTCTACACTTTGCCAGTTGCAAAGTCTGCAAGGGAAAGCAAACTTTCTCCATCGTTTTATCCCGAATTATGCCGAGATAACTTGTGGATTTACGTGGCTACTGAAAAAGGATTCAAAGTTCATTTGGGATACCATCGCCAACAACACTTTTGAGGCTTTGAAATTGTCCCTAACGCGTGCTCCACTTCTCTTTCCACCCGATTACAGTCATGATTATTTCCTTTATCTTGTTGCCTCAGAGTATACCATTGGTATGGTTCTCGTCCAAGAAGATGATGCTAACGATGAACATGTTATTTACTACTTGAGTCGCATTTTAACGCCTACTAAAATCAAGTATTTACATGTCAAAAAATTGGCCTTGGCTGTCGTTCAAGCCGTCCAGCACTTCCGGCACTATATCCTCTCACGCAAGACTACTGTAATTTCTCACTACAACCCTATGCAACACATTCTTACACGTCAATTGCTAGGGAGCAAATACTCCAAATGGATTGTGATACTCCAGGAGTTTGACTTGGAATTCGAACGTGCCAAGTCCAAGAAGTCCTTAGTCTTTGCTGAGTTGATATGCGACTTTTCCCATTTTGTAATGGAAAATGTGGTAGTTGATTCATTACCCGATGAATCTCTTTTCCTTATTAGCACTGATGATCTTTGGTATGGGGATATCATTATATATCTCCAAACCCAGACTTTCCAGCCAACTTTGTCTAGTACTGACCGATGTCGCATACACTATCAAGCTCGTCAATACATTATCCTCGAGGATACTCTTTATCGTCGAGGGATTGACTATGTTTTTCGACATTGTCTAGCGTTCGACGAAGCCAAGAAAGATCTGAATGACTACCATTCTGGAGCATGTGGTGGTCATATGTCTGGGTATGCTACTACCCAGAAGATCTTACGAGCAGGGTATTTTTGGCCTTCTTTGTTTAACGACTGCATTATCATCGTTCAGAAATGCCATGCTTGACAGACCTATAATCAGAAGATACAGTCACATCCCGCTCCTCTTCACCCTATGGTCTCAGTTGGTCCCTTTGCAAAATGGGGCATCGATTTCATGACATGTCACCCTCACTCAGTCGGGGGGCATGGTTACATTATTGTAGCCATTGATTACTTTACAAAATGGGCCGAGGCAATGTCGACATTTGAAAACACTAGAAAGACTGCAGCATTATTCCTTTTTAATCACGTCATAGCTCATTTTGGTGTTCCCCAAGCTATCGTCACCGATCACGGTAGCCACTTCAGGAATTTTATGATGTCCGAACTTACTGAAAAGTTGGGTCTTCGCCATGATAACTCAACGCCCTATTATCCACAAGCCAACGGCCAAGTCGAAGCGATTAACAAAGTTCTCATAACTATGCTACAATGAATGATAGGGATTCATAAAACAAGTTGGCACACAATGTTGTTTTCGGCATTGTGGGCGTACCGGAAATCCTTCAAGTCCGCTACTGGGTTTACACCTTTTCGGTTAGTCTATGGTGTGGAATCCATTCTCCCTATTGAATGCGAGATACCTTCTTTAAAACTAGTTGTTGAACTCTTACCCAATACTTCTGCTGAGGAAGAACGTCTATTGTATCTTATGCAATTATACGAAAATTGACGTGATGCCACCCTAGTCATCGAAGCTCAGAAAAAACATGTCAAGGCCCAATACGACAAACATGTCAAGGCTCGCATTTTCTCCGAAGGAGATCTCGTTCTCCTCTATGATCAAGATCGAGATATGCTAGGAGCTGGGAAATTCGAAGCCATGTGGCAAGGTCCTTATATCGTTCGACGAGTTTTGGAAAAAGGATCTTATAAGTTAGTAGATTACGATGGTATCCCTTTGAGTGAACCCAGGAATGGGTTGTACTTGAAGAAGTACTATGCATAAAATCATCTATGCACGAGTACTTGTATTTTTATTGTATCATACTTCTTGTGTGTTACTATAGCTTGCTTTTTTCGTTATCTGGTCTCTGCCCTTATGTGACGTTGTGTTTGATTTCCAGATGTCGAAGTCTTCGCTACCCTATATTAGCTTCGCTGATGACGCTAGTCGTAGTACTCAGAACCTTGCTTCCACTGCATGGGCAATTTACGCCCCTACAAATGAACTTGTCTCCTTACGAGGTGTGTGCCTCGGCCGTGCAACCAACAACATTGCAGAGTATAGCGCCATTATTGAATTATTGGTTGATTCTATCTCGCTCAGAATTCGTCATTTGGTTGTGCGACTTGATTTGCAGCTTATAGTACTACAGTTAAGTAATTTCTATACTATTCAAAGTCCTACTTTGTTACGGGTGTATTTGCGAATTCGCCTCTTGGAATGTTATTTTGATTACATTGAATATCAACATATTCCTAGATGTCTAAATACATTAACATATGCATTGGCTAATTATGTATTAGACAGACATTTGAATCATCTATGAATCAATCACATCAATATTCACACAACACATGATAAACCGGTAGAATCCGTCTGTATATATAATGATCAAAAGAGTTTTTTTTTTTTTTTTTTTACAAAAAAAGTTTGTCCGAAGACCAAAATGTCAAAATCTGAAGCCCACAGCTTCTACAAAGTGACGTTATGGATGACGTTCACGGTAACACACGACTACCCGAGCAACCCTACAGAGCAGTCGACTCATGGACCCTGACACTCCTACAGTATGACGTTGATCACATCGTGGAACCTCTTCAAGAGGCATGTCTGGAATATCGACAGTCAAGCCCTCTAGGTTTTGTTCCACTACTTGATAATCCTCGACATACTGTGGCGCTACCGCTACCTCTCCTCACCGCTGAATGGGAGAAGTACCAGGAGGTCGATAAGGTCCAACATCTGTGTCATCAAAAATGAATTTTGTATTTAGTCTTTGGACGAACTTATAAAACATAAACATTTAAATATGATAAAAATTCACAAAAACATTTAAAAAGAGAAAATGTGTGTACTTCTTACCAAGTTCCCCCCACTGAGCATCCTCTAGCAGTACTAAGTCTGGATCTCCTCAGAAATCCAACCCGGCATAAGCATAATCGTCAACCATCAACATCTGTGGTTGAAGCCAGTCAAAAAAGGTATCATCATACTTGATGATCGGTCCAGCTACGTGTCGGGCCATGAGCCGACACCATCTCAGCATCCTTGGATCCCTGGGAGCCGGTAAATTCCACTCAACCTACAGCCTCAGTAATGGAACCCTCTCAAGGAATAAGGACACTAACAAAGATCTGTACCCAAATTGATTCAGGTCACCTCATCTGCATTTGGTCAACTGCTTTTTTATACTACGAAGCACTGCATCTGCCCAGTTGAAAACCCGAGGTTCAGTACACTCTATGGCATACTAGAAGTAACTCTATAGCGCCATGTGAGGAGTGGAACTCCCATCCATCCGAGCTATGGTGAATAGGATAGTACGGAGGGTCAAATCTCGTACCCCCCAAATAGCTACTTTTCCTTTCTTTCTCTCTGCCTCAGGAACATAGTGTAAATGGAAATACTCACTCATGGGCAGCCCACCACCTCTACCACCATTCAGGCTCACATAGTGCCCACGCCGTGACAGTCCAGTCAAAAATTAAATGTCCTCAATATCTAAGGACAGTGTGTGGACCCCCACATGAAATACCTGTTGATCGGGATCCCACATACGCACAAGGTACTCTAATAACCTGACTTGGGCCCTCATGCCCGGGATACGAAAGTACTTCAGAAGGCCACAGTTTCTCAAAGCAACAATAGTAGGTGGATGATTTCTGGCAATTGCATTGTCTTCTTCATGCTCCCTTTTGCGCCATTTAAGAACCATTTTGATCGCCAATTACCTGCATAGGAAGCACAAAGAGAAGATTAGCAACTCTATTCATTAATTGGTTCTTTTTTCATTGAGTAAATATTAAAAAAAAATTGTGCTTTTTGGTTCTCGCAGGTGCCCTTTGGGCACAGTGCGAGAACCTCGCAGGTCCCATGTAGCCCACCTACGAGAATGGTTGAACGCAAGTAGGGCTCATAAAATCAACTTAAAAATGAATTTTTAACCAATGCAAATGCAAAATTAAACCATGAAAGAGTAGAGGACAAGGAGCCTACCTCACTGTCGCTGACGGCTCAATGAATGGACGCTCGTAACTCCTGCAATTTGACACCGAACTTCGAGGGTAAAAGGGGGGTTTTTGAGCTCAAATAGTGGAAAAGTGAAAATGATATGGTAAAAAGAGTTTTACTCCTTTTTATTTACTTTTACCATGTTATTTGGTTTTTTATGATTATTTATCTATTAAACCCTAATCCCTAATGTCCTTTTGAGTG
>ML779116.1:542089-560020 GCA_009831015.1 Picea engelmannii | reverse complement strand
AAAGATGAATTCTCGATGTTTCTAGAAGGGAATCTTCTAGAAGAATGGGTTGGCATTCGAATGGTTATCCTTGTACTAGATTCCCTGATATTGTGGGATCATTCTTATCCAAGTAACTATCTCATTCTCTCCTATATATTGAGAGAATTCTCATGGAAAAGGTTAATCAAGATTCATTGGAGAATTGGTGAAAGAATTGTGTGAAGAACTTAGCTTAAACAGCAACTTGGAGACTCTAGCAAGTCTATCAAGAGGATTTGATCTTCTTCATGCAAGGATTGAGAAAGTGTGTGTGTTAGAGACAAGAGCCATCGAAAGGAAGCTTGCGACATCAAGGCGATCAGGTTGTAATCTTCACTTTCAATTAATATGATACAGTGGTATGTCCCTTTCCCATAAAGCTATTCTCACTTTGTTGTGTAATTCCTTGATCATACATATAAGATGACAGTTGAATATATTGTGTTATCTTCACTTTGGTTGGTTTGTGTTGTCTTGGTCTTGACCTCACGAGAGCACCGGAGTGAAGCGGGAGCAACAGAGACCCTAGGAAGCGATATAAAGATATGTTACTTGTTCCTTCCTACTAGCTAATTCAATGGTCAAAACTTAGGGAAAGAGTCATGTCATGTCCTGTTTTGTTCTAGATCCAGGTGGATCTAGGGAGATCTATTAGTGTATGAACCTACCGATTAGTCCGATAACACAACTATTCGTAAGATGTTGACCTTTCACAGAAGTCCAGCATAGGAGCCTTGGCCTCCCCCATGATATGTCATCTAGAAACCCTAGAAACCCCTCAATGAGTCTGATTTAAGCTCTTTTCTAATTCGTCTAAAAAGCGAAAATATTTCCAAGTTAATTTGTCTCTTTCACACTCATTAATTGGATTTGAAAGATCGTGAGTCTTAGTTAAGCTATTTTCCTAATCGTTTTAAAAAAGAGAAAAGATTGTCAAGTGAAATTGTCTCTTTCAAACTCGTAAATTGGATTTGAAAGGATGTCTATTTGGTGCAAGTTTATCCCTTTTACAAACCAAGTAGACTAAGATTACGAAAAAGAACATTTTTTGGTGTTAAGTTGTGATTGCATCTCATGCCCTTGCTTACAGTGTTGAACCTATTGTTGGTTCTCGCTTTGCGTTATAAACCGTTTACCTCAACATTTTTTCATCCTCAACCAAGGAGATCTTTGTTTTTATCCTTCGCACCTTGACACCCTATACCCAAGAGGGAACATTCCCCCGAGTCTCCATCTCCCACATGCACCTCCTTGCATTGAGCATAGGTATGTTCCACTGCTAGAACTATTTTTTCTTACTTGCGACACTTGTTTCCTCCTCTGTATCATAGAATTCATTTGACTATGAAAAAACAAAAAAATATGGGTAGGAAGGGAGTATTATCTTATATTGGCAATAGTCGTGTCTCCTTTGAATAGAGCACAAAATTTTTTAGTCCACTTGTCATCATAATTTTGGGTTTAGCATGAACTTAGGAAGCTGAGCTCGTTACTTAGAGTTTACTCCTCCGACTGGTTACTCTTCCAGTCCCTATGGATAATTTGATTGATGCCTCCTGCATCTCAAAGTTTCATCATTGAGTCTATGTTGCCAAAGTCTTCCATATGTCTCATGCTTTTTGTTGCTCCTAAGATTAAACTTAAGCCTCAAAGAGTAATGTCAGGCATCAGGAGTATTTAAAGAGAATGTTTTAAAAGAGTGCTTTTTTACCTTTATTTATATAAGAAATGATCCTTGAATGAAATTAATAATAGGATAGTACAGAGGCTGTATTCCATTGTCTGAGTCTGTTGGCCCTTGGTTATTGAAGCAAGCGAAGATCAAGGAAGAAAAGGAAAAATTTGAACTGCGCAGAAGACACAGTGACTGTTACTAGGTCGAAGTAAGCAAAAGAGAAGAAAAGATGGAGCAAAGTAAGAGAAAGCAAGACGTTGGATGAGGAGATCGAGGATGACAGATCACAAAGGAATATGGATTGTGGACAACTCAGCAGGCGGAAAAAGCCACCGTTGGATGCTTTGGAGCATCACGTGAAAAGGAAGGAAAGGTAGGCTGGTGAAGCCCTAAAAACGTGGGTCAAGTTGACCTAGAGTTTTAGACACCTAGGATTTTGGTATCTATGATTTTGACACTTAGGTCTTGGCCTAAGGCTGTCAGTGAGCTATTGTAATATATAAATAGAGGTCTAAAGGACCTGGGATGGGTTGTTGCTATTATTGTTTGTTCTAGTTTTTTTATTGGCATGAGTGATTATTGTTGTGTGAGAGAGAAGTGTTGAGTGTAGAGCCTTCTAGTATTGTAATATCTTCATCTGGGTGCGAAGGTCAACCCTACAGTTGGGTGTGCAGGAGGGGGAGAGAAAGAATGGATAAGAAAGAATATCTGCTAGCTAAGAGCGTAGACAAAGTCTATATGCTTCATCTTAATATATTATAAAGCATAGTTATGTGGACGTAGCCCTAGAGAGAGGGTGAACCACGTATATCTTGTGTTGTGTGTGTGATTGATGCTCTGTTCTTTGTCATTTGGTATATTGCTATTGCATTACTGTGTTAGATCTGATAGATAGTTTTGTGGAGTAGATTTGAACTGGTGAGTGATATGTAAATGTTGTATTTTTCTTGTATTAGATCCACTTGGTATTCCCTTTGGTTGTAAACATCTCTATCCTGCAACCCCCCCATAGCTACTTCGGGTGATATTGCATCTGCCTCGCAGGTGTTTCCGAAAGGGTCGGTAGTTAGGTTTTTGTTGGTGCGTTGTTGTAGCGTTGAAACCTAGATCTTCTCCTGTGCCAACAAATGGTTCCATTGCTAGAACCAAAATCTTCTTAAGAAAATGTCAAGGTGGTTTCCATCAAAGACAGAGATTCAGAAGTGGATAGAAGATCAAGAAAAGGACTTCGTTGAAGCACAGAACAAGAACCCTAATCTTAGTACAAAGGATTGGCTGGAAAGATATATCTTTACTGATATACACAAGATTTTCTTTGGAGGAATCCATAAAGATTTATATGAGTGGCTAGATATGTTAGAAGATACCCAATTTGAGATTAGATCTAGGCCACCTGTGGTTTGGACGTCAGAGCTGATCAAGAAGGTCAAGAGAGTTGATAACGCCATGTCAAGAGTAGTAGATCACTGGTTTGATAGTACCATTGGAGGGTATATCACTGAGTTTGTTGTTGACAGAGTAGAATCGTATAGCCAAGCAGAGAGATACTTATTTAAGGGACCTAGAGGAAAATTTTTACATTTTTTGAAGCTGAAGATCAAGATGCTATTGCATGAAAAGAACATCTTGAAGATACAGTAGTCTGCTAGATTGAGATCTAATTTTCAATAACTCAAATAGAGACAGTGACACGGAGGCTGGACATACGCGCAGTGGGAGAGTGTTCAGAGAATTTCCTCTTTCGAACATGTTTAAGCATAACTACAGGGATGAGGGTTTATATAGTGGAGAAGAGGTAGATCTGATGGATGAAGAGCATTCAGAGTCTGCTAGGCCAGAAGAAGGGAAAGTTGAAGAACCTCATCGAGAAGAGCCAGAATCTTCAGGAACTGTGCAGATTGTTGAAGTAAGTATTATTACCCCTCTTGTTGATTCAGCGGCATTAAGCAATTAGAGTAATCAGAGTCACCTGAGTGTTCAAAGCACTGTCACTAGTATCCCAAAACATACTCAGTCAAGAAACCTAGGAAGATCTATGGCAGATGAGATGAGGTTACCCACCTTCAGAGGAGATGGATCTAAAGATCTTGATCAACACTAGTTTCTATGTGAATCCATATGGAGTTTAAGAACATCACCGACAAAGATGTCAAACGAGCTCAGTTTAGTACTAACCTAAGAGACCGCGCACTGAGCTGGTACATGAAGTTTGTTAAGGGAATTGCCCAGCCTAAATCGCTGAATGAGACCAAGAACGTGTTGATTTATGAGTTTAAGAAACCCAAGTCAGAGTCACAGTGCATTACAGAACTAAAAGAAATCAAGCAGAGAATAGTTGAACCATTATGGGAGTTCGATCATAGGTTTAAAACCTTGATAGGCCACTTGAGTTCCAGATCCTAGATGAGAAAAACAAGGAATGGTTCATTGTTGCTCTCTTACCACACATCAGAGTTCCTCTTATGCAACAGAAGATTGCTTCGTAGGCTAAGGCATTGGAGATTGCCATGAAGCTAGAATCATCCCTTATGGGAGAATCCAGCTCAGGTATAAGTTAAATCTTGATTCAACTAACTAGTTTGTCTCTGTAGGTCGAAGATATGCAGAAAGACAAGGGAAAAGACAAAAGAGAATACATTTGGTGTATCAGATGCAAATCAGAAGGCCATGAAAAGGAACATTGTCGCCTATTATATGAATACTTGGCCTCTGGAGCTCTGATCCCCTTGAAGCAAGTTACCCTACCCTAGTGCGAGGTATGTAGAAATAGACATCGCCCTAGTGAGTGATATTACATGCAAAAATATGTTCAGACACCCACAAATTTGTATTGCACATTATGTAAGTCTATGGGGAATTATGATAGGGATTGTAGGGCTTACGGCCTAATGCATGAAAGGTCCAGGGATATATACAAAATTCAAGGTGAAGTACAGCAAGAAGGAAACACTACGCAGTATAACGCCCCTGGGAGAGAAAACTTCAACCCTCATGGTGGATTCTGAGGAAGAGGAACAGTAGGAGGTATGGATCGAGGTCGAGGAAAAATAATTTGTTATAACTACGTAAAGCTAGGAAACTTGGCAAAGGACTATCAGAACCCTTGTACCACTTGCATTTATTGCAACTCCTTCGAGCATGTTATCGAGGAATGTTCAACATTGTTGGCTAAACTTCAGGAGAGACAAGGACCTCAGTAGAACCCACAAATACAATTAATCAAAGCAGAATCTCATGGAGGAGACCCTAGAGTCATTGTTATCATTCAAGGAGGTGTTGTTACAAGAGAAGACAGAATGACCCAAGGAAAGACTACAGAATAATCAGGAGTCAGGAAAGCTCTAGAGAAGACACAAAATTTTGATGCAAATAAAGAAAAACAAATGTTTGAGGAGGCAAGAAGAGAATTCAGGGGAGACCAAGGTTCTTCATTGAAGAAATGACCAGAAGTAAGAGAATGTGGAATGCCTCTAGCATTTGGTCATTCTTCTTCGCCCAGAGATGAAAAAGAGGCAAGTAAACTTGTCAGTTTCTTGTATATGTTTATAGAGATGATTAAAGATGAGAGAGCCATACAAGAACTGCAAAATTTGGTCAGACAGTATGAGATAGGAAGGGTAGATCCTATACTGAATAAAGTAGTACATCAACTATCCAAGAAGAGAAGGAAAAATAAGGAACTACAACTGAATGCTCAGATTGGAGAGTATGATATAGACTATGTGGTCCTCGACTTAGGGTTGGAGGTCAATGTCATGTCGAAGAAAACATGGACACTGATGGGAAAAACTAAGTTGATCTATCCCCCTATCAGAATTAGGATGGCTAATCAGAAAGATGTAAGCCCCTTCAGAAGATTGGAACATTTCCCTCTGGACATCGACGGAGTGAGGACATTTGCAGACTTTGAGGTAATTGATATAGTTGATGATAGGTGTCCTTACCCTGCACTATTAGGAATTGATTGGGATTTCAATAATTCCACTGTGGTTGATTTAAAGAAAAGACGAATGACGTTTGAAGGAGATGGCCTTAGGTTCATCACACCTTTAGATCCCAATGAAGGTCAGCAATACACAAAGCCCATTAGAGAAGAAGATCACACATATGAACTGGAAAACAATACAAATTAACATCCAGACAGCAGGATTACATTAATCCTATGGTGGATGTAAATTTGAGTTCGTGAAGTGACAACGCATGTTCATCAGATTCAGAATAATTACTGGAAAATTGGCAGAACAAAATGTACGAAGTATCTACAAGGATATGCGCTAGATTAACCAGAGAAGTACGTTGGATCGACACAACAGTAAGTAACTTACCCACCTTTGATGGTCTGAATCCTTTAGAAACCTTCTTGTCGGACTTTGAAGAAAGTGTACCAATGCAACAATGATTGTTGGCAATGGATGAGTCCTTGAAAGCCACACCAGCAATATGGTGGGGGACACACAAAAACAACATTACAGAATGGGTACAATGTCATACTCTGATAAAAACGCGGTTATGTGCGCAAGTAGAAGGCTGCGAGGCTAGATACACAGGTCAGAGTTTTCTGAAGGACCATGTGCAAAGTTGCGAGGAAGCATGGAGAAATATTCCTCAAGAGTAGTGGGTGCACAAATTCATTAACACGTTGGACACAACCCCTATCAACTGGTACCTTCAAGTCGAGCTACGCCTCATCACTACAGATTGGGAAGGTATGAATCAGAACTTTGTCACTACCTTTTTATTCGAAAGCCAATATCCTACAGTATATCAAGAATTACAAGTCCTAAGAAAAAAATTGTTTGAGGAGGAACCTAGCCTCCCTTTGGAACAAGAAGTGGACGAATGGACTACACCTCTCCAGAAATTGCAAGGCTGTTACAACATCAATATTGATGAAGACAATGATCCTAGGAAGGTGAAAATCATAGAAACAGCAGGCCAGAGATATGTGGAAGGACCAGGAGTTGAGCTACCTTTTATTGGACAGTCGATCAAGATCAAGAAAGTCAATATTGGAACAGAGCAAACACCGAAGCTTGCAAATGTTGGAGATTATTGGGATGTTGCCACTATTGACAAGATCAGAGAATTGCTACATGAGTATTAGGACTTGTTTCCAATCAAGTTCATTGATATGAAGGGAATTAAAGGGCCTATGGGAGAGATGAGGATCCCTTTGAAACCAGATGCAAGACTAGTCAAACAGAGACCCTACAGATTTAACCCTAAATATAAGGAGAAAGTGAAGATTGAGCTCGATAGAATACTGGAAGCAAGGATTATAGAACTTGTTGAAGAATTAGAATGGATTAGACCTATGGTGGTACAAGAAAAGAAGACAAGAGAGATCAGTATCTATGTAGATCTCAGAAAGATGAAGGATGCCTATTTGCATGACCCCTTCCCTACGCCATTCACTGACGAAGTGTTAGATAATGTAGGATGCCAGGAGGTATATTCTTTTACAGATGGATTTTCAGGATACCATCAGATCTGGATTGCCAAGGAAGATCGCCATAAGACCACCTTTGACACAGAATGGGGGTCTTACCAATATACAGTAATGTCGTTTGGATTGAATAATTCCCCAACCATATTTTCCAGGGTGGTGGTCGAAGCATTCAAGGAGTTTCTACATAAGTTTCTAGAAGAATATTTTGATGATTGAACTATTTTTAGTTTATTGAAAAATCATATCGAATGTTTAAGGCTAATGTTGGACAAGTGCAGGCAGTGTCAAATTAACTTAAACCTGAAGAAGTGCATTTTCTTTTCACCATTTGGAGTGTTGTTAGGTCATATTGTATGCAAGCAGGGATTGCTGGTAGATCCATCTAAAATTTCCATCATAGTTGATCTACCCCCTCCTACTTCAGTCAAACAGCTGCGCACTACACTGGGACACACTGGATATTACAGAAATTTCATTAAAGGCTATGCCTAGATTACAACACCCATGGAGAATATTTTGAAGAAATACTGTCAATTTCACTGGGCCGAAGAATGTCAGCAGAGCTTTGACACGTTGAAACAAAAAATGGTTACTACGCCTATTCTGGTTTTCCCAGATTGGAGCAAGGAATTTCACGTGCATGTCGATGCATATTCTATTACATTAGGAGTTGTGTTAGCATAACCAGGAACAGGAGACATCGACCACCCATTAGCCTTTTCTAGAAGGTAGCTATCAATAATAGAGATCAATTACACCACTACTGAAAGAGAAGGGTTAGCCATGGTGTATGTGTTGCAGAATTTCCGCCACTACTTGTTGGGAGGACACTTTAAAATGTTTATTGATCACTCTGTGTTGAAATACCTAGTCAACAAGCCAGTGTTGGGGCGGATAATCTGTCAATGGCTTCTACTATTTCAGGAATATGATTTTGAGGTCGTGGTTAAGCCAGGAAGAATGAACAAAGGTCCTGACCACTTGTCGAGGTTGGAACATGGAGAAGAGCCTACTAGTTTGGAGGATACATTGTAGGATGCACAGTTGCTAGCCATTAGAAAGATTGATGACCACTTTGCATAAATATTTCAGTTCATGTCAACAGAAATGGCATCTAGTGAATATACAATCACCCAGAAGAAATAGTTAGTAGTGCGTGCTACAGACTTTTCACTTATAGTTGGACAACTATACAATATTGGACCTGATGAGATACTGAGGAGGTGTGTTATGGAAGAATAACAACCGTTGATCCTCGCCGAAGCTCATGAAGGCATCGCAGGAGGACACTACGCAGGGAAAGCAACTGCGCAGAAGGTTCTTAGAGCTAGCCTTTGGTGGCCTACCTTACAAAAATATGATAAAGGACTATTAGAGAGCATGTGATGTATGCCAAAGAGTTGGGAAACCATCCAAAAGAGATGAAATGTCGTTAGCACCACAGCTGACACTACAATCATTTGAGAAATGGACCATTGACTTCGTGGGACCTATTAACCCACCAGGGAAGCGCACAGAAGCAAGGTACATAATCTCTACAATAGAGTACTTGACCAAATGGGCCGAAGCAAGAGTAGTTAAGGATTGTAGTGCCACTACAGCTGCATGTTTCATATTCTATGACATCATAACCAGGTTTGGATGCCCGAAGATCCTTATGAGTGATCAAGGCACACATTTCATCAATAAAACAATTGAAGCCTTGACTGAGGAATTTGTAGTCCATCATCAGAAGAGAACACCTTACCATCCACAACCGAATGGGACAGTTTAAGCTTTCAACAAGATCTTGGAGACAATGCTAACGAATATTTGCAGTGTTAACAAGGATGACTGGAATTTAAGAATACTAGCAATATTATGGGCCTATAGAACCACTTGCAAGAAACTGACAATGTAGACCCCCTTCAAATTGGTGTATGGTCTCGAAGTTGTTGTCCTAATGGAATATTTGGTACCCAGCTTAATAATTTTTGCCTTTACATATATGGATGACACTGGTGTTGTTCAAGAGAGGCTTGCGCAGTTGGTCGAACTGAAAGAAGACCGATTCATTGTAGAATTTCACCAGCAGGTTCAGAAGGAAAGAGAGAAGGCCTACCATGAAAGACACATCAAGAAGAAGGTATTTAAGTAAGGTGATCTGTTATTTTTATATGACAGTAAGTTCATGAAGCATCCTGGGAAGTTCAGAACGCATTTTCTTGGACCATATGAGGTTGCCTATGTTACAGAAGGAGGAGTTGTGCAATTGAAGACTTTGAATGGAGAATGGAAGGAAGGTTTGGTGAACGGGAGCCGGTTGAAATTGTATTATGACAACCAGCTACCTCGCAGCTCTCAGTAAAATAATGACAAAAAGGGTCTAGGTACCAGGTGTAGTTGAAAATGGGTAACAGGCACAGAAAAGACAACCTGCACAAGGAAGGGAGGGAGGACTAGAGCTGGAAGCAAAGGCTGCCCTGTGCAGTCTGAAGTCGACGTAAAACATGAAGTTGAGATCTGAAGTGCCTTGGGACAAGTCACAAGTGAGTGTTGGGGGCCTGTTGGCCCCTGGTTATGGAAGCAAGTGAAGATCAAGGAAGAAAAGGAAAAATGTGAACTGCGTGGAAGACACAGTGACTGTTACTAGGTCGAAGTAAGCAAAAGAGAAGAAAAGATGGAGCGAAGTAAGAGAAATCAAGACATTGGATGAGGAGATCAAGGATGACATATTAGCAAGGAATACAGATTGTGGACAACTCAGCAAGTGGAAAAATCCATCGTTGGATGCTTTGGAGCACCACATGAGAAGGAAGGAAAGACAGGTTGGTGAAGCCCTAAAAATGGGGGTCAAGTTGACCTAGGGTTTTAGACACCTAGGGTTTTGGTATCTAGGGTTTTGACACTTAGGTCTCAGCCTAAGGTTGTCAGTGAGCTATTGTAATGTATAAATAGAGGTCTAAAGGACCTGGGATGGGTTGTTGTTATTATTATTGGTATTGTTGGTTCTAGTTTTGTTATTGGCATGAGCGAATATTGTTGTGTGAGAGAGAAGTGTTGAGTGTAGAGCCTTCTGGTATTGTAATATCTTCAGCTGGGTGAGAAGGTCAACCCTGCAGTTAGGTGCGCAGAAGGGGGAGAGAAAGAAGATATGCTAGCTAAGAGCACAGAAAAGGACTGTATGCTTCATCTTAATATATTATAAATCACATTTCTGTGGACGTATCCCTAGAGAGAGGGTGAACCACATATATCTTGTGTTGTGTGTGATTGATGCTCTGTTCTTTGTCATTTGGTATATTGCTATTGCATTACTATGTTAGATCTGATAGATAGTTTTGCAGAGTAGATCTAAACTAGTAAGTGTTATATAAATGTTGCATTTCTCTTGTATTAGATCCACTTGGTATTCCCTTTGGTTGTAGACATATCTGTCCTGCAACCCCCCCATAGCTACTTCGAGTGAGACTGCATCTTCCTCGCAAGTGTTGTCAAAAGGGCCAGTAGTTAGAGTTTTGTTGGTGCATTGTTGTAGCATTGAACCCTGGATCTGCCCCTGTGCCAACAGAGTCACAATTATAATATCAAATGTTGTGAAGGAAAGTTACAAAACTGTTAAACAAATCTAGGCATCAATTGAAGATGAATCTCACCTTGTTTGCAGTGGAAGAAAAGTAGAGAGCGGACCCTTGAACATGATATGAAATGGAGTAATTCAAACAGCTTGCAGGTCTTGCTTTACTTACAGTAAATACAGAGGAAAAACTACTTACCTGATGAATTGTTGATATAATGTGATCACAGTGGTTGTAATACTAAATTACGATCAATCACTTTTCAAGGAATTATATAAATAAATTCAGAGAAATGAAAATACAAAGGAAACACATAACTCAAACTGAACGAAAATTAGAATCGTTGTATGCACTTGTATTAATACTCAAAAAATGAGAGTTTTCTCTATTACATCCAGCAATAAGTAGCCTTGAATAGATCTTGAATCTATGTACTTATACAAAATCTGTCACAACTCAAAACGGTTGGACTTCTTACAATATTTAATTAGAATAGCATATATCTTAATAATATGACAAGGTGTAAAAATTTGATTAGCTTTGTTGGCGTTCTCCTCTGTCTCTTCATCTGCTGGCAGAAACGCCTCTTTTACTTAATCCTTTAGGCTGAACACATATGTCGTACAGGCCATCTTAATAATTCGGCATGTTGTCTTGGCCGTTTTAGTTTTGTTTCCATTCGTCCCTCTAGATATGTCCAGCAATGCAATGAATCACAGTTGAGATCAGGGAGGAAGGATAATCGAATGAGTAGAATTGCATGGCTCGTCAAGGAATGTATAACAAGAACAGGAAAAAGTAACCATTGTGGAAAGAATGATAATGGAACCAGTGTATGACGATGAATCAGGGATAAGTGGAAATTGGAATGCGAGTGAATGAGATAAGTGGATGTAGGAAGGTGAAATATAGAGAGGGAAAAAATAAAGGGCATTGTGCATGCTTTATTACTTTCTCCCAGCTACGCTTTTTTTTCCATGTTCAATACATTGGTTTCATCTATCCAATAATTCCACCACGAACCTTGAGGGATCAATTGTTTCATTTACCTAAAAGTGAATAATTTCCTTTATACCCGAGGTAAGTTTTCTTGGATCCTTTTCACTTCTTGAGTTGTGGCCTGAAACTATGAGCTTGTATTCACCAGCCATTTATTTATCTTAAGAAGATCAGTTTGGCTCATTTCTTGAATGGTTGTTAGAGTTTCTTCTTTGCTCTTTCTGTACTTCTGTTGTTTCATTTCAATATCAATTTTCCCCAGGGATTATGAGATATCACTTCCCTCAAAATCAATTAGCTTCTTTTCTAATGATGACAATGCTTCCAAGAAGGCTTCCTTTACCTCCCTGGCTAATCTTTTGATCTCTGCCAAAAAAAAATCCCAGACCTTTAGGGCCATATCACCTCTTAAATTTTCAGAAGGAGAGAGCAGAGGAAAATCAGGGACATTATCTTTATGCACCAATATGATGGCTTCTTGAAACTTATCTCATGATGAGCAAGTTTCTCTTTCCTTGACATGGATATCCTTCAGAGAAAGGTATACCGCTTGGTAGCACTTTTGGATGGCATATCCCTTCAGAAAAGGGTCATGTTGTGCAATTTCAAGGTTCTCATTTATTTCCAGTGCTTGAGTTTGGAAGGTCGAGATATCTATTGAGGTACCTTCGTTTAGGTACAATATAGCTTGCAATTATTCTATCAATTCATCACACTGAGTGACCAATCCTCGGTTGGTTTTTGAACTCTGATGGAGCTCCTCAAGTTTGTACTGAAGCTATTGGATTTGTTGCTAATCATGAGCTCGTATTTTCTCGAAGTCTTGACTCATCATGTTTCTGATAGTCTGTTCCATGGCATGTATTTGACTTTGCAAGTGTTCTACTAATATCCACTTATGTCGCAGTTGTTTGGAAAAAGTGTCCACAGACCATTGATTGGCAGTGGTAAAAGAACCTAATGAACCTGCAACTTCTTTTGTGAATTTGGATCATCTCGATCATTCCCATCATACACCATTTTTTTCCTTTTAGTCATCACTCCATCTTTCTGGTGTGATTCCCTTTTCATGATGGCCTTTTGTTTCTTACTAAAGAAGAAATATGAAGAAGGCATTTCTTTGAGCGATATGGGGGTAAGATCATCTACAAAAATAATTTCGGAATTAGGATTTCTGAAGATGGATTGCAGAGGTGTCAATGATGTAATGGGAGTATAAATATTCGTAGAATGTTGTTGTTTTGTTGTATTTGAGGTGCCAACATGGGTATTTGGTGACGAAGGAGGCACATTTTGTCCCTGCTTTAGGAAATTTTTGAGTTGAGCTTTTTCCTGGGGGCTTAGCTGGCCTAAAAATGATGCTTCTAATTTATGTGTCAATACCTCTGAGCTCTTCAGGGTTTCCTCAACTTTATGTTTACCAGAGTGACTCAATTCAGAACTTGTAGGGTTGGCTTCTTGAGAAGGAGGAGTGGTTATTTTCTCTCCTTGTAGTACCTTTGGTAGACTATTTTGCATGTGCTTTTGAAAACTGATAAAACCAGCTTGTTGATCTGAGGGTAGGGTTTGGAATCTGTCCTAAACCTCCTCATAAGATCTAAATCCCTTGAATATTTCATCATACGAAGAATTTTCGTGCATATAATGTTTCATGTTGAACTGGGCTAGGTGATTTTCCACAATATTATGTGGATCATGTATTTTGAACTTGATGTCAACCAATTTGACATCTTCTAGAGCCGCAGCCTCCACTTTGGAGTGACCAAAATCCAGTAATGAAAACATGCCAACCTGAATAGGGAAAGTCGGTCATACCATTTTTTGTGTTGCCTTCACCTCCTTCTTGATGCCTCCTATCACTGTCTGGTAGGCCACTTCTCTGCATACCAGCCGATTCGGTAAAAATCATGGGAGAGCATGTGGATGAACCGAGCACCCAAAAATCCTTATGTAGGAGAAGTTCTCCTCAATAAACCAATATGCTAGCTTACCCAGGTTTCCCATAATTGTGTCTGAAATCCGAGGAGGTGGGTGACCATACAGGGCTATATGAACAGGAACCAAAACATTGTGATAGATTTCATAAAATAAATCCTTTGCCTTCTCTTCCCATAGCTTGGAATGGTAGAAATGAATGGGCTCGGCACTAGCCGGGGTCTAGCTCCAATTCATCAATGGAAAAGGTGTCATGAAACATATGGAATCCATGATATATGCCGACATGTAAAAGGGGGAAGGTTGTCCTTTTGACTTCTCTATTTTATATTTGGAAATCCCTTTGGCCAAGTTATCGGACAGCATTTTGGCCCAATTGTAAGTGAAATCCTCTGCTACCTTGTGCATGATGGATACTCATTCCACCAAGAAATGTGTAGGGATCTTCTTCCCGAGAAATAGACATAGCATCATGGCTAAATACACCATATGAGCGTCCAAAGAAGCTTTGTAATATATACCATGAGCATCAGTTCCGAATCTCTCTGGGAGCCCCCACCATAACTTGATTATATAGGGACAATTCATGGCGTACTGGACGCACTCCTTTTGCTTGAACTCCAAAATGAATGCACCATTGAATGTATATCTAGGAATAAGGGAGAGTTTATACATTACTTGAATATGTTCCGGTCAGAAAGAGACAGCGGTAACCTTCTAATGGTTGACAATGCTCCTATTCTCGACGTCAACATGTTCTAAGGCCCAGCTTATCATGTCATTATAAGGCATGAGTCTCGGTCTTGCAGCTATCTCGTGTAGCTATGAATGTGCTATGTGTCTGATTTTGGCTGCATAAGTGTCATCCTCTTCTTTGTTGGAGTCCTCTGGAAAATTTATGATTTCACTTTCCAGAATCTTGAAAACCTGTGTCCAAGTTTTAATAGTGTCTGTGGCTCACGGCGTTGTGTCCGACAAAACATCTGCATTTGGGTTTGAATCCTTGCCCATCGTATCAGGCTTCTTCATCATTTTCCATGGTGCCATAATTTCTAAGAGAAGATAGTGATTTCATCTGTTGCAGAGAAAATCCATGAGTCTTTCAAATAGATAGAACTGCTAATTTGCGAGAGGTGAAAATGAATTCGAAATTGAAGTGCTTTTATTCAAACTAGATTCATTGATTTTTTTATAGCTTCACTGACGGAAAATTTATAAACCTTAATGGGAAAGTCTACCTGGCAATCCACAATCCACGTTTGAATCATTATCCTTAATTAGTCATAAATTCCATCAACACTTCGACTGTTCGCGTTCAAGATTTTTAGATGTGACAAAGTGGGAACCTCCCAAATCCGCGAAAAGATTAATCTCTGAATAATCACTTGTAAAAATTTAATTAATCATGTTTAAGATGGTGCGTTAACTTCAAGTGTTTCAGGAGTTCAGACTTCAAGGACTTTTAATGTATCACGAGAGGAACTTCCTGAAGCTCGAAATCCAAAGAAAATAATTATCTAGTAATTGATTTTAAGTTCTAATTAATTGCATTTAACTTGAAGTATTTCGGAAGTTTGGACTTCGGAAATTTTAGAACAAACTTCAGGGGAAACATCTAAAATCTGAAGTATGAAGTCATTAATTATCTTTTGATCATGATTAACTTAATTATTTAACGTTTAATACTTCAGAATTTTGATATTTTGGTGATTCGTGAATTCAATCTTTGTTAAATTCCTGGAGGATTATCTCCCGTAGTGACATGTCACAGACTAGATCATTCTTATGTATCGAGAAAAGGGAGGTGCCACATGTTACTTGGCATCATGTGAATCCTCTAATGAAAATGTCAAAAATGGGTGCCACACGTTACTCAGGAAAGACTCAAAAGGTACACGTGTCTTATCACTTGTGCCTTTAAAAAGGTTTAGGAAAAGTTGTGAGCAGACACCTTCGGGTTTCGGGTTTTTGGAGTTTTTATTGTTAATACTTATTGAAACATCTGAAGCACGGAGATCCAAAGTGATCGTTAGATATTTACCTCTTTAAGATTCAAGTGGCTCCAAAACTTTGAAGGTATTAGGATCGTTCGATCAAAAAGAAAAAACTCATCAACGACAGATATCATGTGCGCCTTATTATTTACCAACCAACAAATGAATTTGATTTAAAATTAAATTTTCATTTGCCAATTTTCCATTTTCTTTAGGTAGAATTATATTTTCATGAGGTGAAAAGTATAAGGCTCAAAAATTCAGAATTGTATGTGTTCCAATATAGGCTCCATATGGGGATCGCGTCTCCCTGTGAGACGCGGAATAATAGTACACCGAGTGCCTTTATGGGGGAAATGGAGTCATTATTTCATTTCTGAGAAACACTTTTAGGAATTAATCATCCAGAGAAAAAATGAATTTCAATCAAATCTCAGAAAACCTTCAAAACACCCCCGATTACTGATCTCAAGTTAGGCTATTTAAAATTTCCCTTTCCTATAACTAAGTTTGGATCTATTTAAGATAATCAAAACAACTTTAACCGAAATATCATACTTTAACAAGAAGGTAAATATTACCGGAAAAAGAATTATATGTCAGAGTATGTTTTGTAGATATGTATGACAACCATATAGATATCAGAGATATTGCTTCACTACCAGTGATCTTGTTCAGTACCCCGGTGAATTTATCTACTTCTCCCATTGAATTTCCTTTCACCACTTCAATTAGCACTTTTGCATTTTCCTGAGACGAGGGAGATCATTACATGAATTTATTTTCATCATCTCTTTGGACAATATGGGGGGAATCAAATTATGAATTTCCTTTCATCATCTATATTATATTTTAATAATTTGAAGTGGGGGCAATCAATTTGTATGTATCATACAAGGGATGATATCTTCTTAAACTTTTAAAACGAAGGTCTGTCATAAAAAAAAAAAAAAAAAAAAAAAATTAGTATACTCTGAAATTAATTTTCTCCCAATCTTCAATACACCTTCGCCTGTAAGGAAGATTTTATAGGTATTTTGATTTTTAGGGATTGACCTCGAGCAAACTAGCCAGTTTAAAATCCGATAGAAGGGCTAAAGTCATCAGGATTAGCCTAGACATACTTTCCTTCAGTGGAAATCAAAGGAACATAAATATTTTCTCCTAATCTTGTTTTGGAGATATGTTTTTAAGTTTTCAGAGTCAAGGTGAATTTCTTTGTTTCTATGAAGACTAAGGAAAATAAGAAAAAACCATAAGTGAATATAAAGCTCGGGAAAATGCACAACAACTAGAATGAGGCCTCAGAGGGCATGACGCAAAAATCTCAATCCTGCACAAGTTTGTTCAGTGATTTTCGAACTTCCTTTCAAGCCCTTTTTTATTTTTATTTTCCTTTCCTTTTATTTCATTTTTTATATTTCAGAGAAGGATTCAGAATTTCTTAGTATGACACTCTAAGCTGTAATTTTATACTTCTATGATTCTTGAATAGGTGATAACCTTATCATGAGTGAAACCTTATTTACGTTTGAAAATATTTTCTTTAGTTCAAACAGTCAGGGTAGGAGCTTATACCTCAAATTTCTTTTGTATTTTCAATCAGGTAGATCATTAATTCATCACATGTTTAGAGAGAAAGCGAATATTCTAGAAACTGTGTGTCGTATTTTGATGCATCCTTATCTCTCATTTTAACCATAAGTCTCATGCACGGGAACAAAATGCGAAATGTCAAAAAATTCCGCAGAATAGAGGTGGTATGTGATACAGATTCTTTCATATTCTACTTTGATGATGTTAAGTAAGCATGGTTTATTTACAAAAACTAACAAAATGACTTGGATAATTTACAAAATAAAAATAAAATTGTAGATTGAAATAGAAAACAAACGTCAATCCAAACTGATATATACAATGGGAATCTAAAATAAGACTATTGCATAAAATGTTTTAAGTAATGCATGTTGATAGGAGCGTCAAGAATTTCTCCATCGATGTTTTCCAATAAGAAAGATTTTTTTTCCTTCGGTAGCCATGATTTTGAATGGCCCGAACCAAAGGTGGTCAAACTTGCCATGTTTCCCTGCATTGTCTTTTCTAGTGTCCCACTTCAAAACTAAATCGTCAAGAAGAAACTCCCTGTCTTTAGCTTTTTTATCGAAACGGGCCTTCATATTATCCTAGTACTTTTGAAGTTTATCATCTATTTCGGCCCTATTTTGGTGAACTTCAATTATTTGATTATCCTTCTTATAACGTCGTTTGGATCTTCATTTGCCTCCTGCCATATATTCATCA
>ML779116.1:508988-540762 GCA_009831015.1 Picea engelmannii | reverse complement strand
AACCTCATGTTGAATGTTATCCTTTAAAGTTCCTATGAATACATCAATCAAGTGCTCATCTGGAATATCAGTTACCTTTATATTCAATCCTTGGAAGTTCCCAATGTGCTCAGTAACTGAACCCTTTTGCTTGAGATTTATCAATTGGCTAAAGAAGATATTGCTCCTTGTATCCTCATAGTGTGTTATCATTTCTTCTGTGAAAATTGTCCAAGTGTGAGTGATTTGCGAGAACAAATCCATCGATACCATACAAATTGATTAGGTTCTAAATATAAATAAGAAATTCGTACCTTTTGTGTATGTGGCACATTATGTAGATCAAAGAATTGCTCCATCTGAAGTGTCTATGTGATTGGGTCCTTGCCATCAAACTTCCTCATATCGATCTTAGGAACGTGGTTGGTCTTCAACCCAAAGTTGAAGTTTCTCCATTCTTGACTCACCTTCCTTTTGTTGTCATCATGAATTTCATGGGATGCATTTTCACTTTCAGGTGTCTTCTCTGTTACGAAATTTTTCAATACTTCTATGATCTCCTCTTTTAAACCATCCATCTTTGCCTCCAACTTAGCTTCCATCTCTTGTAGTTCATCTTTTGTTACCATCTTCTTTTGTAAATCATTTATGTCCCTATGCATTTCTTCACCTTCATCAAGAGTCCAAGTAGGATTGTCTGGAGGCTTATTTTGTGTAGAAGTTCCCTTTTTGGGTGGCATGTTGGCCAAGTATCACTTTTGAACCTTGATTTTGAGGTGGTTCTGCTAGACAATCTTTCTTTTGTTGTATCTCCAAAGTTCCACCCCTTCTGGGTATGAAAATTTCTTTTATGTAGTTCTCTGATATTTCTTCTCTGCAATTCCATAGGTCTGATCAAAATTGGATGTGCCAAGTGGAATTTATGGTAACTTCCCCACAACTTGTTGATTTTTGGCCTTTCCAGGAGATCTCACTTGTATAGCGTGCCCCACACAAAATAATTGATATAAAATTATGAAACTCATACCAGAAATACTACAGACTATCCACTATAAAATGAAACTAGTCCCACTAAATTTGGATACTCTAGGAAGAAGTTATTATTGTTTTACCTAGAACACCTTCTTGAGACTAGTCAATAGGACTAGTCTGATACCCTATCTTCCACAGGGTGTATCTACAAATTTAAGATGACCCAGAAGCTAAACGTTTTACCACAGATACCTTACTAATTTATGTGAATATCCTCCATATTTCAAGGTCTGAAACGTTACAAAAATGTTTTTATAGAGAAAATTCCACAATGACTCAAATCAGGATGATTCCAAGACCCTATCTTCTACAGGTTGTATCTCCGAAAGTTTAAGGCCTCAAGAGCTGAAATTTTAACCCAATGTACCTTCATTTGTCTACTAAACATCCTCCAAGTTGTTCCTTCTAAAACATTGTAGAAAACAAGTTATAGCAAAAATTCCAAGGTGTCTCAGATGTAGCAGCGAAACCCCAAGACCTTGAGCTCTAATACCATATGTTAAGAACCAAATATCAATATAGCATAGAAAAACCTTAGAAAAAAGTACTCAATGCCTTGAAAAAGAGATAATTTCATATAACAAGTCTCTTCGAGGGGGCAACCTCCTTTTACCCCACTTAAATGTTCAATTACAAGATGATTCCAAATGAAAATGTATTCTTGGTATATATAGGAGACTAGGAGGTATAATTACAACTAATGGAATAAATCTGACATAAATAAAATAGAATTACTAATGTAATATGCCCCAATTAAGGGGTAATGGTCCAATATTAGGGCTTAACAGCTACATCAATGAAACCCCCCCAAAAGGAACACTGCCAAAATTCTCAAACTAAGGGTTTTTAATAAAAATTTGTTCTACAATCACTACCAATGCTTTAAACTAATAGACTGAGATTATTTTATCCTTTACAAATAATAAATCTTGTTCAACCAAACCTAAACATTACAACAAATGAATTTCTTTAGCCCTCGGTTCGCTACAAGAATACAATGCTCGAGTAGGTTAAGCACTAGAAATGTTTTCTCTGAGTTTCTTTGGCTATGGACCAATAAACACCCTTGATTCCTCCTTTGGATTGTTTGGTGGCACTTTATGATCTCATCGAATATTATATAGAGTGGTGATAATTCGTTCTGGAATGAGTGCAATTTCCCAACAGTGTCAATGGTCTCTACTATGTTCTGTATATATTTTAACTTGAAAAGAAATTACAGCAAGAGCGTTTTGGCTCTCTATTCATTACTCAAATGAAATTCCCTTCACTCTTTAATGATTTCAAAAGACCATTTTACACTAACCCAACACTCTGTGTTTTAACTTCAAAACCATAATACAAATGACAGACTTACAATTTGTGTGCAGTTAAACCAAATAGATTTCAAGTCGTTTTCTATTTTCTTACCCAAATTGAACTCCTAGGTTGCTCAAAGAACCCTCATTCACAGAGAACATATCTCATTCACATAGATTTGAGAATAATAGAGGAAGTTTTGAACATATAGTTTTCTTTTTGTCCCAAAAATGGAAACTCCTTCTCTTTATTTCACACACAGTCTCCCCATCACAATGAAAATTAAAGGAATACCTTCAAGACAAAGGGCATCCCTCTCTTCCTCGAATGAGGGAATCAAGAAGCCAAACCTAGCATTTTTTCCTAAATTTACTCAACAAAAACCAACTTCACGAGCATGATCTCCTCCAGTAGAGATTTGACTGATCAAACCTACTCCTAGATTATCTCAACAATAAAACACTTGTCTAATCATTCAAAAAAAAATTAAAATAACTCTATCTGCTCCTAAGATTCAGGAACCCACTCCTTGCACAAAATATCTAAGCTCAATATTTTTTTGACAGCTCACAATTTCCACATGTCATGTGACCAAGTCATCACATTATCATGCTTTCCTAATGCGCCTGCATCAGACTCCCAAGGGATGAAAATTTATGAGATCCTACTCATAAGATCTTCTACTGAATAACCTATTTTATGTAAATCTGCAACATTTATCCAAGTAGAATCCTCTATTGGATGATTCTTCCATTTCACCAGATATTCCAAATACTCTTTCCTCCTGGTTTTTCTTCCAACCTTTGAATCCAAAAACTTCTCAACCTGTAAGGGTTCTATCACTGGCATTTGCTTCATCCACTATGCTTCATTTAGTTCTTCATTGTACACCTCTATTGTTGATTGATCCCTGTCATCGGCTCAGTAAGGATATAAATATGCTACATTAAAAATAGGTGAGATACCAATTCCTGTAGGTAGCTACAGTTCATAAGCATTTGCTGAAAACCTACTAAGAACTCTGCATGGACCTATTTTCTTCAACTTCAGTTTGTTTTACTCTCCTCTGGGGAATCTTTCCTTCCTTAGGTGAGCCAAAACCATGTCACCAACTTCATATTTCACCTCTCTTCTTTTCAGATCTACTTTCATCTTATACTTACAGTTGTTGTCATGTAACTTTTTCTTAACCTGCTCATGTAGTTCACTTATTGCAGTTGCAAAGTCCTCTCCATATACACATATTTGTTCAATCTTGCACTCTCAACTCACTAACTCCCCTAGGGTGCATGCCATACAAAATATGAAATGGACTCATTCCAGTACTCTTGTTTGGAGAATCATTTTAGGAAAATTCAGCTTGAGCCAACACATGATCCCACTGTATCCTCGAAGTAGATGTACCATTGTTCTATTTACCACCTATGTATGTCCATCTGTCTGCAGATGAAAATTAGTGCTCTTCTTTAACTTAGTGTCCATGAGATCCCATAAATGAGACCAAAACATTCCCAAAAAGCAAGAGTCTCAATCTGATAAAATAGATGTAGGCAGCACAAAATGAACCCAAATATTAGCAAAGAACATATGTGTTGTATGTTTAGTTGTGACCTGGTTCATGCGTGACATTAGAATACACATCTTTCTGAATCTATCCACGATGAAATATAAATAATCATGACTTGTCCTGGACATCAGAAAACCCCCTACAAAATCCATTGAGATACTTTCCCATGGTTGAGAAGGTACTAGAAGTGGCATATATAATCCCAATTGTTTGTCGTTAGGCTTGCTTGTGGCACACATAACACACCCTTTTATATACTTGAAAACTGACTCATTCATTCGAGGCCAATAACAATATCTCTGCAACTATACTATTATCTTACCAACCCCGAAATGACCAGAAATGAGATATGTATGAGCTTCTCTAATTACATTTACCCTTTCATCCCTTGGTATACAAAGCTTCCGAAGATGATATAACAAATTTCATGTGCATGATAATCTAATTGTTGATTTCCATGAGTTAATGCTTCATACAAATCTTTAAAATCATCATCCCTAGCATATTGTTCAACATAGATTTCATGAGATAAAGGATTATACCTTAGTATTGTGGATGCATTAATCAATGGTCTTGAAAACATATATGCAACCTTATTATTAATACATTTATTATACTTGATTACCAAATGAAACTATTGTAAGAAACCCATCCACCTGAAATGTCGTGACTGTTGTAGCTTGGTCTGTGATTGCAAATATTGTAATGGTTGATGATCTATATGAAATATTGTCTCCTTTCCCATTAAGTAATTCTTCCATTTATTCAAACTTTGTACCAATGCATACAATTCCTTATCATATGTTGGATACTTAATCACGGCCTGAGTAAATTGTTGGACATATTGTCATTGATGTCAACGGTCATGATAAGTTGTTATGATGGCAACATGAATCAGTCATGATCAGTTATACAGTTGGCATTAGTGTCAAGATGGCCAATAATGTCTTTCCATGTGTAATGAAGGGTCAATGATGGAAAGAGAATGTCAAACAATAAGCAGAGTAGAAAGGTTAATCTCAAGAGGAAAAGTATACTAAAGATCGACAAAAGAACATCACCTTAAGGATGAAAGCAATTCATGATTATTGTTGATCACGATAGGATAAACAATGTTCCTATGATCAAAGCTCAGGAGAATTAGCGACTAACTATCAGTGCATAAAAGAATTCACAAATAGTTATTAAAGCTCAGGACAGTTAGTGAATGAAGAGAACATTCTTGAAATGTCGTTTGATCGATGGAAAGACTGAGAAGTCGACAAATGCACAGGATAAGGTGAGAAGCGTCAGCAGCCTTCCGATCAATAAATTTAAGGTGTTGGTCATCTCATATAACGAACATCGGTCATATAAGTGACTGTGGGCTTGAGGACCGTTGGTGGATCATGACCATCGCATATGCAAGCCAGATCAATGGTAGGGATAGATTGTGGAGATCGGAAGGATAATTAAACAACTCGCTAGTTCCAATCCCGCAATTGGTCTAGATAGTTAGATCTCATAGACTCGAATATTGATGACTACGGTTGATCCAACAAATGATCATATTAATTCGGATTGAGTTGTGACCATCAGATGCGCAATCGCCAGATCAATGGCATGGATAGAGTGTGGAGATCGAAAGGAGAATTAAACATCGTGCTATTTCCAACTCCGTAATTAGTCAGGACCGTCAGATCTTATAGCTTCAAAGATTGATGATTGTGGTTGACTCACCAACACCACACAACTTCAATTGCGGAGTTTGGGTGTCGAATTAAATCACTCGCAAGTTGTGGTTATGCAATCATTGTCGACCGTTAATATGCTTTGAAGAGTCCACATCAACCGTTGGATCACTTTTGAGTGGAATTACAGGATAAGCAGAAAGATCTTAGATCTCTTTTATCTGAAATATCATCAGTCATCGGATTAAAAGTAAGTAGAAGGACAGGATAAGCAGAAAGGTTGATATCTCGATCACCCTGTTGGCACAAGTTCAGACTCGGGGTTCAATGCTACAATAGCACACCAACAAAACCCTAACTATCGGCCCTTTCAGAAACACCTGGGAAGAAGATGAAGTCTCACCCGAGGTAGAAGCAGGGGTGGTTGCAGGACTTAGGTTTCTGCAACCTTAGTTGAGACACAGATCTGTGATTGTAATACTTAATAGTCACTTAGCATTGTCAGTTCATCAATATTTAACCAATATCTACTTCGCAGATAAAACAGAGCATCGCAGCATTCACCCTGATCTAATGTATTTAAGAACTTAACATAAATAAATGGATTATATCTAGTAGATTCAAGCACTAAGCACATTCACCTATGTCATATCTAGCATCCAGATTCATCATAAGCACAAAGATAAACAAATCTATCTATCTATCTATATCAATCACTTAGCAAATAACACATAAATACACCAACACATCGCACAAAGCAGAGCAACACAGCATATATGTGGTTCACCCCCACCCTGGGGCTACATCCACCAACTCTTCTTCTTTATTAGATTCTTCAATCGGATACAAGAACAAAGCTTCAAAACCCTACTCTGCATAGGACAGAAGATCTGTGCAGCTCGCTAGATCCTTCTTCCTTGCATTACAGCACAAAGCCTTCCACAATCTGTTACAACCACTTGCACTTAGCTCTGCAAGTCTCTCACAGTATGCACAAAGCATCTGCAAACCTTACTTGCACTTAGCACAACATCACCTATATGCACTTATACTTTCTTACATGGCTTAGCCTTCTATTTATACATTACAATAATAGGCCTCAACATGGGTAAACCCATGGGTAGACATTCCCATACCTGTTACATATTCCCAAATCCCAAAAAGGGGTCGAGATCCCGCGATATTTGCTTCATCTTGCACTCTGCCTTCGACGGGCTGTCGAAGTCCAAAATGGTCAAACTTGACCAAGGATCTCTCAAAACTTGTTCGAGGGCCAATAGGCTCCCAACTCTCACCTGTGACTCATCCTGAGTCACTCTGATATAGGAAGTTTTGCTTCGAAAGCCTTGATCTTGGCTTGAGTTGCTTCAACTTGTTGTTGTGCTATGAGATCTTGTTTAGCAAATGTTTGGATGACTACATCGTTCACAGGTCCTTCCAGGCGTTGTTCAGCTACATTAACAACCTGCTCTAGTTGTTCTCCTCGACCTTCAACTTATGTGAACAATTGGTAGGCCTTATCTTGTACGAGTTGGAGTCTCTGAGTTACTTCCATAACTTTGCTCTGAATAGTGTGAATCTATTGCTGGGCAATGTGTTGCTCTTAAGATCTCTTCATTCTTTCCACAGCTGACAAGAGCTTCAACTGTGTCTGTATCGTTTCAGCCTGATACTTCACCTCTTGGAGTTGTGACTCTAGTGTTATTAATTCTGGACTCTTAGCGAGTCGCTCGTATGTTAGGGCATTATGATCAATCAACTTCTTGTATTCCATAGCAAGGGCCTTTAGTCTCTCAACTGCGCTCCTGGCAGTGGCTTCTCTTTGGTCCTTCACATCCTGTGGGATCTTGGGCACTGTGCATAGTTCTAAGTCTGCAATGCATTGATGTAGTTGTTGGATCACTTCTTCAAGCTTCTCTACTTGCTGTGTAACTCGGTCTTCTGCCTTTATTTCTACAACTATCATAGAGCGAAGTGCTCTGTTGACTGCTTCCTTTACTTCGAGTTGCTCGGCAAGCAATTTTTCTTTTCCTTGCTATATCTGTGATTTTTCTTCGTCAAAATTCGCTTGGAGGGAAATCTTTTCTTATTTTGCAGCTCGACGTTGTTCTACAAGTACTCCTTGTACTTGTGTTAAAGCATAGGTGGCTTGTTCTATTTCCTCTTGTGCTCGTCGAAGGCTAGCTTCAACTGTATCAACTAATCAGTGGAGTTGGGTTGGCTCATCTCCTAGTTTTGGTGTTCCCAATGGAAAAGGCACAATGGAGACTACACAGATAGACTGTAGTGCATGTTGTACCCCTCGAAGTTCGATTTCAATCCTATCATACATTGCTTCCTGCTTGGCCTCTTGTTTTTCTGCTATTTCCAGCGAAGCATCATTCAGGGCTGCTATGAGGAAGTTGAAGTCATCAGTGGTGAGGACAATCTACATCTTGGTCATGGAGGCTTTCGATTTCTTCCAGGAATAAGGTTTCGAAGGCGAACCCTTCCTCTTCTTCAGGGGATCAACCTCATCTCCTTACTTTTGTTCGACTTCTTTTTCATCTAACTCTTCGCCATCACCTCCTTGCTCTGGTGATATGGAAGCAGTCTTCACGGATATCATGTCTAAGCCTTGGACCTCTTTGATGTTCTTTGTCTTGCTAGGTCCAGGTGTATCCTGCATTGTTTATGGGTTGTCTATGTCAGATATCTCCACAGGGTTTGTTGGAATAAGGATGTTTTCTGACCAATCCTTAGTGATCTCCTCTAGGTCCTCCTTCGTCAATTTGTAGTAGGACTGAATTTGTTGTTTATGTTCATCGACGCGCATTGTAATATAAATGAAATGTCGATCTACGTTGAACTTCATCAAAGGCCTTAACCCTTGTAAAGTGTTTGGAGTCATGCGAGGCTCGAAATGTATGGCTATCTTCAATTGATTGTAGTAGGTATGAAAAACAACATTTGAGTACTATTGTTTATTCATATTGCTTGAATACCACAGTGTACTGAACTTCGTGACCAGTGGTTAGATGGCTCGATGTCGGGGAAGGTCACACCTTCTGGCATCTCCCAGGAAATGAATGCGATAAGGATCAAAAGCCAACTAAAATGGAATTTGTAACCTTGATCTTGTGCTTCTCTGTAGTCAAGTTCCAACTGGTTCACCAAGTACTTCGCCCAGTTCATCTGGAGGCCTTCTGCACACTTCCCTGTGAGGTCGACTACAAATCTAGTGACTTGGGTAGGTCGGTTATTTCTTACTAAATTCCCTACAATTAGTTGACAGGTGAGGTGTGCTGAGCCACTCTGGATAGAATCTTCCTTGTAGCCTCGCGTCCCCTTCTCGACATCGTTGTAGGTATCCTTGATCCTCTATGCTAGAGCACGATCCATGGCTTTTCCTGGGTAAAACTCTTGTGGATCAGGTCCTTGCATACTCAACCCTGTGATTCGATTGATCAGCATCGGATCAACTGTGATACAGCGTTTTAGCCACAAATAGTTGCCATGGTAACAAGAAAGTAGCAGCTTGACACAGGCATTAACTTATTGGTGTCTACCAAAGTGTGGAATCTTCATGACGTGGAGCAAGGTGGACTGCGCGAGTTTCATCATCCATGACTGGGGGATCATCTTAGAATTATTTCCCTTCGTCTTGGTCAAGTATTTGTACAGGGCAAGCATGTTATATACCTTTCAATATCTGAGGTTGAAGTCACTAAACTTCAACGTTGCAATCTTGTCTTGGTCTGTTTGAATAGCGCATATCTCCTTCGGGAGGTACGTCGTAACCAAGGTGTATTCTAAATCATTGGGTCGCTCAAAGGTGGAATATAGGTGGGTAATATGGTCGGGATCAATTTGGTATTCGCTAAGTCATCCATGTGTTTGGTTCACTTTTCATCTGGTGGTCGGGATGGTTCGACTTCACGAGCAGTCGACAGAGATGCTTGTACTATTCTTGTGGATGAATCTTGGACCCCTACAGATAATCCTCTCTCCGACATGACTCTTTCAGTCATCAGGTCGAGGTGTACTTCTGTCACAAATTCTTCGACTGCATTGAGCTCCTTGGACATATGCGCTCATGATTAACGATACCGGATTCAAGATTAACTTAGACACTGCAATGAAATAGACGACAAGACTGCGATGATTACTGTGCAAAATACACTTATTCTGTGGGCTCAAACTCTCGGTTAGAAAAAGTGTTATCAGTACATGGCGCGACGGGGTAAATAGGTAACTCAGCAATGGGTCACTTGCAATGGATATGAAGTGTTCATTAACTTTGTTATGTCCGTTATGGCATGGTTCCAACAGTCTGATGGTGACTTCATGCTGTTGAGATTCTTTCCTAGGATTCAAGGGTAATACTTCTTCTTTGTCTGGAATAGGTATTTCAGTATTCTGTGGGTCCTCTAGTGTTCTTGCAACTTTGACATCTATGTTGTTGTTGTTAAATGGCTGTGATTTGTTCTCCTGTTCTTCAATCAAGTGTGTGATCCTTCTAGTTATAAAATCTTTTAACTTTTGCTTCTTTTGTTCTAAGACTTTTTCTTCTTACTTCCTTCTACCTTGATCTCTTTCAATCCAAGGTCTTCCTAGTAACATGGTAAATGGAGCGTTGTACTCAATAAATTTAATGATCTCAAAATCTTCTTTTGTCGAAGATCCATTGACATTCATAGGTATCTGAGCGAGCTTTCCACATAAGTTTACCAGCTTTCCTTTAAATAAGCTTATTCCTCCCAGTGAAGGAGTCATAGTAGGATTTCCTATAAGTTCCCAGGTTCTTTATGTCATGAC
Source organism: Picea engelmannii (assembly GCA_009831015.1). Lineage (NCBI taxonomy): Eukaryota > Viridiplantae > Streptophyta > Pinopsida > Pinales > Pinaceae > Picea > Picea engelmannii. The sequence continues at coordinate 530,418 of ML779116.1, read as the reverse complement.
ATTCACCTGTGTTTCCTCATCTAGAACACAGTCAATGTCGAAGTCTCTTATTCTTGCTTCAATGCATTCTTTTTATTTGAATATCTCTGATAAACTGACATGTCGGTGGTCATTTAGGGTTTCTCTCATTTGTAACAATACTTTCTCTGATTCTTTCTAGGGTTCTACCATAATATTAGTTTATGGATCTGCCTTAGGGTTTTCTTGTCTCATGCTCATTTCTTCAAGCTTAGCAATCATTCTAGGGCAATCCAATACTTCATGGTCCATATCTTTGCAACAAAGACAACTGGGTCTTCTCTCAGGGCATTCCTTAGAAAGATGTCTAGGTTTCCTGCAACTGTAACAGAGGGTTAATCCTCTATTTTTTTTAAATGATCCCCATTCTTTCTTGTACTACGCGCTAGGATCATGGTAGCTAACCTGCAAACATTTCTTTCTAGGATCCTGCATCCACTTGTTAGTCCAAATATTCTTTCTATGCATAGGTATAACATATCTTTCACTATTCTCATTAGATATACTCATATCAAACCTTCTTTCATCTACCAGTACCCTAGTTTTCAAACTAGGACAGACTCTATCAAACATACCTAGATCCATGCTTTAGAAACAAAATTTTCCACTTGTCTTACTTATACAGAGCATAAAGCTTACAGATCTTACCTCTTTTCTTCAGATCTGACCTCTTTCTTGGTATAGAGCTTCAGAAGTCAAGCAGAATGTTGTGCACTAGGGAAAAAGATCTACATACGGAACTCTCTCAGTTTTAGGTCGAATCTTGGCACAAAGATTATTCTTCCTCAGATCCTAGCAATCACAGTTTCAGTCCCGGCAACGGAACCATTTGTTGGCACAGGGGCAGACCTAGGGTTCAACGTTGCAACAACGCACCAACAAAACCCTAACTATCGGCCCTTTCGACAACACCTACGAAGCAGATGAAGTCTCACCCGAGGTAGAAGCAAGGGTGGTTGCAGGACTCAGGTGTATGCAACCTTAGTTGGGACACAGATATGTGATTGTAATACTTAATAGAGCACTTAGCACTGTTAGTTCATCAATATTTAACCAATATCTACTTCGCAGATAAAACAGAGCATCACAGCATTCACCCTGATCTAATGTATTTAAGCACTTAGCATAAATAAATGAATCAGATCTAGAAGATTCAAGCACTAAGCACATTCACCTATGATAGATCTAGCATCCAGATTCATCATAAGCAAAAATCATAAACAAATCTATCTATCTATCTATATCAAGCACTTAGCAAATAACACATAAATACACCAACACATCGCACAAAGCAGAGCAACATAGCATATACGTGGTTCACCCCCACCCTAGGGATACGTCCACCAACTCTTCTTCTTTATTAGCTTCTTCAATTGGATACATGCACAGAGCTTCAAAACCCTACTCTGCATAGGACAGAAGATCTGCGCAGCTCACTAGATCCTTCTTCCTTGCGTTACATCAAAAATCCTTCCACAATTTGTTACAACCACTTGCACTTAGTTCTGCAAGTCTCTCATGGTATGCACAAATCATCTACAAACCTTACTTTCACTTAGCACAACATCACCTAGAAGCACTTCTACTTTCTTACATGGCCTAGCCTTCTATTTATACATTACAATAATAGGCCTCAACATGGGTAAACCCATGGGCCGACATTCCCATACCCGTTACATATTCCCAAATCCCAAAAAGGACCCAAAAAAGGGTCAAGATCCCGCGATCTCTGCTTCATCTTGCGCTCCACCTTCGACAGGCTATCGAAGTCCAAAATGGTCAAACTTGACCAAGGATCTCTCAAAACTTGGTCGAGGGCCAACACACCCGAATATCCATTAGTCGTCAAATCACCTTAAGTGGAAGAATAGGATAAGCAAGGGATGAGATCTAAGATCTCGATCACCCAAATTTTTGTCAGTCGTAGGATCGAACTAAAAGGAAGGACAGGATAAGCAAAGACGAAGAGTCATTGGATTTAATCCAAGGCAAAGTTGCATCACAAACAAGATCGAGTCATTGATCTAAGATCCTAATCAAACGACCATCATTCGTTTTGGGTCTAAATATGTGAGGAGGTTACACTCTGAATAAATATCATTTCAAGAATTCAGTTTGAGATTTGAAATTCCCGAAGCCCGAAGACCCAAAGAGACAAAATCAATTCTCGATCATTGGATCATCAAAAGTAAGCCCCAACCGTCTGATTCAAGAAGACATATGGTAGACCACATCAGCAGAACACATCAGCAAGGATGTATGGGAGATGTACGTCAGTAGACTAAGTCATCACAGACATATGGCAGATCACGTCAGCAGACCACGTCAGCAAGGGTGTGTGGCAGACCATGTCAGAAAAGACGTGTGGAAGACCACAGTAGTAGACCACATCAGCAAGGACGTATGGGAGATATACGTCAGTAGACCATGTCAGCAAATACATAAGGCAGATCATGTCAGCAGACCACGTCAGCAAGGGCGTGTGGCAGACCACATCAGCAAAGATGTGCGGCAGACCACATCAACAAGGACACGTGGCAAACCACACTAGCAAGTACAAATGGCATAATCATATAATGACATGTATCAAGAGGAAATTGGCTTGTGCCATGTCAACACATGACGTCAATAAATTACGTCACTCTGGAAGAATTACTTCGGGAGTTTCACCACTAGCAAATGACAAAATCTCTTAACTCCCGAAGGACGAAATCCCGAAGTAGACATGGTCCGTCCGATCCAAAGAAACACTTCGGGAGCATTCTCATCCGTCGATCTACTACATTGGAAGGATAGCGTAAGTTGAAATAGTTGAAGTCCCAGAGTGAATGATGGACATCCATCCCAATGCTTGATTAAGACCCAGTCGTCAGATTAAGCCTTGTAAGAATCAAATCTGACGATTGATCAGTTTCGGAGAAATAAATGTAAATCATTCGATCTGTTCAAGAAATCTGATTCGGAAGTTTTGAAAGGTTTGAAAAGTTGAAATCCTGAAGTTCTGAAGGGCGAAGTTTTGTCAGTCGTCCATCTCATTGGGAGATTGAATCGTGACCATTGGTTATGATAAGCGCTCAAGCGATCATTTGGCTTAGCGCCTGGTCACCACATATGGTCATATGGAATAATAAAAATAAAGGTAAATCTTAAATAACAAGCTTGTGGTTCTACGCCTATGGTCATATGAAAATGGTTTGAAGGGAGCGCCTCATACAGATTTCATTCGACAAAGAGTTACACTAGAACAATACAGAGAATCAATAAATAATCGAATATGATCTGTTTGTGAACCTAGAACGCAGCAGAAGCACGAGTACGATCTAATGAGTCGATCCATGTATGTGATCAACTCATGAGGATAGATGAATCGATACACATCCATGATTAAAAGAGAGTTAAATCATGAAAACATGAATAAAGAATAAAAAGTAAAAATGATATTAATTGAAGTTTAAGATTATCATTTTAAATGAAAAGGTACAATGGTTCAAATATCAAAAGACACAATGCTTCAAACTCACACCAGTTGGAAGACTATATAAACAAGAAATAATGGTGAGAAGAAATGTAGTTGAATTTGTTGAAGTCTATATGTTTATATATAATGGATTGAATGAAAGTTCATTCTATCAGGTTGGTGCATGTTTACAAGTTGGGTTTTGTATGAGGATTGGATTCCTCACATCTCAGTTGGATCTAGGATCAACAAGTTGGGACTTGTTATGAGGGTTGGATTCCTCATTTCTCAATTGGATCTGAGAACAACAAGTTGGGTCTTGTAACAGAGAGTTGGGTCTCTCATAATTGTATGAAGATGATATTCAAATATTGATCTTATGTATTCATTCAAGTTATTTAATAAATAAAATATTTATTCTTTTATATATATATATTGATTGAGAAAATGTAATAAATATTTGTTGCTCAGTTAATTTGTGAAAAGTGGGAAAATGTCCAAAGTTTTGTGACACTGATTCAGCCCCCCCCTCTCAGTGTCGAGTAGCCATTTTCATCAATTGGTATCAGAGTGGGTTCCTTCAGCACAGTTTAAACACTAAAGGTAGATTCAGAAGAAATGGGTGGACAAATTGTTATCTCCACAAATGAAGCTCCCTTATTTGATGGAACAGATTATTTATCATGGAAGGAAAATATGAAAAGATATATGAAGTCAAGAGGATATGGAATTTGGGATTCGGTAGAAAGTAAGCCCTGGCACTTAACTACTTCAAAGAGAAAATCCAAAATTGCAAAGGAAGCAAAGAGAAGCAATTTAGTAGCCTTAAAAGCAATTCAGGATGGATTGTCAGACCAAGTCAAAGAAAAGATGAAGCACTACAAATATGCCAAAGAATTATGGATTCAAATAGAAAATAGTTATTAGAATGAAACACAAGAAGAAGAGAAATCCAATCAAAGAGAGGAACGAGACTCTAATGAAGATGATTCCTGTCATAATAAAGAACAAGACTCCAATGAAGAGAGTTCTTATCAAGATAATGAAGAAGATAAAGAAAAAGAAACTTCGATCAGATTGAAGAACATAGTTCAGATAAAAATATTTATAATCTTAATGAAATGCAAGATTCGATCTCAGTAAACAATGAGGAAGACAACCTCATCAAGGAATTGAGGAATACCTCAGTATTCACTAAAGAAAAACTATTATATTTTAAGACTGATGTTATAAATACATTTGAAGTGATTAGTATGGAACCAGGAAATGATCTATATATTGAAGTTACTAAGGATGTTCTTGATCATCTTGAGTCCACAACCCTGTGCACTCTAGAAGAGTTGGAGAAACTTCAACAGAAAGATATGTTGCTACTTCAACAGTTAGATCATTCTAACCATGAAAAGTTTGAACAGAGAGTTCAACTAGAAGACAAAGAAGAAGAGATCAAAAGTTTGAAAACCGAACTTACTAATCTAATAGAAGAGATGGATGAAGTAAAGATACATAAAAATAAAAGAAAAGAAGTTATAAAAGAATCAGAAGAATGTTATGTTAACATTTATCCCATGGATGAAGTAGAAGAAGAACTATCAAAGGCCAAACAAAAAGTTGATTGGAGTCTCTATGTATGCCACTTTGATCATAATGATTTAGACTATAGTTTTCTTCATGACTACACTAAAGAATTTCTTGAAAAGAGTCAAAAGCATATCATGGAAATAAAGAAAATGCTCAAAGACAATGAAAAAAACATATATGAGCAAAATATTTAGTTAGAAGAAAAAGAAGAGGAGATTGAGAAATTGAAGAATGAAATTAGTCAGGCAAAAGAAGAAAATAAGGAAGATGATTTACGTAGCAGAAACCTTGCAGATCTAAAAGAACTAAGAGAAAGCAATATCAATCTGAAAACCCAACTTGAAGAAGCCAAAAGAAGAGAGGAGGTAGTAAATATCCAGTTAACAAAGAAAGAAAAATCTTACCACATGTTGGAATTGGAAATCATCAATTTCAAAAAGATAAATTAAAGTACTAATGTAGATCTTGGTAGCACTCTGTAAATTTTGTCTGGGTGAATAGACAAATGACAGAGGTAATTGTTTCAACCAGCTTTAGAGTTGAGGCACTAGCCTTCTCAACTCAGAGAGGGATCTCTCTTGTCACTTGATATTTTGTTGGGAATTGGTGGCTAAATTTGGTTTGTTTTGGGGTCTTTTAATAAAGTTGTTAGCAAGGAAGGGGAGAAACACATAGGGCTATGGAGTCAAAATTCTGAAAATGAATGAAAGAAATGCATCCACCAATAGAACTCTCCACGGGATAAAGGCTAAACGAGGCGATGAATCTGAGTTATTATTAAATTTAGATAGAGTGTAGGAAGATAAAGGAAACAAATAATTGCATCAGAGCATTATCAAAATGAATTCTGAATTAGTTAAGAAGACAATCACACAGTTTAAATTTCTTAAGCCAAGAGCATCAAATGATGAATTCTGGGCCTTTAACTCTCCAATTTAAACAGAAGAAAATGTAAATGAAAGACAGGTCACAGGAAATACATACGATGAAAGGAAACAAAGATCATATCACCACCCTTTAGAATCTTTTCATAGAGACTTCAAAATCTTCTGCATTTATATTCAATTCAGATTCAAAAAATTTACAAAATAAAGTCTAATACAACAAAAAAGTGCTCTTTCACTTCTGCCAACATTAATCAATTTAAGTCTCTCAGTACTTATACAATTTGATCAAAACAACTGAAACTGAAACGTTTCAATTTCTGTAATAGTTTTGACTAACAATTTCAGTATATGAAATGATTTACAATAATTAGCAAAAGGAAAACGTTTCAAAATCATAAACAAATTCTCTGATTGTCCGACTTATTCTATGCCATATGCCTCGCTCTAAGCTTCTGTCGGATCTGCAAAACTAGTGACACCTGGAGATCACCTGTTGGTTCCATAGACGTTGCACTTTGTCTTACCCAACCGCACCATTTCTTTCCATTGTGGATCAAAGGGGATTTCGTAATCCATCATCTCTTTAATCAAAATTTCCAAGTCAATGCATGTAGCATAGGACATGGTTGGCATGCTGACCTTCACTGTTTTAAACTTGTTTAAAATTTTGAAATCTGTAGCCAAATCCTCTACCAGACTCGAGCCTTTCAGACTTTCTTCCATATCCTCGAACTTAGAATGATCCATTCTGCATTGCATGAGGAGAGAGTGATTGTCTTATTGATTGTATAACAAGCCTTTACCATCCCAGAATGATGGAAGACATTTGGCGGAAAAAAATTCAAAAGCCTCTTTAAACTTCTGTATGTTGTATTCCATTTTCATAGCTTTGTTCTAGACCAATCCGAGTAATTTGTGCTTAGCAATGATCCTGTTGGATGAAATGATCAACACGGTCCTGTCTTTCACACCAATGGTTTGAAGTTCAGTAATTGGTACAGCATTTAGTAAATCAATAGCATTTTGGGCCCACTCTGAGGGCTTCTTTGCTAATATTTCATTTACAACAGCACATTTGTTCCAAGCTGTAGCAGCCATATTATCTTTGTCATTGATAAAATTCACATAAACCTTGAATTTAGCAATCTCTGCAGCAATAGCGTCCCATATTACATGTTTGGATCCCTGCAATAACGTCTTGCCCTTTAACCTGGTTTTTAGCTTGCTCACTCTCTCCTACAAATATCGATTTCCTCTATGGAGTTGAGGCATCTTTTCATCCTTCACTTTCATCTCCTGCTTCAGCTTTTCCATGTTCTCTTTGAGACTCTTGATCTCACGTGTTTTTAAGCTCGCCTGGGGCATAGCTTGGACTAACCCCTCAGTGCTTGATCCATCCTCTGTATTAGTAGGTATAATGACTGCCATGTCTGATGTCGCTACCTGCACTAGTGACCAATGCTCCTTCTCTTTCTGCAATTGCAGCAGTTCAACCTTGTAATCGAGTGCCTCTTGTCTGAATGTTTCTTTCTCCTATTCCAATGCAGTCAATTCTAATGTCTGTGGATGATCTGTAGGTGAAATCTTTAGCCTATTCTTTAGACTTTGGATCATCTTGTTCTTTTCATCCAAAGAGGCTTTCAACCCCTGGGGACCTTCAGACTCTAGCCTTTTGACCTGTGTCATCCAAGCTTTGTTGGACACTTTTTCCTATTTCAGTTGTCCATCCAGTTTTGATGCATATGTTGTTAATCTTGCAACTTTTAGAGCCAAGCTCAGATAATCAGAATATAACATGTCACTGACATTCCTATGAAATTTTACTTTGTCAAGGGCAGCAATGTTTTCATATTGCATTTTGATCTCAGATATTTCATCATCATCAGCCACTACAATGTTAAATGTCTTTTTCTCCACATCCCTGACTGAGAGTAAGGAAGCCTTATGCTGAGAAGTCCTTTTTACTTCAGGTAAAAGGTTTATTATTTCATTGTTTTCCATACTTCCCTTCACAGTATACTGATTCATTAAATCTTCCTTGGACTGGTACACTGCCCCAGGTGTCTGGCCAAATATGTATTTCCTGTTGCTGAAAACCTTTATGTTGTTTTCGTTGTGTGGCATGCTTTCTGTAATGGTTTCTTCGTTCTTGGTTGTAGCCTCTACCATCTCCATGCATGTTTTTCCTTTGAGTTCTTCTTCTTCCAGGTCAACTATTGAGATGATGATGTGATTTTCATTTCTTGAGAATGTTTTGTTGGCTACTGGCACCTAGTGCTTATGAATTGTTCCTCTTGTTGTAGATGCTCATTTTGGGAGTTTTAATAACCAACCTAGGGGAAGGTTTATGTGTCGGGCTCTGTTGAGAGGTCGGTTCTGTTTGTTTTGTTTGATCTTGTTGCATGGTGACCTCCATCTCTGCACAAGTCTCTAGATTGGCTAACTCGTCGAATCCTTCGACATGTTCATGTTCATAGGGACCTTGTCTACTAGTCAATATTCTCTTTGATATGATTTGATGCGGGTCATATCTTCTCCATTGCAACTGTGTGAAACCAAATTCACTGATCTTGGATTGAATTTGGGGCAAACAGGACTTATTCTTCACCACAAAGGGACCTACCACGAAAGGAAATTTCAAATTAGAAGCCTTGTGTGCTTTCATAAAATGCTCAGTATCTGAGATGATCCTTTGTCTTATGAACTCCAAAGCAAAGATCCTGGGCATCAGAAAAACTGGTAAAAGATGAGGTCCTTCTTGGTATCCATATACCCAAATCACAGTAGATTGTGTGAACAGCACCCAATCTCCTACCATGCTCTTTGGATTTGGCTATAATGAGTTTTTCATTTCTTCTAGAACTATCGGTAGATCTGAACCAAAAATGAAATTGTATACTCTGGACATAATCTTGTTAATGAAGGAGCATGGTGATCCTTTTACACTCGGTCAAAATAAAAGCAGTCTTGGGAAATTCGGTTTTGTTGGATTCCAGAAACATCCTCAACAAGTGAGTGTAGTATCTGAAGTGTCTCAATGAGCTAAAGTTGACTAGCTATTGATGTATATTCTCTGCAATAAATTTTTCAAAACTGACACTGACTGACTGACTAGACAGGAAGAAAATCAACAAGAAACCTAACATGACCTCTACCACAAACTTGTCATTGTCTAACCCTAAAATTTGACTTAGCATGGAACAAACCCACTAGACTTCGATAATCATGATTCTTACACTGGTAGGTAACGACAGACTCTCTGAATGATGTTCAGGCTTGACTATGGTCTGCAAAAATAAGGTTTTAACTTCGGGTAGGCATTCTCTATAAATTGTGATCATTCTCTATTCCTCAAAGGGCTCTAACACTGTGGGGGAGGTGTCTGGTATATTTAGAGTATGTCGGAGTGATGGACTGTCTACTTTAAATAGAACTTCTGACCCTAATTTGTTTAAAATGACTCTTTCTCCCTGAGAATAACGCTTTGCACACCAGCTTACAAATTCATGCAATGGAAAGATCGTTTATACGACATAAGGGATGATGGAGGCTAGAGCCGCTTCGAGGAAAGGCATGTGCATTCCAACATTGTCCAACAAATTCGATCTAGACACAGAAATGGGTGAGACCATTATCTTTGTGTCGAAAACATCAAAATCTCTGTCAATTAGGGCTTCCTCCATGGAGGAGATCTCTTGTTCATTCATGGATAAAACAATAGGATTGGAAGCCATGGTGAAGAATACCTATTAAGCGGCGAGAAACCCAAGTCTGGTTCGGTTCAGAGCTTTGAAATTTGACTGGAAGCTTTGCGCCAAATTTATGAATGTTTCAATGCTTCAAATTATCATAGAATAATGTCGGGGGTTCCTCCTTTTATAGGTATCTATTGACATCGGGGGTTGGATAAAACGGTTTCAGGTGGACCACTTTTCGCCTCGATGTGCCTCTGAGGGTGCCACGCATCCATGATTTAAACCATGGCAGTTTTCCCTGGCCCGCCCTCTATCGATTAATCCTCGTGTTGTTCCAATCACCGATATAAACTTCAGCCGTTGATCTGGGCTACTTCAGGATCTACGGTCCACATTTTCCTAGTGTCTTTGCCATCAAGGGTTGGAGGAAGTGGTTTTAGTCAAACTACTTTTTCCCTCAATGTACCTCTACGGGCGCCATGCGTCCAAAAATGAAACCACGACGATTTTCCCCGGCCTGCCCTCGATTGTTTAATCTTCGCGCTAGTTAAATCTTTGATATGCGCCTCATCCGTTGATCTGGGTCGCTTTCAGGATCGAAGGTCCACCGAGTCTTTCTCTTTACATCTCCGCTATTTTTTCCATATGTCACCAGATATAGTCAGGCCCTCTGATTTATCATATCTCCATGGCAATATAACCCTTCACTAAAAATTTTAAGCTTGGATACCATCTAGAAATTATTATGGTGATAACAGATCTCATGACTCAAATTGAAGAATCTAAGAAAAAGGAAGAAGCCCAGAAGATTCAAATAACTAAAAAGGAAGAATCATGCCATATGTTTGAATTAGAAAACATCAACCTCAAAAGTATTCAGCTAGAATATGAGGAAGAAATCAAAGTATTGAATTTTTGATCTAACAAGAGATTTGGAAGAAATTAAGACATGTGAAAAAACTATTAAATGCAAAGAAGTATTGGAAGAGACAAAAGAAATAGTCATCAGTCTAAAGACTCAACTTGAACATGCTAAAGAAATGGAAGAAGCCCTAGAGATTCAGTTGACTAAAAAGGAAGAATTATGTCAAATATTGAAGTTAGAAATAGTCAATCTCAAAAAGATAAATGAGAAGACAAATAATATTGTCAATTTCCAGAACAATTCAGCCATCCTAGATAAGATTTGGAAAAGCCAAAAATCAGTTGATGAAAAAACTGGTCTTGGATACAATAAGAAAGAAGACAATAACAAATGGAGCACCATTTACAAACATGAGAAAGGATCATCCTTCTTAAAAGGAAAATATTCAAGTACAAAGCAATTACAAGTCATGAACTTTGTTAAGGAAGACAACTATAGAAGTAAAAAGGATGAAGAAAATCAAATGACAGATCCTTCAAGCCAAAATAAAATCAAGAAAGGAAACACCTTCAATGGCTATTGTTTTTCTTTTCATAGCTTTGGCCATAAAGTAATGGACTGCAAGAAACTAGAGGAAGGATATACAAGAAAATCCAATAAATCAATTAGATGTTGGAGATGTAATTTTGTTGGGCACACAACAAAAAAAATTCATACAATGAGATGTTACAACTGTGATAGGTTTGGGCACAAATCCCAAAACTGCAAGAATACAAAAATTCAATATTTGAATAAGTCATTCAAGTCAATAACAAATCCTAATAAAAGTTGAAAGAAGAAAGGAGATGACAAATCTCCAAAAACACAATTAGAAAGAGAATATCCAAAAAGCAGAATATCTCACAGAAAGATATGGAGAAGAAAAACAGAAGGAGAAAGCAAGAAAGATGCTATTGCACTTGAAAATGAAGAAACTAATAATAAGAACATAATGGGTACAAGTCCAAATAAACAATCTGAAATTCAATATGAGATAAATCAATCTCAAGAAAAGGAAGTACCTATAGAAGAATATGGGACAATATCAAATTTTGATGATGTCATAAGTTGTTAGAAAAAGAAAGAAAATACAAAAAGAAGTTTAAATTGGTTTTTTCAAAATAAAAGGATTATGCCAAAGAGTTTCTAAATTAAACATATTGAAAATCTTGACTATCTATGGATTAGTGGTCAAAAGAAAAATCATTGGTAGAGTTAATTGTAGAATACAAGAAAAAAAAAAATAATAAAGGTAGCAGAGAAGTTCAAGGAGTATCATTCAACAAAGATCAATTGATAACAAAATTGGTATTTAAATCAATTGGTATAATTCCTCAATTGATATTCCTGTGAAATATCAAAAACGAATAAGAAGCAGATCAAAAATATCAGTAAGATTCATACTCTTGTTCTATTTGAGAAAGGAAAGTCGGTAAAAACTCGGGAGGAGTATTTTGATTATTGAATAAGAAAGTAATTAGATTAAGTTTTGAAAAAGACTTGATCACTACAAAATTTGTATTAAGAAGACTACTTATTTAAAACACAAAAATCCCAATAAACTGAGATAAGAAGTTAGTAAATAAATAGGGGAAGAGACCTTGTCAAGAAGAGCTACCCTTTCAGAAACAAATGGGGAGAGTAGTCAGAAGCAGAGAGAGAGCATATTGACAGGGGGAGTCATTTAGTTATGGAAGACAAAACATGATTCCAAGGGGAGTTACCCAAGCTCGTATTTTGGTCAACAAAATGCAGAAAAATAGACGTTGATCATAAGGGGAGAAACCCTTTGCCATTGATGTCAAAGGGGGAGAGTAACTTCAGAGGAGAGAAGCATCATCACAGGGGGAGTTTGTGTATGAAGTTGGTGTGTTACCCTCAATGAAAAAGGGCGATATTGTTGGACATATTGTCATCCATGTGTTGTCGTTGGTGTCAAAATTCATGATAAGTTGTTATGATGGCAACATGAATCAGTCATGATCATTCATACAGTTGGCATTAGTGTCAAGATGGCCAATAATGTCTTTCCATGTGTAATGAAGGGTCAATGATGGAAAGAGAATGTCAAACAATAAGAAGAGAAGCAAGGTTAATCTCAAGAGGAAAAGTATACAAAAGATCGACAAAATAACATCACCTTAAGATTGAAAGCAATGCGTGATTATTGTTGATCACGATAGGATCAACAATGTTCCTATGATCAAAGCTCGGGAGAATTATCAACTGACTATCAGTGCATAAAAGAATGCACAAACAGTTCTTAAAGCTCAAGAGAGTTAGTGAATGAAGAGAACATTCTAGAAATGTCGTCCGATCGATGGAAAGACTGAGAAATCGACCAATGCAGGGGAAAATATGAGAAGCCTCAGTAGTCGTCCGATCAAGAAAGTGACAGTGTAGATCATCTCATATAACAGACATCGGTGATATGAGTGACCATGGTCTTGAGAACCGTTGGAGGATCGTGACCATCGGATCTGCAAGCCAGATCAACGGCAGGGATAGATTGCGGAGATCGGAAGGAGAATTAAATGACTCACTAGTTCCAATCCCGCAATTAGTCTAGATCATCAGATCTCATAGACTCGAATATCGACGAATGCGATTGATCCAACAAACAATCAGATTAAGTCGGGTTACCATCGGATGTGCAATCACCAGATCAACGGTAGGGATAGATTGTAGAGATCGAAAGGAGAATTAAACATCATGTTATTTCCAATCTCGCAATTATTCAAGACCGTTAGATCTTATAGCTTCAAAGATCAACGACTGTGGTTGAATCACCAACAACGCACAACTTCAATTGCGGATTTTGGGTGTCAAGTTAAATCACTCGCAAGTTGTGGTTCTGCAATCATCGTCGACCGTTAATCTGCTTCGAAGAGTCCAAATTGACCATTGGATCACTTTTGAGTGGAAGGACAGGATAAGAAAAAAGATCTGAGATCTCGTTTATCCGAAATCTCGTCAGTCATTGGATTAAAAGTAAGTGGAAGGATAGGATAAGCAGAAAGGTTGAGATCTCGATCACCCGAATATTCGTCAACCATCGAATCACCTTAAGTGGAAGGACAGCATAAGCAAGGGTTGAGATCTGAGATCTCAATCACCCAAATTTTCATCATCCATCGGATCGAACTAAAAGAAAGGATAGGATAAGCAAAGACGGAGAGCCTTTGGATTTAATCCAAGGCAAAGTTGCATTGCAGACAAGATCGAGTCGTTGATCTAAGATCCTGATCAAACGACCATCATTTGTTTCGAGTCCAAATATGTGAGGAGGTTACGCTCTAGAAAAATCTCTTTTCAATAATTCAGTTTGACATTTGAAATTCCCGAAGCCCGAAGACGGCTCGGAGAGACGAAATAAATTCTCGACTGCTGGATCATCCGAAGTAAGCCTCAACCATCTGATTCAAGACGACATATGGTAGACCACATCAGCATACCACATCAGCAAGGACGTATGGGAGATCTACGTCAGCAAACCACGTTAGCAAAGACATATGGCAGATTACGTCAGCAAACCACATCAGTAAGGGCATGTGGCAGACCACGTCAGCAAAGACGTGTGGCAGACCACATCAGCAAGGACACATCACAGACCATGTCAGAAGACCATGTCAACAAGTACACATGGAATAATCAGATGATGACATGTGTCAAGAGGAAATTGGCTCGTGCCATGTCAACACGTGACATCAATAAATTACGTCACTCCAAAATAATTACTTCGGGAGTTTCACCACTAGCAAATGAAAAAATCTCTGAACTCCCTAAGGGAGAAATCCCAAAGTAGACATGGTCCGTCTGATCCAAAGAAACACTTCGGGAGAATTGTCATCTGTTGATCTACTACAGTGGAAGGATAGCGTAAGTTGAAATAGCCGAAGTCCCGGAGTAAATGATGGCCATCCATATCAATGCTTGATTAAGACCCAACCGTTGAATTAAGACTTGTAAGAATCAAATCTGATGATTAATCAGTTTCTACGAAATAAACGTAAACCGTCCAATCTATTCAAGAAATCTGATTCGGAAGTTTTGAAAGGTTTGAAAATTTAAAATCCTGAAGTTTTGAAGGGAGAAGTTTCGTCAGTCGTCCATCTCATCGGGAGATTGAATCGTGACCATTGATTCTGATAAGCGCTCGAGCAATCATTTGGCCTAGCGCCTGGTCACCGCATATGGTCATATGGAATAAGAAAAATAAAGGTAAACCTTAAATAACAAGCTCATGTTTCTACGCCTATGGTCATATGAAAATGGTTTGAAGGGAGCGCCTCATACAGATTTCATTCGACAGAGAGTTACACCATAACAATATGGAGAATCGATAAATAATTGAATATGATATGTTGGTGAACCGAGAACGTAGTAGAAGCATGAGTACGATCTAATGAGTTGATCCATGTCTGTGATCAACTCATGAGGACATATGAATCGATACACAACCATGATTAAAAGAGAATTAAATCATGAAAACATGAAGAAAGAATAAAAAGGAAAAATGATATTAATTAAAGTTTAAGATTATCATTTTAAATGAAAAGGTACAGTGGTTCAAATATCAAAAGACACAATGCTTCAAACTCACACCAGTTGGAAGACTATATAAACAAGAAATAATGGTGAGAAGAAATGTAGTTGAATTTGCTGAAGCATATATGTTTATATATAATGGATTGAATGAAAGTTCATTCTATCAGGTTGGTGCATGTTTAGAAGTTGGGTCTTGTATGAGGATTGGATTCCTCACATCTCAGTTGGATCTAAGATCAACAAGCCGGGACTTGTTATGAGGGTTGGATTCCTCATTTCTTAGTTGAATCTGAGAACCACAAGCTGGGTCTTGTAACAAAGAGTTGGGTCTCTCATAATTGTACGAAGATGATATTCAAAGATTGATCTTATGTATTCATTCAAGTTATTTAATAAATAAATTATTTATTCTTATATATGTATATATATATATATATATATATATATATTGATTGAGAAAANCCCCCCCCCCCCCTCTCAGTGTTGAGTACCCATTTTCATCATAAATGTCTCGAAATGATAACATATAGGTTTACCTCGTTGCATCGATATTTCTCCCATGGCATATCTGCTTGCATTAGTTTGAATTTCAAATGGTTGTTGTAGATCTGGCAGAGCCAAAATTGGTGTGGTGCTTATCTTTTCCTTCAATTTATCGAAGGATTTGTGTTGCTAGCCTCCCCATTGAAAGACTTTTTTTACACTTGTTAATGCATGCAAAGGAGCTTCTATAAAAGAAAAATTAGCAATGAATTTCCTCTAGTATTGTACTGCTCCCAAGAAGATCCTGAATTTTGTGGCAGTAGTTGGCTTGGGCCATTTCACAATGACTTCTACTTTTGCAGGATCTATCTTTAGCTAACCATTCCCTACAATGTAACCCAAATATACCAGAGAAGTTTTTCCAAATTCACATTTAGACAACTTAATATACAGCTTCTCCTTCTTCAAGAGTTCAAAGACTCTCTTGACATGCTTTATATGATCTTCCCATCTTCGACTAAAGATCAATATATCATCTAAGAAGACAATGACAAAATCATCTATGTAAGGCATGAACACATCATTCATCACCCTCATAAATGTCGCAAGTGCATTACATAAACCAAATGCCATAAATAACCATTCAAATAACCATGCTTTGTCTTGAAAGTGGTTTTCCATGTCACTATCTGTAATTATAATCTAATGGTAACCACTTCTCAAGTCCAACTTAGTGAAATACACAACATTCTTTAATTGATCCAATAAGTCATAAATTTTAGGAAGAGGATTACGGTTCTTTATCATAATATTGTTCAGGGCTCGGGAGTCAATACACATCCTCCACGTGCCATCTTTCTTCAGAACTAATACAATAGGAGAACCACATGGAGAGGAACTCGGTCCAATGATTCCTTTGTTAAGCAACTCCTAAACTTGCTTCTTAATTTATGCATTCTCTATCATTGATGACCTATACATTCCAATGTTCGGAAGAGGAGAATCCTACTACAAATAAATTTAATTTTCAACTTCCCTCTTAGGACATAACCCTATAGGTTCCTAAAATAACTCATCATAGTTAGATATGATTTTAACCAATTCATGTTTATGATCTGGATCACAACCTGATAAAACATATGTTATATCTTCTTCTTTCTATTTCACTATCATGAGAGAAAAATATTTACTTGTGCTCGTGAGTCTTTTCATTTTCCCTATACTCACTAAATAAATATTAGTTTTGATTTGATGAGCTCTGACAATAAATTCAACCATGTCCTTGAAAAGATGGTATTTATTCTCTTTATGGTAGAATATAGTTTTCCTATCAAATATATATGGACTTCCCAAGACAATGCCGCAAATGTCAAGAGGCACAACATCTAACTCAACCTCTCAAATAACTTAGTTGTAATTGCAAATATGATCTTACATTGTTTCGTCACTTGTAACTTAGCATATTCACACACCCAATTGTTGGATTACTGAGAGGGGGGTGAATCAGTAATAGAGCAATAGAATCATTTTAACCACAATATGTAAGTGTTATTTATCTTTATGATCAATATACCATTATCATTATAATATGTGCAAGGTAAATAAACCATGAACAGTGAAAAATCATACACATACACATTACACCAGTATTTTTATGTGGAAACTCAATGTGGGAGAAAACCACGGAATTCTTTTCTTATATATATTTAAGAATTACATTCATTGGAAGCACCAACTTCCTTTGTTCTCCAGATGCAATTGGAAGGAGGCTTTGACCCCTAATATTTTCAGGCTACAACCTGAGGGAATATCCAACTCCCCAATTCTCTGGCTACAACTAGAAGGAGGCTACAACCCCCTATGTTCTTCAGCTACAACCAGAAGGTGGCTACAACCACCTATCCTTGCCCCATCCTACCACCCTAAAATATAAGTTCCAAATGATGAAACCACTGCCACACCATCATTGTGAGATAAAATATTGTAAACATGTACCAATATGATCCAACAACCTATAACCAACCTGTACCAAAATCCCATAATCAATCATGAATCAGAAGTCAGTCTGTACCAACAAATTATTGAAATTTTGGTATGCTCATTTAACCATAGAAAATTTCACATCATTATAACCCAACCATAGGCATTCACATATGCCACCTCTGAACACACTAACCTTTACTTAGAATAATTCTCACAAGCCTACTCCAGAACCAACAGATAAAACCTAGTTGCTAACTACGGCAACAAATCAAGACAAGTAGAGCGCTCCTTCTCCTAGGGTAGCACACAAGAGAGAGAGTATACATATCCATAGAACAAGTACCATACACAACTGCAGCAGTTGTAGCTGCACTACTCTCTTAGACTTGCACCATACTTAGAAATAATATCACCAAGAGTGTCACCAAGAATGTCACTAAGAGAATCACCAAAAGAATATCACTTGATAGCGCTAGAGAGATACCAAGACCAAGAGATGACCATACACTCTTATTCCTCCTTGCAGCTACAACTGTAGTTCTCCACAAGACTTGCACTCTGAATGGGTATCCAAATGAGTTAAAACATCCTCTATTTATATTAGTATGTCGAGTGACTTTTCTTGTTGGGCCAACCTGAATTTCTGGTAATTATATTTGATTTTTATCTTTTTTCTATGGAGTCCACTTGTATTTATGGAAGACAATGTTCTAATATTATTTATTCTACTAGGTTGACTTTCCTTCTATGGTTTCCACACATCTGTTTAATGGTTCACATGCTTCTAAAATATTTTATTTTAAGTCATAGGTTACACATGGAGGTTAATACCTCTCGTAGCTATCAGAACATCAACACTCTCTCTTATCTAAGGAGGTATTAACTAATATGTTCTTCATGTAGTGGTCTCAAACACATCCATCCATCTCACATGGCATGGGAAAGACTCACATGGTCTTATAGACCATTCTACAGATAGCATCACCATAGCCACACCGGCTATCATATGATCAAACAGATCAAGTATCACCATCATAGCCACACATTATCCATCTAGATGGAAAACACTTCCCAACACTACTGGTTGGCCCTCCATCTAAAAACCTTCGATGCTACTCATCAACACTCTAACTGGGAATCATTTCCGACACTACAGGTCGGCATATAGTTCATACATAACTAGTAACTCGCTAGTTCATACAGAATCTGACTCAAAAATTTAACACTCCCTCTTAACGAGGAAGGTATTCCTCTTGGAATGATCATAATCATTGCTTATGCGCTTCTACACACCTCATCCATTGTCTTGTTGAATTTCACGAATCCATACATCATAAGAAGTTATGCACTTTCACTAGAGTAGTGTACCAGCCTTTGTTGGAGTAGCATACCAACCTACGCTGGAGTAACATACCAGCCTACGTTGGAGTAGCATACCAACCTATGCTGGGGTAACATACCAACCTGCGTTGGGGTAGCATACCAACCTGCGTTGGGGTAACATACCAGCCTGCGTTGGAGTAGCATACCAACCTCCATTGGGGTAACATACCAACCTACGTTGGACCTATGTTGGGGTGACATACCAGCTTGTTTTGAAGTAGCATACCAACCTGCGTTGGGGTAACATACCAGCATGCATTGAAGTAGCATACCAACCTACGTTGGGGTAACATACCAGCCTGCGTTGGAGTATCATACCAACCTGCATTGGGGTAACATACTAGCCTGCGTTGGAGTAGCATACCAACCTGCATTGGGGTAACATACCATCCTGCATTGGAGTAGCATACCAACCTGCGTTGAGGTAACATACCAGCATATGTTGGAGTAGCATACCAACCTGCATTGGGGTAACATACCAACCTACGTTGGAGTAGCATACCAACCTGCATTAGGGTAACATACCAGCCTGAGTTGGATTAGCATGCCAACTTGTGTTGGAGTAACATACCAGCCTGCGTTGGAGTAGCATACCAACCTGCACTAGGGTAACATACCATCCTACGTTGGAGTAGCATACCAAACTACACTTGGGTAACATACCAACCTATGTTGGAGTAGCATACCAACCTACGCTAAGGTAGCTCCCACTATTGGGGATCACATCACTCCCCGCTACTGAGGATCACATCACTTCTCACTACTGGAGAAAAACATTTGGACCACTCCAAGATTGTCCCTGACATAGGCTTGGTCAACAAATATGCTACATGTTCGTCGGTAGAAATATACTGGAGAAAGTGTCCCGTCATAGTCTTCTCCCTCTTGTTGGGAGAATCCTCTGGACACAAATCAGGATTTGTACATATCTAGGTTATTTATCTGCAATATGCTTGATCTTGTAGATCAACTTATAAGTCACCACTGACTTCCCTTTTGGTCTCATAACCAAGGAAAAGATATATATCCCAATCCTTCTGACTGGCTTCCTCCTCGGTCACTGTAGAAAATTCTACTAAAGAAAGGGAATCTTTCCATAAGATCTCATATCTCCTCGAACCCTCTGAAGCTTTGATTTAGCCTTCTCAAACCATGGCATTTATCTGCCAATTCCAGAAGATGTCTCTCTCTTCCATCTTAATTTGAAATTCTTTGAGTCTCTATTCTCCCTCTGAAGTTTGACTCCCTCTGAGTTTGTATAATATTCGGAGCCATCTACTACTCATGATATGGCTCATCAATGTTGCATCCTACAAAGTTTCATGGGACCACGTTATTCTCTTCTTGGTTACTACAACAATTTCGGTTAGGCCCTTCTAGCTCCTCTTCCTGATGATATGAAGAGTGATCAATTGCACTAGAGGGATTTGTTCGATCCTCTTTGGAGCCTTCTGCTCCTTACAATCAATCTCCATATGAGATACTATGTATCTCGCAAAAGTACCCTTCTTCGTCTTCTTCTTCTTTGGTACATGGATGTATATGATCGTGTATACAACTTTTTATCTGGATAGTCTGCTCCATGTCTAAAACTAGAGACCATCTAACATGTTGTTTCCTGCAACCGTCACGATATCTTCCCTCCAATTTATCACCTATGAACTTCTAGAAACAAGGAAAACAAAGGGAAAAACAGTAGACAAGAATAATACTTTTATAATAATAAAAACAAGAATGAGAACAATAATCACAGTAACTCCTTCTCAGAGCTATTGCTTGTGGCCTGCATGGAACAAGAACCAAAATAAAAATACAATAATAAGAAATAATAACAACACTCTTCTAGTGTTTTGATCAATCATTCTTCCATGGTAACTTGCCCAAAACAAGAAAACAAGAATAAAAAGTATAAGAACATTTTCATAAGAACATAGCTATGTCAACAAGAATTAAAAGGAAATCTCGTGGTAATCATCATATTATTACCAAGGTGACCTACCTGGAAGAAAAACAAGAAGAATCTCCTAGAGTATATGTTAGTTCATCTTGCGACCAAGTACAACAAGCATTTATATCAATAGTACTCACATGCTTCCAAGTATTCATTGTATCTAGTAGTAATAGAACCTTTCAAGGATTGTTGTCACAACTAGTAATGTAGCAATTATCAAACTTGATATGTGCAAATTGGAAACTTATTAATTTAATGAATCAAACCTGTAACCCAGAGTATTAAATCCAAGAATGAGTGTGTCAAGCTTCTATATTAAAGATTTTAATGACCTGAAACACTAAATTGTCAAACCAGGGTAAGTAAACTTAGAGCTGCTACACTGTATGTGCAGGTAAGATCCTAATTCCTATCTAAAGACTATTCTTAGAAGAAAACACAGACTCACTCTTAGAAACTGAATTCTAATGATTACCTTGAAGCTTATCATTTGTTGTTTAACTCATCAAAAGAGAACAGTTCTATGCTTAAGTGCAGATA
>ML779116.1:422034-494451 GCA_009831015.1 Picea engelmannii | reverse complement strand
AACAACCTTGATCAATCTAATACTTTTACTAGAGTCGGCATATAACTTTAACTTTGAATAGAGGTTAATATAACTTCAATAGATCAAAATACAACTAGATGTTCATAAGATTACAATAATGCCATAAAAACTAGAGGCATATGAAAACAATCAAATTTGGAGTGCATTGTTCCTCTGAATGTGTTGGATCTGAGATCCCTCTGGATATATTATTGTAATAGATCCCTTCTCCTACAATCACACTCAAAATAGTGATACAGTTTAAATATATATATAAGTACGTACCTCTGGTAGCATCAGTAGGTAGTGGCACCATCCGGCAATAGCGGCAAGCAATGACAAACCTTAAAACTTCAAAGGTGCTCCAAATTTTAATCTAAAAGTAGCTTGATATGCTCTAGGGTAAGGCGCACTAGAAAAACCAAAAATTAGTCCCAACACTTCACAGAAACTTTCACTGCAACTAGTGCTAGCATTGCAACTGGTGCTGCAACTGGCACTGCAACTGGTGTTGCAACTAGCACTATAACTGGTGTTGCAACTAGCACTACAAATGGTGTTGCAAGTGGCACAAATAAAATGGCATGAAGAAACTAGCACTACAATTGCAACTGGCACTCCAGACCTATGGTTTTATGAGAAAACCTTAATTTCTCAACTTCAGAAATTTGCAGATATGATCTAGGGAAGAGATGCACCCTACTTAGGAAAATGTATTAGTGAGTTCAGTAAGTGCTCAATGAACTTGACAGTGGGGGAAATTGAGGATCTTACTTCCAGTGATTAGACAGTTACGAAGAAAAACAGCTATGATACCATGTTGAAATTTTGGTATGCTTGTTTAACCATAAACAATGTCACATCATTGTCACCCAACCATAGGCATTCACATATTCCACCCCCGAGCACACTAACCTTTACTTAGAATAATTCCAGCAATCCTACTCCAGAACCAACAGATAAATCCTAGTTGCTAACTACAACAACTCAAGATAAGAAGAGTGTCCCTTCTCTTAGGGTAGCGCACAAGAGAGAGAGTCTCCATATCTATAGGATAAGTACCATACACAACTGCAACAGCTGCAGATGCACTACTCTCTTAGACTTGTGCCATACTTAGAAATAATATCACCAAGAATGTCACCAAGAAAATCACCAAGAGAATATCACTTGATAGCGCTAGAGAGAGACCAAGACCAAGAGATGACCATACACCCTTATTCCTCATTGTCGCTGCAACTGCAGCTCTCCACAAGACTTGCGCTCTGACTAGGTATCCAAATGAGATAAAACATCCTCTATCTATATTAATCTGTCCATTGACTTTTTTGGTTGGGCCAACCTGACTTTCTGGTAAGCATATTTTTTGTTTATCTTTTTCCTGTGGAGATGACTTGTATTTCTGGAAGATAATATTCTAATATTATTTATTCTAATAGACCAACTTGTCTTCTACGGTTTCCACACATCTATTTAATGGTTCAATTGGTTTTGGAATATTCTATTCTAAGTCATAGGTTACACGTGGAGGTTAATACCTTCCGCAGTTACCAAAACATCAACACAAATACCAACAGGTACGCGACCTGTATATATTGCGGCTCGCATATGTATGCACAATGTCTATACTGTAGCCTACGTATGTACGCAACCTATCTATACTACAACTTGCATACACCTTCAGAAAGGTATGGTTTTCACCTTTTCTGAAACTTCAAACACTTTGTTGCCTTTGTCACAACAACATGAAACTTGTCACTGAGTCTTATCTATAGTTGTGTTGTGTGCATACATCATCTTATATATCCCTTAACCAAGTGCATCTATGTCTTTCTAGTCATGTGCCATACATGTGTGTACAATCATGAACAAGTGTAATAACCCTCACATTGACTAGACATCAAACCCTTACTGATATGCAGCCTCAACCTTCACAACCACTTCAAACCAAAATCCCTCATCCATGTACCAAGAAATACAAGCTATATCTCAACATTTGAACCAACATGATGTACCAATGAATAATACCAACATACCAGTGTTGTGTTGTTGTATATCTAACTCATACCATAGGTTCCACACAACCAATAGCCTCTCTAGGGAAAAACCTCAAACTCCCATAACCATATCTCATGGAGACACAACATCCAACTACTCATAAGAATATGACATACCTTTTGAATATGTAAATAGATATGGTGTACCTGATCATTGTAGACCTTCCTAGGAGCTTTCTTTCAAACTCTGAAAATATGGTACCTTTAGCAACTCAAGTTTTCATGGCTTTTCCCAAATGTACGCGCTATGTTATACTGCCATCCCGCGTACGTACGTTCCCTTCTCCACTAAATCTCGTGTACACCTCAAAAACTAGGTTTTTTCCAGTATTTTTTCAATTCTAAAAATTTTGTTGTTAGCCCTTTGTGCTACCTCAGACTTGTGTAACTTCAAATGTGTCAAGGAGTACCTACAATAAACCTTACACAAGAATAGATATTCAATGTGCTCAATAGGTGCAAATAGGAGACTCTTTCACTCTTATTTATTTTCTCCAAGTAGCTTCCTGTAGGGGTTACCTTCTAACAAGTTTAACCCAATTTCCTTCTTTTAGGGCTAACCCACTTCTAACTACGCTTCCACTTATAACCACTTTCTCCACAAATATTAAACTCTTCACTTCTAGTTGCAACTAATTTATTTTTAATTGTTTTCTTATTGCAAAAACTTAACCCATGATTAACTCCTAGTTTCACCCACTTTGACTAGTCAACTTTTTCTAGGGGTTTCAAGAATAATTTGACTTCTTTGACCTTCTAAGGGATTCTAGATAACTCAAGAGGGTTATCCAACTTCAAAAGGCCATAACTCTCTAACCATGAGGAGTTATGTGATGTTCCACCTATCACTTGAAATGGAATGACATGTACTATCCATCTAGAATAGTCTTACCTGCAAATACATGGATATTTGTACCTTTATACCTCAAACAATCTTGAGTCCCTTAACCATATTGTTGGGGCTACCGAAATTTTCTATCAGACTTTATTCAAGCGTTGACATCAATGAAAACCAACCCAATTAATCAACAATATCCCCCTTTCACATTGACGACAACACTCTGATGCAACATTGAATTCATATCACTCATGCTCCCCCTGTGACCATCGCTCCCCATGAAAACATGCCTCTGTGCTCTCTCTCCAAGAATCTAAATCTCTATCCATGCATCTGATGAATCTCTCCCCCTTTGACATCATTGACAAAGGTAACTTCCCGTCGAGCCTGCTCCCCCTAATTGAACTCTTCCTGAACTTGTTCCCCCTTACTGAATTGTTCTCTTTACGGTGCTTCCTCGTGTAAATATAAGACATATAAGAATATCATTCAAAATTCATTTCGAGGCTGAAACTATGCCAAGTTTATGACGAAGATACTCAAAAGCTTCCCTTGGAAGCGGTTTTGTAAAAATGTATGCAATATTTTCTTTGGTGCCAACATACTCAACTTGAATGTTCTTCTCTACAACATGTTCCCATATAAAATGATACTTGATTAGAATGTGTTTCGTCTTTGAGTGCATCATTGGGTTCTTTGAGATATTTATGGTGATTATATTATCACAATATATCGGAATGGGCTCATCATACTCAACCTGTACATCTGTCGAAGTTTGTTTCATCCATAGAACTTGTGTACAACATGTTGTTGCTGCAATATATTCTGCTTTGGTTGTAGACAATGATATTGATGAGTGTTTCTTGCTTATCCAAGATACCAAACACTCACCCAAGTAGAACGTTGTTCCACTTGTGCTTCTTTGGTCATCAATGAAACCTACCCAATATGCATCTGTGTAGGTAATAAGTGACAGATCCTTTCCTTTTTGATACCATAATCCAAACTCTTATGTACCCTTGATATATCGAAATATCCTTTTTACTGCTAAAACATGTGATTCCTTTGGTGTTACTTGAAATCTTGCCACCTGTCCAACTGTGTGCATTACATCTGGTTTGGATGTTTTTGGGTATGTGTTATATTCTTTGTATGTGTGTGTGTGGGCACGTTAGATTCGACAACTGCATCTGACGATCCCTCTAGTGCCCCGAAATTATTTTTTTTGGGCGGTTTTCGCTATTTTTAGTAGTTTTCTAAATTAATCCCGTATTAAGGGATTAGGTTTTTGGTATCTACGGAATACCTAAAAAAATTGTATATATTGTATGGTGAATGATGAAATTCGATATAATGAATATAAGAGAGTTTTTCCCCGGTTGAGGGTTTCCGGTATAAATCTGTGTGTACTATGTGTATGAGCCATTGATTAAATTATGTTTTTATTAAGAATATATATACATTGCTTTACTTCACAGGTTTAAAACTTACATGTGGTATCAGAGCTTGTTTTTTGCTTTAGAGGGACACCTTTGTTGTTGAGGGTTTGGCTTGGTCTTGATAGATCAAGTTTATCTTGGGTCTGTGATAAACCTGGGTTTAGTGGGAGATTTTGCAGTGGTTATTCAAGTGTATAAATAGGAATGGCAAGATATTTTAGAATCGATATAGAGAAGTTCAACCGTAAAAACTTTGAGCTATGGAAGCTCAAGATGGAGGACCTTCTTGTAGATAAATAATATTGGATCATTGTGGATCTTGGTACACATCCTACTGGCACACAGACGACTGGTACACAACCTACTAGTACACAAACTACTAGTACACCACCTACTGGTATGTCAAAGGAAGATAGGGAGAATTTGGACAGAAGAGCAAGGAGTACTATTCGACTCTATCTGGCAAATTTGGTGTTGTTGAATGTCTCGAGAGAATATATAGCCAAGGAACTATGGAATAAGTTAGGCAGTTTGTATCAATCAAAGTCCCTGGTAAACAAATTGTTTCTTCGAATGAAGTTGTATCATCTTAGGATGGAAGATGGATATTATGTGATAGAACATACAAATGCCCTTAATACTCTAGTAAGTCAACTCGTATCTGTTAATATTACGATTGTAGAAGAAGATAAGTGTATTACTTTGTTATGTTATTTTCTAGACTCTTGGGATAATCTGGTTGTAGCAATTGGTAGTACCACTCATTCTACATTGAAGTATGAGGATGTAGTTTCATCCTTGTTATCTGAAGAGATGAGGCAGAAAAGCATGGATGGTCATAGCACAGATGATTTATTTGTAAGAGGTCATACCCAAGACAGGAATCCTGGTAAGTCTTCGGGGGGGAGATCTAAATCTACATGTAGATATAAGTCTCCAGGAAAATCTTTGAGGAAATGATGGAAGTTTGGTAAAACATGGCATTATAAGAAAGATTGCAAGTATAAGAAGGTTGATAAACCAAAGGGATTTGATGGTACCTCTTCCACAGAGGCGAAAACCTCCATTGAATAAGGAGGTGATGTTTACCTGGCATCTATAAGTACACATGCAGACCGCGATGTATGGTTGATCAACTCAGGTGCGTCATACCATATGACTCCTCACAGGGAGTGGTTCTCTAAATATGAAAAATACAATGGTGGTGATGTATTCCTAGGAGATGACTTGACATCCAGAATCATGGGACGTGGAAGGGTTAAGTTGCTACTAAAAGATGGAAGGATTAGAACTCTCCATGGGGTTCTGCACATTCCAAAACTAGACAGGAGCCTAATATATATAATCAAGTTGGATAATGTAGGAGTGGATATTGTATTGGGAAATGGCACTTGCAAGATGGTACGAGGAGCACTGGTGTTGATGAGGGGATTTCGGTGTGGAAATATTTACAAGTTGTTGGGAAGCACTTATACTAATGGGTGTAACGGTTCTATTGTCCCTGAGCAGAGAAATGAAGGAGAAAAGACCAATACTGTCCCTGAAAAGAAGACCATGTTGTGGCATCAAAGACTGGGGCATATTGGAGAAAAGGGCCTTCGAACACTACACGGTAAAGGTATGGTTGAAGGTATGTATAATTGCACTCTAAATTTTTATTTTTGTGAACATTGTATATATGGTAAACAGAATCGAGTAAAAATCCCATATGGTGCTACAAGAGCAGAGGGGATCTTAGAGTTGATACACAATGATGTGTTTGGACCTGTTCTTGTTCCATCCCTAGGTAAATATGTGTATTATGTTTCATTCATAGATGATTTCTCAAGGAACACATGTATTTATTTTCTTAGAAAGAAATCTGGGGTATTTGATAAATTTAAAGAGTTTAAGGCCCTGGTAGAAAATCAAACAAAAAAGAAAATAAAGGTATTGAGAACAAATAATGGTGGAGAATACTGCGTAAATGAATTTGAAGAATTCTGTAAGAAGTGTGGTATAGCAAGGCAGAAGACTACTCCATACACTCCTCAACAGAATGGAGTTGCAGAAAGGATGAACAAGACATTGATGGAAAAATCAAGGAGCATGCTCAGCGGTGCCGAGTTAGGACAGGAATTCTGGGCAGAGGCAGTGGGTACAACATGTTACCTGGTCAATCGATCACCTTCATCAGCGTTGGATGATAAAACTCCACACGATGTATGGACTAAAAAGAAACCCTCTCTTCAACATCTTAGAGTGTTTGGTTGTGATGCTTATGTACATGTTCCAAAGGAAAATATGAGTAAACTAGATAATAAAAAAAAGGCTGAAAAGTGTATCTTTACTGGTTATAAAGATGGTGTGAAAGGTTATAAGCTTTGGAACCCAAATACCAAGAAGATTGTTTATAGTCGAGATGTTGTTTTCAGAGAGGTAAAAGATGTTTCCAAACAGGAATTCCTACCAAGGCCAGAAGAACCTGAGAAAATAGAGCTTGAGTTGGATGATGCAAAATCGGAATCATCTGAACAAGAGGAAGAAGAGGAACCTCATACCCCAGTATTGAGGAGATCAATGAGAGATAGAAGGAAACCAGAAAGTTATAGTCCACCTGATTTCCATTCCAATTTTACTTTATCTATTACTAATGATGATCCCAGAACTGTCAAGGAAGTAGTGAATTCAGAGGATAGTAAACTCTGGAAGAAGGACATGGTTGAAGAAATGGATGCCTTGGATAAGAATGAGGCATGGGATATAGTTGATTTTCCAGCTGGAAAAAAATATGTTGGTAGCAAATGGTTGTTTAAGAAGAAGTTTAATGCAAAAGGAAAAGTGGAGAAATGCAAAGCTCGGCTAGTAACAAAAGTTTATTCCCAGGTAGAGGGAATTGAATTTGGTGAGATTTTTTCTCCTGTTGCTAAGTTAACTTCTATTAGATTTATTTTATCTATTGTTATTTCTTTTGATCTTGAAGTGGAATAGATGGAAGTAAAGATAGCATTCCTACATGGGGATCTGGAAGAAGAAATCTACATGAAGCAGCCAGAAGGCTTTGTAGTGAAGGTAAAGAAATAGTTGTTTTGTAAGCTAAAGAAGTCACTATATGGTCTGAAGCAATCACCTAGGATGTGGTACCAAACGTTTGACACATACATCCTTGGATTGGGATTTGTGAGAAGCAGGGTTGATCACTGTGTATATTCCAAGCAGGTTGGTAATCACTTCATTTATGTAGTGTTGTATGTTGATGACATATTATTGGTAGGAAATAACATGGATGTTATCAAGGAGGTGAAATCACAGCTATCCTCCAAATTTGACATGAAGGATCTCAGTGTTGCTAACTTCATTCTGGGAATGGAGATTAAAAGAGATCGTGCAAACAGGAAACTCTGGTTGAATCATAGAAAATATGTTGAGACGATATTGCAGAGGCTTAATATGCATGGAAGTGAACCGGTCAACGTTCCTATTACTATAGGTGTAAAGGTATCCACAGATTAGTGTCCCAAGACACAGGAAGAAGAAGAGGACATGTCCTATGTTCCGTATGCCAGTGTAGTTGGCAGTTTGATGTATGAAATGGTCTCTACTAGACTGGACATTGCACATGCAGTGGGAGTTTTGAGCAGGTATATGTCAAAACCAGGGAAGGATCATTGGACAACAGTAAAGAGGGTCTTCAGGTATTTGCATGGCACTACCAATTATGGATTGTGCTACCAAGGAAGACCAGGATTGGACAGAGTGGTGGACATACATGGCTTTGTTGATGAAGACTGGGTTGGAGATCTGGATCGCATAAGATCTACAAGTGGGTATGTGTTTAGCCTATTTGGAGGAGCAATCAGTTGGATGAGAAAAAGACAGGTTGTAGTGGCACTCTCAACTATAGAAGTTGAATACATGGCAGCCACTCATGCAAGCAAGGAAGCAGTATGGTTACAGAGATTGTGTTTAGGTATTGGGTTGGTACAACAAGCAGTGAAATTAGATTGTGACATTCGGAATGCAATCTTCCTGGAAAAGAACCCAGCTTATCATTCNAAGACAAATCATATTGATGTTCAGTATCACTTTGTGAGAGACATGGTTGAGGAAAAGAAGGTGTTGCTAGAAAAGGTTGACACTTTGAAGAATGTTGCAGATTCATTGACAAAGTCTGTGAGCACAGAAAAGGTCTCCTGGTGTAGAGTAACAATGGGCATTGTTGCCATGGATTGTTGACTATATAATCCTGTGGACCCCTCGATGCAAAGAAAACAACAAGTGGGAGAATGTTGGGTATGTGTTATATTCTTTGAAAGTGTGTGTGTGGGCGCGTCAGATTCGACAATTGCGTCCGATGATCCCTCTAGTAGTGATCTTTGTGTCGTGTGCGTCGGGCGCTTATTAGGGGTGTCCCAGGGGGGGAAGGTATGGAACCCCCTAGTTATGTGCAGCATTCGGCACCGGGCGGTAGTTCGAAGCTGACGGGGCTCAGGGTAGCGCCTCGAAATTATTTTTTTTGGGGCGGTTTTTGCTATTTTTAGTGGATTTTGCTATTTTTAGCAATTTTCTAAATTAATCCCGGATTAAGGGATTAGGTTTTTGGTATCTGTGGAATACCTAAAAACATTGTATATATTGTATGGTGAATGGTGAAATTCGATATAAT
The DNA here is from genome assembly GCA_009831015.1 of Picea engelmannii. Classification (NCBI taxonomy): domain Eukaryota; kingdom Viridiplantae; phylum Streptophyta; class Pinopsida; order Pinales; family Pinaceae; genus Picea; species Picea engelmannii. Next base: position 485,472 of record ML779116.1, on the reverse strand, counting down.
GAATATAAGAGAGGTTTTCCCCAGTTGAGGGTTTCCGGTATAAATCTCTGTGTACTATGTGTATGAGCCATTGATTAAATTTTGTTTTGCTTAAGAATCTATATGCATTGCTTTACTTCATAGGTTTAAAAATTACAGATGTTTTCACATAAAGTAAGCTACCAATCATTGACATGTGATGCCTCTGATCTGTAGCCTTTGAATCATCATATTTACTTAACTTGCAATTGGTTGGCATAGGAGTATTGACAGGTTTGAAATCTTCCATTCCAAACCTCTTTAGAATTTATATGATATACTTGGTTTGAGAAATAAAAATGCCTTGGTTTATTTGACATATCTGAAGACCCAGAAAGAAGGATAATTCTCCAAGTAATGACATTTCAAAATCATTATGCATATCCTTTTCAAATTTCTAGTTCAACCTATCATCATCACTTCCAAAAATAATATCATCAACATAAACTTCAATTAATAAAATACTATCTTGAGTTACCTTGATGTAGAGGTTGGTATCCGCATTTCCTTTCCTGAACTGTTATTACTCTAGATATCTATCTAGTCTAGAATAACATGCTCTGGGAGCCTATTTGAGACCACACAAGGCCTTATTCAACCTGAAAACATAATCTTCATTCTCTAACAACGGAAATCCTTGTGGTTGCTCAATGTAGACTTCTTCTTCTAGATCCCCATTCAGGAAGGTTGGTTTCACATCCATCCGATACAATTTAATATTCTTGGAGCAAGCATAAGCGAGGATCGGTCTGATTGCTTGCATTCTGAAAACTGGGGAAAATCTCTCTTCAAATTTGATACCTTCAACATGTGTGTATCCTTTACATACCAATCTAGATTTGTTCCTGGTAACTTATCCATCTTCATTCAATTTATTTCTAAAGACCCACTTTGTGTTGATCACATTCTTGTACCTTGGTCTTGGAACCAATTCCCAAGTTTCATTCTTCTCTATCTGATCCAACTCTTCATCCTCGGCCTTTATCCATAATTCATCCCTGTTGACTTCTTCAAAGCTACTTGGTTCAATCGAAGATAAGAGTGCTAGATGTAGTTGTTCTGGTGAACAAATTCTTCTTCTAGTTTCAACTCGAGCATCTATGTTCCCGATCATCTGATCTGATGGATGATTCTTATATGTTTGTTTGCTAGGTGTCTTTGGAGGTACTCGAAGATCTTGTTTTTCTTGTTCTTATGCTTCTAACTGCTCTTCTTCATCTTCCCCTTTTGTTACTTCTTCTCCCTTTGCTTCTTCTTTGTGAACTTGTTCCACTGACTCATTTTCTTCTTCCTTTGTTTTTTGTCCACCTGTCTCATCAACCATCACATTGATGCTCTCCACAACTTTGTTGAGCCTCAGATTGAAACATTTGTATATTTTTCTTATGCTTAAGTACCCAACAAGTATGCCTTTGTTCACATAAGAATCGAACTTTCTCATTCTTCCATCTTCTCTTTTGATGTAGCATTTTCTTCCAAAAACTCAGAAATGCTTCACATTCGTTGGTCTTCCTTTTCATAGCTCGTAGGGAGTTTTATCATTGTTGTTTCTAAGCATTACTCTATTTTGAATGTGAATTGTTTTATGCACTACATGTGCCCAAAACACATCTGTCAACTTGGAATCCATTAACATAGTTCGAGCCATTTCATGTACTGTCATGTTTTTCCTTTCAACAACTCCATTCTATTGAGGTGTCCTAGAAATGGAGAATTGTCTTTTTATTCCATGCTTGCTGCAGAAATCCATAAATTCATATGAAGTAAACTCTCCTCCATTATCAGATCTCAAACATTTGATTTTTGAATCCATTTCATTTTCAACCATTTCCTTGTATATCTTGAAGTTATTGAATTCTTCCAACTTCTTCCTAAGAAAAACAATTGTAGTGATCCTTATATAATCATCAACCAATAACATAAAATATTGCTCACCTTTTAAACTATTTGTTCTAGTTGTTCCAACTATATTAGTATGCACAATTTCCAACGGTCTTGTTGTGGAGTATTCCTTTTATTTGAACTTGGTCTTTGTTTTCTTTCCTTGTTGATAATGCTTGCATAATGTGTTGGTTGGCTTCGTGATCATGGGAATTTCTTTGACTGCTTCATTTTTACTGACTTTGACAAGGTTATCGAAGTTTATGTGACCCATTCTTCTGTGCCATATCCAAACTTCATCTTCCTTTCCTAGAAAACACTTTTCATTTCCAATTTCACTTAATACATATATGTTTCGTTAAGTTCTTACAGTTGTTTCAACCAATCTGCCAAAACCTACTTTTCTTATCTCGCACTTTTGTGAATCAAACACAAATTTGTGACCTTGGTCACACATTTGAATTACACTTAGAAGATTATGTGTCATATCTTCCACTAGTAGAACATTTTRTGCCTTGTTATTCTTGTTTCCAATTATGAATGTGCCCCTTCCAATGATTCTAGTTGAGTCATCGTTTCCAAAAGAGATTGGTCCATCTCTTTCCTTCTCAAGGTTAGAAACATGTTCTCATCACCTRTCATGTGCTTTGAGCAACCACTGTCAACATACCAACCACGGTTTTTTTGTTTATCTTGTAGAGCGAGTGTGCATTATTCATTGTTATATTGATTTTGCTTTCTTATCCATATTCTCTATTGAGGTTCTTGTCTGTGACTGTTGTTATTATGTTGTAATTCTCTAAGAGGGACTGTCATTCTACAATATTTAGCTATGTGTCCAAATTTGTTACACTTGTAGCATTCCACTTCAGTTCTGAAGGACTCAAATGTGTTGTAGCTTCTTCTCTGTGTTTCACTAGGCCTTCTTGGATAACCATTTTGGGCATGACTTTCATAGTTGTTTTTGTTTTTTCTATTTTCTCTGCAATTTACATCTTTATGTCCAAAATTATTATATGAATAACATAAAACAAACAAGATAGTTTAATACATGGGAGTTGAATATCTTATGAAAGGAGTTACTCTTTTGAATCCTTCTTCTTCTTAAGGCATGTTTGTTTCTAACTGTCATTGATTCTGAAATATGAATCTTCTGGGTGGAGGAGTGTCCATGTGATCTTCCTTGTAAAACTTCATGTCTCATATAATTGTCTCTATGTAGCTTCTTGGATGTGTTTCTTTATCTGTTGTTTTGGAGCTTGATCCATTTTCTGTCTGATTGTATCCAAGTCCAGACTTGTCATGATTTAGTCTCTGACTGTTAATAATGTTATCCAAAACTTTAGAGTTATTCTGGTTGTTTTTCTTTTGAAGATATTTTCTCAATGTGACAATCTCTGCTTCCAAATTTCCAATGATCCTGTTTCTTTCTTCTAACCGTTCCTTGAGTGCTTCTTCAATTCTTTTGTCTTCTTCAACTTGAATTTTTAACTTAGTGATCATATGTTCTAGTTCTTCAGATTTGGAATTTTGAGATTCCTCTTTTCTTTTTAGTTATGTCTGTAGTGACCTATTTTTATTATTTTCCCTTTTTATAACTTCTATGGCTCTCATCAATTCTTCTTTGTAGTCAATTTTTGCCTCTTCATATCCTTCTTCGGTGCCTTCTTCATCGTATTCTTCTACTTCCATGAATATAACCCGTTATGTCTCACTTTCATTGTCTTCATCTTCGTCTGATGAGGTGCTAACTTCTTTTGTGCAAAAGCTTTTCTTGAAGAATTTCTTTTTGGTTTTCTTTCCTTTATACATTTGTTTGCTATTTAAATCATTTTCTTCATTTCTTTATTTTTCTTATGGGGACATTTGTTAGAAAAATGACCAATGCCATCACAATTAAAACAAATCAATGGAATATTACCTCTATATTTGTCGTCGATTCCCTTTTTCAGTCTTCTGACAAAGTTGGCTACTTCTTCATCGTATTTTGATATGTCATTGTTGATGTTATCTTATTTTTCCTTTTGCTTGCCCTTTTTTTGTGGCTTATTGGATGCTTTGAATGTTGCTTCTTTTGTAACTGGATTCTTCTATTCAGTTCTCATTTCATAGGCTATGAAAAATTGATGTAGTTCAGCCATTCTTATTGAATCCATATATGTTCTTTCTTCTAGTGTTGAGCTCTTAGGATCAAATCTCATTGGAAGAGATCTTAGTACTTTTTGAATAATTATAGATTTGTCAACTTCTTCTCCCAATCCTCTGATTGCATTCACTATTTCATCAACTCATAATAAGTAAGTTGCAATATTCTCATCTTCCTTCATATTCATTTGTTCAAATTGACCTCTATAAGTATGAATCTTTGTTGCCTTTCCTTTTGCATCTCATTCATAAACATTCTAAAGTTGGTCCCAAATCTCCTTTGTAGAGTTGCAATGCATAACTTGGACATATATCGAATCACCAAGACCATTCAGAAGAGTGTTTTTGGCTTTTGAATTGTTTAGACTGAGTTTCCTGCCATTTTCATTTGTTGGAGGAATAGCGGGTTATTTAGACCCATCTACAACTAATTGCCAAACCTCAAATCCATGTGCTTGTACATATCTTTCCATCCTTCTGCTCCAAAATGCATAGTTTTTTCCATCAAACTATGGTATTCCATTTTTATACATATTGTTTGTCTCCGTGATCTACCTTCTAGTGGATAACCTGATCCCTAAAGGAACCTACCTTGATACCAATTGCTTTATTATTGAGAGGGGGCGTGAATCAGTAATAAAGCAATAGAATCATTGTAACCATAGTATGTAAGTGTTATTTATATTTGTGATCAATATACCATTATCATTATAACAAGTGCAGAGTAAATAAACCATGAACAATGAACAATCATACACATACACAGTACACCAGTATTTTTACGTGGAAACCCAATGCAGGAGAAAACCATGAAAAAAAAAATTATTATATGTATTTAAGAATTACATTCATTGGAAGCACCAACTTCCTTTGTTCTCCAACTGCAACAGGAAGGAGGCTTTGACCCCCAATATTTTCAGGCTACAACCTAAGGGAAGCTTTAACTCCCCAATTCTCTGGCTAAAACCCCCTATGTTCTTCAGCTACAACTGAAAGGTGTCTACAACCAACTATCCTTGCCCCGTCCTACCACCCTGAAATATAAGTGTCAATTAATGAAACCACTGCCACACCATCATTGGGAGATAAACCACTCTAAACCTATACCAATCTGAGCCAACAACCTGTAACCAACCTGTGCCAAAAGCATGTAATCAATCATGTACCAGAAGTCAACTTGTATCAACAAATACCAACAAGTATGTGACCTGTATATACTGCAACTCGTGTATGTGTGTGTCATGTCTATATTGTAGCCTGTGTATGTACATGGCTTGTCTATAATGCAACCTGCGTACACCTTCAGAAAGCTAGGGTTTTCACATTTTTTGAAACTTCAAACACTTTTTTGCCTCTGCCAAATTAAACTGCAACCTATCACTGAGTCGTATTTGTAGTTGTGCCCTATACATAAATCATCATATATATCCCTTAACAAAGTGCATCTATGTCTTTATAGTCATGTGCCATACATGTGTGTACAATCATGAACAAGTGTAATAACCCTCACATGGACTAGACATCAAACCCATATTGATATGTAGCCTCAGCCTTCAAAATCAACTCCACAACCACTTCACAACCAAAATCCCTCATCCATGTACCAATAAATACTAGCTATGTCTCAACACTTTAACCAACAAGATGTACCAATGAATAATACCAACATACCAGTGTTGTATTTATGTAGATCTAACTCATACCATAGGTGTCATACAATCAATATCCTCTCTAGGGAAAAACCTCAAACTCTCATAGCCATATCTCATGGAGACAACAACATTCAACTACACATAATAATATGACATACCTTTTGAATCTATAAATAGATATGTTGTACCTGATCATGTAGACCTTCATGGGAGCTTTCTTTCAACTCTGAGAATCTGGAACCTTCAGCAACTCAAGTTTTCATGGATTTTCCCAATTGTATGTTCCCTGTTATACTGTCATCTTGTGTACGAACACACCATTCTCCACTGCATCCCACGTACACCTCAAAAACTAGGGTTTTTTTCAGTATTTATGCAATTCCGAAACTTTTGTCGTCAACCCTTCATGCTACCTCAGACTTGTGTAACTTCAAATGTTTCAATGAGTACCTACAATAAACTTTACACAATAATAGATATTCAATGTGCTCAATAGGTGAAAATAGGAGACTTTTACTCTCTTATTTATACTCTCCAAATAGCTTCATCTAGGGGTTACTTTATAACCAACTTTACCCAATTTCCTTCTTTTAGGAATAACCCACTTTTAACTACTTCTCCACTTATAACCACTTTATCCACAAATAGTAAACTCTCCACTTTGAGTTGCAACTAATTTATTTTTAATTATTTTCTTATTGCAACAACTTAACCCATGATTAACTCCTAGTTTCACCCACTTTGGCTAGTCAACTTCTTCTAGGGGTTTCTAAAAAAATTTGACTTCTTTGCAATCTAGGGGCTTCTAGATAACACAAGAGGGTTCTCCAACTTCACAAGGCCATAACTCTCTAACCGTGTAACATACCAGATATAAAAAGTATGCAGAACAGAAATAAAATGCTAGAAATGGCAGAATAACAGCAATATAACCAGAATAATCACCATAATAGCACTGAAATGATATAAGAATAACAACAGAAGTAGAACTTTGATTCTGAAATCAATGTTCACGGGCCTCTTCAAGGGGGCAACCTCCATTCGAGCAAATCTCTATTACAATAATATCCAAGCTAGGGTTCTCATACCCTCGACTCTTATTTATACTAAATATGTCTATCAAAAGAAGCATCTAGAGGAAGATCCTTCTAGAAGCAGAAGCTTATATTAGGTCTTCTTACATTCGACTTATTCTATTTTATTGGAAGGCCTTATTAATATTGACCTTTATTACATCTGAATATATTGTTCTACCTATGTGCGGGTTAGGAACCTAATATGTCTGCCCCCTTAAAAACAGCCTTGTCCTCAAGGCTTGAGATGTGGAAATTGTTGCAGAATGGTAGTTGGTTCCCAAGTGCCATCTGCTGGAGTTGTATCTTTCCACTGGACTAACACTACCTTGATGGTTCTCTGACACAGGCGACGCTCACGCTTGTCCAAAACTGCTTGTGGTTGTAGCTAAATGGATCCTTCTTCGGCTAACTCGGGAAGGTTGGTTTGAATTTGGCACTTAGTTCCAATCACCTTCTTTAAGCATGAAACATGAAAAATAGGATGTAGCTTAGAATGACTAGGCAAAGCTAACTGATAGGCCACCTATCCCACACGCTTGAGAACGGTATAAGGACCATAAAATTTGGGCGCTAGCTTTTGACAATGCTCGGCCTTGAGAGAATTTTGCTTGTAAGGTTGCAGTCGAAGAAACACCTGATCCCCTTCTACAAATTGACGTTCAGAGTGACCTTGATCTACTTGTTGCTTCATGCAATTATATGCCATGACCAAATTCTCTTTGAGGGTATACAGAATAGCCTCTCAAACTGTAAGCGTTTGGTCAACCGCCTGGACCTTCGAGACACTAGGTAAGTATGAGAGAACTGAAGGTGGGTTTTGTCCATATACCGCTTCAAAAGGAGTCATGTGTGTAGTTGTGTGGTATGAAGTGTTGTACCACCATTCAACTAGGGGTAACCATTGAGCCCACTGATTTTTATTTTTTGAGGAAAAACACCTCAAATATGTTTCCAAACACTTATTGACAACTTTCATTTGACCATCAGTCTGGGGATGATAAGTTATGCTGAGATGCAATTGGGTGCCTTGTATCTTGAACAATTTTTGCCAAAAATTGCTAGTGAAAGTTGGGTCGCGATCAGAAACAATAGAATGTGGCATGCCATGAAGCTTGAAGACCCGATCCATGAAAAGTTGAGCCACCGTGGATGTTGTAAATGGGTGTTGAAGAGCACAGAAATGAGCATACTTAGAAAGTAGATCAACAACCACCATGATGACTGATTTATTTCCCGATTTGGGTAAGCCTGTAATAAAATCCATAGAGATATCCCTCCAAATAGCAGGTGGAATCGGAAGCAGTTGTAGTGTGCCTAGAGATTTGATTGTTTATCCCTTGTTGCATTGACACACATCACATTCAGCTACAAAATTACGAATGTCTTGTTTCATGCCATCCCAGAAAAAAGAGCGTTTGACCTTGTCATAGGTTTTGGTAAACCCGGAGTGTCCAGTTGTGGGTGTAGCATGAAACTCAGAAAGTACTGTGGATTTTAGTTTGTATTGTTTACTTAAATACAAACGGCCTTCATATCGAATCTCATCATGGAGCCAAGAGTACCCTGGGGAATATGGAGCATTGGACTACAATTGTTGGATCAGCTATGAACTTTTGGGATCGTGTAGCCATTCCTAGCGGACGGCTTGGAGCCAATCTAGTACAATGAAGGAAAGAGAAAAAAGGGATCTGTCATCTTCATATTTTCGAGAAAGTGCATCTGCAACCACATTGTCTTTGCCTTTTTTGTAAATGATCTCATAATCATATCCAAAGAGCTTGGTCACCCATTTTTTTTGCTCCAGGGAGGAAATGCGTTGTTCAAAAAAATACTTGAGGCTTTGATGGTTTGTCTTGATTTGGAAGTGTTTCCCCAATAGATAAGGGCGCCATAGATCAATGGCATGCAGAATAGCAAACATTTCCTTTTCATAGATTGATTTTCCCAGATTTCTTCCAGACAGTTGCTTGCTGGTAAAGGCCAAAGGTCAACCCTCTTGCATAAGGACAGCACCAATTCCTTTCCCTGAAGCATCACATTCCAAGACAAAGGTCTTTGTGAAATCAGGAAGGGCCAATACTAGAGTGGTGCACATGGAAATCTTCAACGTTTGAAAATCTTGAGCAACGGCTGGAATCCAAGTGAAAGAGTTCTTTTTTAAGACTACAGTGAGAGGTGTTGCAATCTTTCCATAATTCTTAACAAACTTGCGATAATAACCTGTTAAGCCCATAAATCCACGCAAGCTTTTGAGAGTCTTTGGGTGAGGCCAGTCTTGCATAGATTCAATCTTTTTAGGACCCACCCTGACACCATCCTTGCCAACCAGATGACCCAAGTATTCGACTTCTGAAGCGCTAAAAGCACATTTAGATTGTTTCAGGAAAAGTTGGTGCTGAGAGAGTAGATGGAGAACTCGATCCACATGGGAAAGATGGTATGTTTAGGTTTTTCTATAGATGAGGATATCATCAAAGAAAACTAAGACAAAATGACAGAGAAAAGGATGAAAGACATGATTCATGAGGCTTTGGAGGGGCATTACACAAGCCAAAGGGCATGAACAAAAACTCATAGTGTCCCTCATGATTTCTAAAGTTAGTCTTGGGAATGTCTGCCTCTTTCATACATATTTGGTGGTAGCCAGAACGAAGATCGAGTTTAGTAAATAACTGGGCGCCACTCAATTCATCCAAGAGGTCATCAATGATAGGAATGGGAAATTTGTCTTTAATGGTAAGTTTGTTGAGGGCACGGAAGTCAGGACACATTCACCAAGAACCTTCTTTCTTCATGAACATGACCACAAGAGAAGAATAGGGGCTCGTACTAGGGCGGATAATGCCTGCATTAAGGAGTTCCTAGACCATTTTCTCAAATTCATTTTTTTGGGAAAAGGGGTGACGATATGAATGAATATTGGGAGGAAGACTTCCTGGTACAAGGGGAATGGAATGATCATGAACACCATGGGAAGGAGGGAGTCCCTAGGGACTAGAAAAGACCAATTGATGTTTAGAAAGGATGGATTGGAGGTCTTGCGGCACCGAGGGTGTTTTTGTTGCTTGTATGGCATGGAGTTGGGCAATAACACCAAAATGACCTTTTTTTAGCATCTTTTCCATGCGATGGGAAATAATGATCTCAGGTGAACCGGTAGTGATGCCTTGGAACTTATATTGTTGGCCCTCCTGGTCGAATTGCATGGTTAATTCCTTAAAATCCATGAGAATGGGACCCAAAGTCCTTAGTCAGTCTGCACCCAACACAATGTCACAACCGCCCATGTCGATAGCAAACATATGATATTTGAGGTGGTAGTCACCAATTTGGAGACACACATTTTCACAACACCCTCCACATTTCATGGAGCCACCATTGGCAATCATGATTTGGAAATTATTGATGGAATGGATGTAGCAATGAGTTCCTTGGGCAATGCGGCAATGAATAAAATTATGGGTGCTTCCACTATCAACCAGAATGATGACCTTCCTATGCTCGATGTAACCGATGAGCTTGAGGGTTTGGGGAGCAGAGAAGCCAGTGAGAGAATTTAGGGAAATGACCAGTTCTACTTCGGTAGGGTCTGAGGGAGGGGTTATGTCAGTGGTTTCAGGTGACTTAGACATAAGGGGAGTTTCAACATCCTCTTCCGAAATATCCTCTGAGATGGCCATAAAAAGATTTTGTTCCTTACACTTGTGGCCCAGGAAATATTTGTCATCACAATTATAACAAAGGCCTTTGAGTTGGCGTTCATCCATTTTAGCCCTGGTCAATTTTTGGATCTTTAGTGGAGCGGAGAGAGTAGTGGGATTTATTGGTTTAGTGCGAGGGATAAAGGAGGGTTTCCGGTTTTGAGAAGATACAACATGTTGTGCTTCTTTATCTATTTTAGTATCCTCCACCCAACTCTGAGGCCAAGCCATGAGGACATGGACTCGAATATCATCCTTGAGGCCACTGATAAAACACTCTCAGAAAAAGGCATCAGACATGCCCTCTGTCCGAAAAGCCAGGCACTCAAAAGCAGCTTTAAAGTCTTCCATTGTTCCTGATTTTTTAAGCTTTGTCAAATGGCCCAAATGGTTGGTGTCAGTGTCAAAGCACTCATAAATCTTTGTCACAAATTGTGTCCAAGCAATATACCCTTGACGGGAAGTTTTTCTCCATTGCCACCATTGCCAATGCTCTTGATCTAGATGGAGAACACCATACCGGAGTTTGGCCAAGTCATCTGTAATGTCGTATAAAGAGAAATAATGTTCCATTTGGGTTACCCAACCAGTGGGATCCGAGCCATCAAATTTGGTCACATCCACCCGCGGAAGACGTAGGTCACATTGAAAGTGATGGTGCTAAAATTTAGAGGAATGTTCAGCTTTAGTATCTGAAGGTGGGTCAGATAAAGGGTTATCTTTAGGGATATGCATCTTGGTGCAGAGCATCGAAACGACAAATTCAAGCTGGGTAGTCAGGTCTTGTTTGAATTCCTCCATTGAGGACTACATGGTTGTATTGATGGCGGAAACATTGGCACTGAGTTGTTTCACTTATTGTTGGGTCTTGGTGAAATTAGATTGCAAGGTATTGAAGCAAGCTTCCAGGTCTTGGCTATGGGTATGGGCCATGATGATGAGGAAACTGAAATGGGGCGGGTGGGGTCAAAAAGTTTGCTGAAAAATTATATGTATGAATGTGATAAGGACGAAGAGATGAATCCAATGGAATAGGTCTCAAATAATGGTGCAATGATACTCCGGTCTGAAGAATACTGCAGTGATGAAATGCCCAAATGCTTAACCAGGAAGAAATGTGTAGTTATTTGGCAACTCGAACACAGTTGCATGGAAAGAGATCTTGTCTGTTTTAATTTGTTTATGTTTCTATCCCCAAGGGTTAGGTATTCAAGGGTTCTACAGACAAGGGTTTGCCCTGTGCTATATCTCTCTGATATACATGCGGGGTCCAACAGTAGTACTCGGCCCAATATCTCAGGGCATTAACTAAGGAGGATAGACCGTACCCTTAGCCGTACCACCAGACTACCCAGGTACTAGAGAGTATCTTCCCGAGTGTTGTTCTCAGTGGCACTATAGCAGTCAGGTAGTCGATCGGTTTATCTAAAGAGGGCTTCAGGTAATCTAGGTCGATCCATACACAGGTGTTGTTTGATGCGCTACCACTCGAAGGGGTACCAACAGGGGTTACAAGGGTGGCCAATAGATGTGCGCTTAAGTACCACTTGTATTTCCTATGTGTATGAATCCCTCGACCATGGGTTTATGCATGAAACGACAGATCTTTGTGGCTTAAAGACGTCGAAATACGTCTCTACCTTGGAAAAAAAATTAACCCACAATTTATGCCAAGGAAAGTGCTATGATACCACTTGTAACATACCAAATATAAAAAGTATGCAGAACATAAATAAAATGCTAGAAATGGCATAATAACAGCAATATAACCAGAACAATCACCACAATAACACTGAAATGATATAAGAATAACAATAGAAATAGCACTTTGATTCTAAAAGAAATTTTCATGGACCTCTTCGAGGGGGTAACCTCCAGTCGAGTAGAGCTCTATTACAATAATATCCAAGCTAGGGTTCTCATACCCTTGACTCCTATTCATACTAAATATGTCTATCAAAAGAAGAATCTAGAGGAAGATCCTTCTAGAAGAGGAAGCTTATATTAGGTCTTCTTACATTCAACTTATTCTATTTTATTGAAAGGCCTTATTAATATTGACCTTTATTACATCCGAATATATTGTTCTACCTATGTGCGAGTTAGGACCCTAACAAACCGTGAGGAGTTATGTGACGTTCCACATATCACCAAAAATGGCATGACTTGTAATATCCATCTAGAATAGTCTTACCTGCAAATACATGGATCTTCATACCTTTATAACTCAAACAATATTGAGTACCTTAACCGTACTGTTGGGGCTACCAAAATTTTCTACCGGACTTGCTTCAAGGGTTGACATCAATGACAAACAATCCAATTAATCAAAACCAACCTAATGGATATGGATTTTTATGAGGTATATTATTCAAACACAACTTCTTAACAATTGCTTCAGATATTAATTTAACTTGAGATCCACTATCAAATAAAGTATCTACCTTTGTATGCTTGACTATAACCCTGACATGAAAAATATTGCTTATTTTCTTTTCATCAGTAACACTTTCTAATTTGGTGGATTGAACTGAAGAATTAGAATTGATAGTAGATATACCTTTGCTTTGTATGGCCATGATATTAGATTCATCCTCGAAATTTAATCCTAGATATTGTCAAGTTGATGCAGCAGTCTTTTGCTTCCCTTTATTCTTGAACTTCTTTGGTCGTAATTTTGGATGCAGTTTCCAACACTATGATTCCTCATGTCCCTTTTTCTTACAGTGGGAATATGAAGGTCTTTATTCATCTTGTTTTATGGTAGTTGAATTCTTACTCTTCCATTTTCCTTTCGGTTTCTTCTCGAACTTGTATGGCTTCTTATATTCAATCACATGCTTCTCCTTACAAACCTCTGGGTGTGTAGCTTGTACTATCACTTTATCAATGTTAGTAGGGTTAAACATTAAAATAGTGTGTCGAAGATATGAGTACATGCCACCAATGTACTTTAGAGGGGTTTCGCGAGTACACAATGGAATTCCTAAGGATAATGCCTTATTTTTGAATTCCTTTGTATATGCTTGAATATTTTGGCCTTTACCTTGCCTTAGATGTTGCCATTCTATAATCATCATTTGAGTATAAGCTAATGGATAGAACTATTTTCTTATAGTCTTAGTAAATTTATCCCAAGAGGATATCACTTTACCCTTTTGAACAAGATCAACTTGTGTCTTACTCTCCCACCATATTAAGGTTGTGCCACTCAGTCGAAGAGCAGCTAATTGTATCTTTGCAGTGTCCTCCGTGATCTTTTGAACCCTGCAATATACCTCTACTTTCCTAATCTAGTTGTCCAATTTCTCGGCATTCAATTCTCCATCATAGGTTGGAAATTCGAACTTGACATCCAATTTTAATAAAGGAAAATTATGATCAGACTTCTTAGAGAGATTCTTTTTATGTGAATAATGTTTAATTACCTCATAAGAAGACGATGATGAGGTTGATGGTGAGGAGGGTTCTCAAGGACCACCTTCATCACCTCCTCCTTTCTCTTTGACTAGTTAAACTTTCTCTAATGCACCTTCCTCCTTAGTCTTCTCTCAACCCTCGTACATTTATTCCACCATGGATTTCATTAAATCAAAAGCCTCAAAGAAATCATCTTTGGAGTTGTAAGGACCCATTTTTATCGGTGAAGTCGTTACTCTTCAACGAGTAAAATGTCTTGAACCAATCTTTGGATTGTAACTTGCAAGTTTTCCTTCTCCTCGCTTGGATTTGGACCTTCTAAGAATTTACTCACAAACACTTATCAAACCAAGCCTTGATACCAACTTGATCCGAAAAATCCTTGATGCTTATTAATCTTTAAAACATAATAACATTTACTTGATCTTCGAAATAAAAATGATTGCTTGATTGTTTGCAATTTACATGTGAAATACTTATCTATCCAAATACACTTTAATGATAAACAACTTGGAAACAACTGAGCGGAAATAGAAAAAAAATATTAAAATCACATACACAAGTTTGATAACGGAGTTCACCCAATTTAGGCTACATCTCTGAGTCTACTTCTAATAGATACATATTTATTAATGCTCAAATGTTTTTGTTTTACAATGACCTTTTTATGCATTTCTCAAACTCATAAACAAAGTATGCCATCGAATTCCTTGTGAAATTTTGGTAAAAATGAGTATAAAGTTCATAAAATTTCATGTCAGAACCTCGTGGAATGAATTACGATGTATCCTCCAAGTCTAATTACCCTTAGGCACAAACCTCGAGACATCGTACTCTTTCATTGATGTGTGTGTAATTGTCTTGGTCCACACGCCATTAAATAGCCTAGATTGGCCAAACCGTGGCCTGACCTTGGCACTTACATAGGCATCGAATTAATAACAAAGTTATTGGTTTGTTTTAACAAACCGTAACTTATGGTCTAGTGGTTAAAACTTTGGGTTATGGGGGAAGAGGTCACAAGTTCAAACCTGCAGACCTTCCCCCATCGGTACTTTATGTGTGTGTGTGTGTGTGTGTGTGTGTGTGTGTGTGTGTGTGTGTGTGTGTGTGTGTGTGTGTGTGTGTGTGTGTGTGTGTGTGTAGCATGTTGTTACATATGGTTTAGCCTCGCAAACTTTATGATCATGGTTATATTGGAATCTCCATAGAATGTGGGCTGAGGGCTTGTCCCTTGACCCCTTTTCCAGCAGATTAACCACCAAATAACTTTAAATACAATTCTCCTCATACATGGTTAAGTGACAATGCGACGGTGCAATGGTTAGTTTTTTGGGTTATTATGCGGGAGACTTGGGTTCGATCCTCCGGGCTTGAAAAAAAATTTAATAAACATAAACCATAATGGCCAATGGGAGGCTGCCACATGGTAGCCTCTCATTTGTCTATCTCCTCCATGTGTCAACACGCAATTGCTCCACTTCGACTGTACAATTGCCCAGTCACCTGCCAACTTGTCATGCCACGTCACCTACCTGCCACATGTCGTCATATGGGGTCACCAAGTCATCAATGTATGGCCTATACGATCGTGCCACGTGTCACCCTTTTAGTGGTAACATGTGTCACCTTTGACCCTATTGATTTTTTCCTTTTTTCCTT
Organism: Picea engelmannii; assembly: GCA_009831015.1. NCBI lineage: Eukaryota > Viridiplantae > Streptophyta > Pinopsida > Pinales > Pinaceae > Picea > Picea engelmannii. The sequence continues at coordinate 469,917 of ML779116.1, read as the reverse complement.
GGTTTGACCCAAACTTTGACCATTCATAACTTTTGCATATGAACTATGTTTGAGGTGATTTTTGTGTCATTGGAAAGGTATCACCGAGCTCTATGCATTGATGGCATTTTCAAGAGAATTTGGGATGATTTAATTTTGATCCTTTATGAATCCTTATGTACCTATGTTAGCGTTCTAGATCCTCCTGGACCTCTGTGAGAATTCTTGGATCCTCCTCGATCAAAGGGAATATTGAGTAGAGAAGGAATTGGTATTCTTTATGTTGTGTGGGGCAGTGGAAGAGAGTTCCATGCTTGGTTGAGTGTTGGAAGAGGGTCTGGATAGTTGAGTAGTGAGGAGATTGGCTTGTCATGAGAGTAACCGGTTGGGTTGAGTGATTTTAGAGCCCCATAGGAGGTTCCTTCGCCCTAGTGATATCATGATCTGGGTTAGGGGTGGAATTCTTAGTTGATTCCTATAATTGGGTGAAAAATTGTTCATCAACAATCAATTTGGTGGACATTGCTTTATTGCAAATAAGTATTCATCAATGTCTTCTTATGGAGTGCTCTTTTGTTTTCCTAATGCATTGAATTTAATGGGCAATGAAAGAATTCAAATTATCCATTGTTGTTTTATATCTATATACAAATTATGTATTCTCACAAAATGTTTATGAGGCAAAATAAATTCATGGGTAGTGCCATATGGCTAAGGAAAGGCATCTAGGGATTCTATAGAATGATAGCAAACCAACTGTAGCTACCCTAGAGTACCTTATCACCTAAACAGTGATAAAGAGAGGGTTAGGTATTCTACACTTAATATGCACGAAAAAGTGTTTATCATTTTTAGTTTTTGTCCCTAATTTTTCTTATGAGGTAAAGAGGTAGTGTCCCTAGGGAATTATTATTAACATTGATAGGTAAAGTCTAGGGGAAATGTTATGAAGCTTCAACAAATTTTATCATAGACAACACTATGTGTGCAAAGTTCTAGAGCCTTCACACGAATACTCTAATCATGTGCACACTTGATGTCAACTTCAACTCCTACATCCACACTCAACATCATGTGCACACATCGTTTAGTCTGGAATGCACACTAAGAATCCCATGTGTACACTCTATGCACACCCAGTATAATGTGTATACACATCAAATTTATGAGTGTTATAAATTTGATCCAACATTTTTATGATCATGACCATTATGGAAGCCAACACATGCATACCAATAACAATAATTAGTGTGTTATGAAGGAAAACAAACACCATATAAACAATTATAGAACTAAAGCAACTTTATCAATTTAATTTTTATTTTGTAATTGAAATGTATTCTTATGTATACTATAAATTATATGAAGCATAAATCCTAAACCATAGAATAGTTAATCTTATTTTTTTCTTTCACCCCTTCTCTATCATAAGGAAATACATAAACGTTACATTTTGGTTTTCTTTATGTACATCCTATTTGTTCTTTTCTTTATTTTTTTCGTTTATGCTTCTTCCCCATAATTTAATAAGTCTAAGTTATTGAAATTGTTTTTTAATTTGCATCTTAAATTGGATCACTAATAATCACAACAAAAATACCCAAAAATAAAAACATTCCATTGCATATCAAGGTTGGAGCATTAAACATTGATTGTCAAAAGCGCACCTCATATTATTAAAAATAACATAAACTATTTAATTTTAAAATAAATATCTTAACCTCCCTGGATGGGGTGTTTGACATGACTCCAAAGGGATTCAATTACCATTCCTGGAATTGAATTACCCACAACAAATAATGATTCCAAACATGTGAATGGGAAACATGCTAGTTATCAGGGCCGCATGGGGTGAATTTGAATTCAAAGTTTCTATTCACCTGAAGATTTGGTTCTAAGTCTCCTTCTTTGTCTCTTGGGTGGTCATTCTACGGGTTCTAAGCGTTCTATTGCCATGGCCCTGCACAATACTAAAATAGGCAAGGCTCTCTCTCATTCTACAAAGCCTGCCTCTAAAGTGGAAGTGGATGCTACTGCTTTTGCACCCTCTATTGACACTCCCTCTCAGGATTTTCTTCATTCCATTGAAGAGGACGTTAAGGTTATTTAGGCCTACTATGTAGATTAGGACATGGATGAACATGCGGCTCCATTCATCCCTAATTTGGGATCAATAATTTCTAGGGACACCAAATTATTTCACATTTTAGAATTATACTTGAACATAAAGGCATTTCTAGCCCAAGCAATGATGGTTAAGAAGCTAGAGTTTCAAGAATTTAGGCTGCGAATGAAGGCACTGGATAAGCAAAACAAGCTCCTTCTCACACTTTCCTCATGATTTGTCAAGAAACATGGAGGAAACATTCATATGGCTCTAGAAAGTATGGCTTATACCTCTTTGGCGCCCCTTCTGAGGATAATCGATGAAGGATCTTTGAAGACCCGCTCTCAATCCCATCTAGCATGACGAACTTGACTAGTTTTTTCCCTCATTTCTTCTTTGTTGTTTTTTTTATCATGGATCTTACTTGCCATGGTATATGCTCAAAAATTTGACATTCATATGGACATATTTAGTATCTATGTTATCAATATTATAAGTCATCCTAGTTTCCCTCGGGGTAGGTCGGTAGTTTCCCTAGATAGATAAAGTTGGTATGAATAGACTAGGCCATTCTCTTAGGCTAAGAAATTTTGTATGATATGTTTATAGTATAATGAAAAAATCTCATTTCACCAGGTTATAACTCAACATCCCCGAGTTACAATTCTAGCTCAACCAATTACAACCCAACTTCACCTATTTACATCTCCACATCCCTAGTGCATAGCCCTACAACTATTTGAATTTTATGTATATATTTTATTTTTTATCAAATTCATGCATTAGGAAACAAAATGAAGCCACCGTTTGCAATAATGTGTAATTGAAGCTATCCAATGAACACAAATTACAATAATAAGTTATATAACCGGATGTTACACTCTAGAGGAAATATTGCAAATCCTTCTCCAATGCAACATTATTAATATGCAACTTTAATATTAATATAGAATAGTGCTTTGTGATCGAATGCATAGATTAGACTCGGTATCAGTCTCGACCTCCTCTATGATACCTGGGGCTCCTCTAATATGATGTGGTTTCCCACTTTATTTTATTTTCCTCTACATTTGACCCATCATCATAATGAATACAAGTATGTAATGTATGTAACATTCTAACTTACAATGTACCTCATAAAGATTTTGTTTTGGTACTTGGTGCTACCTATTATTACGAGACACAGCAATGCCCCTTCCATTAAAAAAGTGTTCTTATTTCAGTTGAGTGAACTGAAAAAAAATGAATTTTTTTTAAATCATCCACTAAAACCTTTGCAACTTAAGATTTGTGGAGGTTTATACTTTATTTTTTTTTGTTGAAACCCAATTTTGTCACTGCTTCTACGTTATTTGGGGGCACCAATGCACCCATTATTTATATGTGAATTAGTGCATCATACTCAATAAGGTACATCGTCTACGAAAAATAATCTTAGAGAAAAAATTACCCCAAAAAATACCACGCATTTTTTTAATATACAACTATTAATACCAAAAGAATAATCCATTGTTGCGCCAAATGTGGAGGGGAAACTTGTTCCCAAAAGTGAAGGAAAGACTTGTGCAATATTTTTACCATGGAAAATGTTGGAGAGGAGAGTTTTTCACAGCAAAATTTGTGAGTTACCATACGATGCAAACAAATCCACATAAGAGGAATTTAAGTCATGTAACTTCATTCTCTTCTTCTCAACAAATTGTTTGCCTCATCTCTTTCACAATTTCCTTGTAATATTCCCTTTTTGTTGTTGCTTCTCTTCATTTTAGTTGTTTATGTTTTATTTCCCTTCATAAATTTATTTGGTTTTTTGAAGCCTATGGTTTCTGTTGGCCTCGATGTTCATTTCAATGTCAGCAATGTAGTTAGCGCTTCAGGACCTAAATAATGTTTGTGGACTTTTTATTGAAAACCATTTCTATGTTGATATTTTTTCCAAACATGGTTTTTTGTTTATAGAGTGTGCCTTATACAATATGGGAGCATCAATGCATTAGGTCTAATTGGGTGCACCGCCAAGTGAAAAATCCATTACGTGAATAATTTGGTTCTTTATAATTGATAGGCACGTGTGTACATTGTTTTTGTGTTGATGCACTACTGTGTGTTTATGGTGTTGGAGAACCAATGCTTTTGTTTCCAAGAAAGGCCTTTGCTTAGGATACAATTGGACATTTGATTTTAATTTTTTTAAATATGTTAAGTTTGATCTTATAATTAACTAAAGTGAAATGCATGTATGGCCTATGATTAATTATTTGTGTACAACTATGACTAATTAATTGAAGTTGATGGAAGATACAATATGGTAACACATCGAGTTTTGTGTATTGGGATATTATGCATTTCAAATCTAGGACAAGCTACCTTCACGTTTGTCTTGTATAATATAGTACAAGACATATCCATCAAAAAAATTAAGGGATACATGAGACACCATAAACAACAAAGTCTACTACATCGTCCATGTTGAAGGAGTAGAAGTAGTGATAAAACAATGTGTGAATGAAAGTTTTATTTTTACAAATTCCCTACTTATTGGTCATGATGTGATAAAGGCCAATAGAGTTAGATCCATAAATATAGTACCATTTTTTTATAGGGCATAATCCCTTGCTCATAAATTTTGAAGAGAATCAAATCTCTCCTTAATGCTCTTTTCAATTTTTGAAGGGTCTTATTCAAAAACAATTTTGGATCCAACTTGAAATCATTTTTCAAGATTTTTGGAAGAGAGGGGGAAGGAACAACATTTGCATGCTTGTTCCCTTTCCTTTTCTTTTTATTTCCTCACCAATCCAATGGTGAGCATGTGAAAATAACTTTTTATGCAAAAAGGAGGCATTGAAAGACCATCCTCTCCACTTAAAAACTCTATACAGATAAAGATGTGTTATCAAGAACATAGAAAAGATAGATAGAGTAGTTTCTTTTTTCAATATTTACTAGTGATGGTATACAATCAACTTACACACTAACGAATATCTTTATGACGTCCATCTCTTTTATTGCTATTTTTTACTTCTTGTTTACAATATAGCAAAGGGGGGTCAATGGGAATCATTTGGGGGGTCATATAATGTGTGTGGATATTTTATCTAGGGCAATGTCTTCACTAGTGAGAATTGGTGATTGATAGCTATATAGATCTCCAATAATGTTGAAACTCAGAACATGACAATCAAAAGTTGTAGACATCACGGATATGTTTTATTGTTATCAAAGTTGTTTTCTTTGTGTTGGGGTGGTCTTTAAATAGACCACATAGATATAACCTCCTATAATGGATATTGTGTTTTTTTAAGGTTTATAATGGAATGTGTTTTTTGTATTCGAAAGGTTATCTACATAAGCATTATCAAATTGTCTTTACAAAGTTGCTTGTGTACTAGAATGTTTAAGTTATCTCCTCACATTAATCACATAACAATGTTCTCTTACAATACTTTGATCATTCATTTTTGTAGTACTCTATACTAGCAATACAAAATATAGAATTGATCAATCCTTGTGTCCATGTACGTAGGTAGTTTATGATTGTTTAATGGTTTATTTATGGGTAGGTAGTTTATGAGTGTTTAGTGGTTTATTTATGGGTAGTTAGGTGTTGGTGTTTGTTTAAGTTAATGTATTAATAAAGACACATTAATAGAGAGAGTAGTTTTTGGCTTAATCTATTTATGGAAACAATAAGAAAATCGCAAATAAACTCTATTAGCAACAAATTAGTAGAAATCCCACCGGGATAAAGTAACCAAGTAAGAAGATTCATTATTAAAATAATATTTCATACAATTTTCTACTTTTACTTAATATAGCTTCACTTGTGCTAAATATATTTGTGCTTAAATTATGTACTTGCTTGCTAATACATATTTCCTTATGTCAGTATTTTATTGAGACAAAATGGTTGACAGAAGTTGTTCAATGTTATATTTTCAATTCTTTCGTTGTTTTGAGAGAAACCTATAGCGTGACGGTTAGAATGAGGTACCACACTACCACAAAGTAGAAGAAGAATAGAGTTGCCACTTATTTTTAGGGAAAAATCATGAAACCCTTGGAGAGGATGGGAAAATACAAGAGAGAAAGTTGCTAGATTAGTTAGTGTTTTACTTTCAATTAGTAACAAGGTTGTAAGTTAATTATTATTTACAACAAATTAACAAAGGAAATCAAACCAACCTAATATTAATTTGCCAATTTCCTTGGTGAGTTAATTAACCTAAAAGGGTGGTAGGATCAAGGGGGGGGAGGTCATTTTTTACATCGAGGGAAATAAGGAAATAACATTTGATTGGGGACTTGGGGTCTCAACCAACAACCAAGACAAAGATTATGCACTCTTGCAAGGTTTATTTCTAGTAATCAGCTCCAACATAGAATCATTGATCATAATTGGTGATTCTAGAGTTATCGTTAAAGCCCTGGTTCACTAGACAACTCCAAAAGACAATAGGTTGGCTTCCATTGTCTCTCAAATCAACAAAGTTGTTCAACTTATGGCTAGGATCTCATATTTTCATGTGCTAAGGGAACATAATGTGCTTATTGATAGTCTAGTGAATGAGACAACCCTGTTAACCCAAGGAACTTTGGTTAAAAATGAGGGGTTCAATGTCTCCTTCGTTCCCTAATGTTTTAGATATGCTTGTTTTTTGAGAGTTGTAGCATCACATTTATTAACTATATGGATATGAAACCATTATATCTGGCTATATGCACGGAAAGGACTTGCAAGGATGCAAGTTATAGTCTGTGGTGTGCAAATTTTAACTCTTCTCCTGGGATTTCTTCCCTTCATTATGGTTTTGTGCATGAGAGGTGGGATATTAGCAAATATGGTCTGTATGGAAATGTGGATAATGAGCTCTAGCTCCTATGCAACTTTGTGGGTTCTTGATTTGAATGTGTTTCTAGGTCTATCCACTATGGTGGATGTTTTCTAAGTCCTGACTTTGGCTCTCTCTCCATATCTTGTCTTATGAATCTCTATAATATTTATTGCTTTCATGCTCTGGTAAGAATTACCTCACTATTCACGTTGATTTTTCAATGGTTTTGTATCTAAGATGTAATTACCAAGTTTATTCAGGCCATGCATTCTTGGTTATGATTCTTAGCTCTATTTTTCAGTGATAGTTTTTTACGGTTGGGGTAGGGGAATATAATTCCCTACCCCTAGGATCAACTTCCTTTCTTAGCGATATTCAGCCTCCAGTTTCTATTCCAGTAGTTTCTAGTTAAGGATATTTGGTGGATTGTCTTCAAGTTTTTGTCATTTATGTCTTCCATTGCCTAGCTCTGGTATATTCTATATTATGTTAGCTATGTTATTTACTAATTCCATCTATATGGATTCAAGGGGCCTACAAGAAATGCGAGGATCCTATGCGACATGAGGAGACTCTCCAAGGTAACAATATAGATCTTCAGTTATTTATGTAAGTGCCCATGACAATGAACATCATTGTGCTACTCAAAATGAAAATATTATGAACCTCCTTATTCAACAAAGGAAAAAAATGGATGTGCTTGAAGCAAAGTGTAGTATGCTACAAAATTTGGTTCTTAATCTGCGTAAGAACTCCCTATATACTGCTTCAAATCATTGTGTTTCCATCAATTCATCCCAAGTTAATCCTAGTGAAGAAGAGATTGTACACTAGTCCAAAGAAGCCATGAAATTGGACCGACATACCTACCTTCACTCCATGGGAGGCTAAGAGGAAGTAGCTATCCAACATGCTTTCAATTAGTCTACATGTGTTTTAAAGTTGTCTATATTTTGGGTATCTATTTCAAGTAGTATACATGTGTTTAAGATTTGAATTCTATTTGATATGAAAACTTTCACATATAGTATCTAAAAGTTCCAAGTTTTTTTTGAATCATCACAATAAATCTTTTTGTGTGTTTTTTCGATAGCTATGATATGGCCCTTTTAATACAATATCTCCCAAGTCTGTTTTCAAAAAAAAAAAAAAACCTAAGTGTAGAAAATGAGAAAGGGGAGAAATGGAAAGAACTCACCTTAAAGTAGGTGTTGAAGATTCTAGTATAAATATGAGAGTTGTGAAAATCCTCTAAGAGAGTGTTCCACTTCATGAATGAACCTACACAAATAGCTCAATCCTTGTACAAAACAAAGTTGTAATTTATCTCCAATATAATGAAATATATAACACTAAATGTACCACACAAATTAATGTAGAAATGAGGTACTAAGTGGTGACCAAACTTCCCATAGAAGGGTTGATACATCCCTTGCCCTAGCTATGTTGGAATCACCCTTCAGGTGGTAGGGTTGAATTTTCCAAGGTGTGAGAGGGTACCAAGATAATGAATATTACTTAGGATGAAACAACAAGCCTACAATGTTGGAGCCAAAGTAACAATAAGTGATCCATGTTAAGGTGTTTCAAAAGACAAACACAAGCAACCCAAAAGCATGGAAGGTGGATTAAGCAGCTGGATCACAATTTGATTCCAATATGGGTGTGAATATACAAGATAATGAGAGGAGTAATGAATATTCCAAGAGGATTCAAGAGGATTTACAAAGAGGAGAGGGGCAATATAAATAGGCTAAGGAATGATCTAAAGGTGTAAGTGAATATTTGGTTATCCATTGGAAAAACATATTTGTATGGAAAACCCAAACTGTGATATTTTATTGCAAACCAAGAGTTTCACAACCTATACCATGTGTATTTTCCCTAAAACTTTCCATTTATTCAATGATCCACAACTTATAGTCATGGTCGCTATATGTCTTGAAAACCCATAGTTTATTTCGTGCTAAAAGAATGAGAAGGGTTAAGGAGGATTTGACCAATAAAACCCCTAATTAAGTGACCCAAAATAGATTTGGACTATTGAGGACCCAAAATGAATAATTTTAACCAACTATGGGCTAGATAAGGGGCTATGAGGCCCAGATGAACAGTGGGAAAGTGCGCTAAATGAGTGCCTCGGGTGATCTAACATTGCCAAATCAATGAACAAAAGACAAGAGAGGGAGGAGTAAAGTCATAAGATATCCTACCTTAGTATTAAACATCCCTAATATGTAGAATATCTAAGCTAAGGGAAGGGAACTCAAGGAAGGTGGTACAATATTAATAATAAATAAATAAATAAAAACACATATTAGAGAGAAATAGATGTGATCATTGAGCTAATCACACATGGATATGAAAAATAAGTATGCCACATCATGACATTCCTTGTGGATAGGCATATGTGAGTCTTAAGGTGAAAACTTTGTATGCTACATAATTCCTCTCTTATAGGAGATTCTAACCATGAAAGGGGAATAGTAACAAATTGTAAGGAAGGATATAAGTGAGCATTAAAGTGATAAAAGACATTAAAAAAAAACAAGAACAAAAACCATAGAAAGGTAATGACATTGGGAGATGAGCTTACTAGTTTATGTAGCATGAGATAATGCAACAACTTCAAGGGGGTGGTCATTCATTTGCATGGGATCTTGTGCCATGAGAATCAACACAATGGGAAGATATTCAACACATGTGCATAGGATATACATATCAACATATATAATACAAAGATAAATGAAAGAACAAGAAGTAATATATGCACAGCAAGTAGTGGATGTTGGGATGGGGAATAATTCTAACTATTACAAAAGTAAAGTAGTACCTAAATTATGATATTAGAGGTAAGTAAATTCTACTACCATGTAAGAGATATAGTAGCAAGATTATGAAATATAAGGTGTAAGTATGTAAGATAACCACTAAACTATGTAAGTAAATCTTGAAACGGAATGAGGATACAAGCATGATACATGCTTTTACCTAATGCAAGTGATGTAATGTAAGAGCTTATTTTTTGGTGTGCCATGTGAGAATAGAGATAGGAGTGTCTGTAAAAAAATATGAGTAGTGCAAAGTGTAAACTAGAAAGTGATATGCAAGTGAATTGAATGAAATGTGGAAATGAGAGAAGATTTAGAGACACCATCCTTGTACTTACCTAAGGATTATCATGTGTGAGATCATTGAAGCATATGAAATATGTGAGGATGATAATCTAAATTCTAAAGCATATTATATACCTGCAAAGCATAGTTTAGTTGATTACCTCAAGAAGGAAGGGATGATGACACCAAATCCTGTGGAAGAGTAGGAAGAGAGTGAAGGTCGGGGAAGGAAGGAAGGAGGTGATGAGGTTGGGATAGAAGGTATGAGTCAAGAGACTATAATGAAGGTAGGGTGGTGCTCACTATGGTGTGAGGTGGAATTTCTAGCCTACATCCATTAAGGGCATAGGAGGAGAGGATGATAGTGACGTGACATCAATGACAGCATGAGGAAACAACACTATAAGGGGACCATAGAATGTACTAATGGTGATGAGGTGACATTAGTGAAGGTGTGAGGTATCAATGTTGGAAAGCCAAAATCAAAGGCATCAATGATGGTGATGTGACATTAAAAAATGCATGCAATTACAACATTAAAAATGCATCATTAAAGCCATGAGGCCATTGGTATGTGGCTAGAAAAGACACATGAGACATAAATGTTGGTGAAGCATCATTGAAGGAAATATTTAGGATGTAAGATACCTTGGTGAAATATAAATTACCCTCGAGTTCCAATCTATTTGATGTAACAATTGATTTCAACATCTTAGGGAGGTGACCAAAGGGAAGGAAGTGATGACTAGTCCTAACTAGGGAGAAGTCATCTTCAATCATGACCTACCCAAGACAACATCCTATGGTGCATCAATAATTAGTTGGGAATTCAAGAGAGGAAATTCAATGCTTTCCCTAAGAGTCTATAGGATAAGGGAAAGTGGAAAGGAAAAGAAGGGGGGGGGATCATGAGAGGCCAAGAGAGAGGAACGAGGAAATGAGAGGGGGAATTATCATGAGAAAATTAGGATAGACAAAAGGAAAGCGAAGAAATGTCAAGTGACCTAGAAAGGACCACTGAATGGCTAAAAAAAAATTTGGATATGCATTAATAAAAAAAATGATGGGAACACCTTCCTAATGGTGGAAAATAAAGAGGAAGGGATGCTTACCCCAAGCAAAAGAGGAGCCTAAGAAAGAGGATTGAGAAGAGGAGGAAGAGAGAGGGAAGTCAAATAAATATGGAAAGAAATAATGATAGGTATAATATAATATGGGGAAAGAGATTCCAATATAGGGACTATCCAAGGGAGAGATTCATTAGGTGAGAAAGGAGCAAAGAAAGGAGGAGGAGGCATCAAGATGATCTTGGTAGCCAACCACTCATAATAGTTAAAGTGAAATATAGAAGGTTGAGTCAATATATTTATGGGTTTATGTTAAAACAACATATGAAATAGGATGGAGTCTTAGGAGAATCATCAGGTACATCTCCCAAAACTTAGGTTGGCAAAATTGAGCCAAAAATCACCAATTAGGAGTCAAGTTCAAGTTGAGGAGGAGTGGTAAATTTGATATGAAATAAATTGTCTTGGAGAAGTGTCATGTTGAGAGTTAGAAACTTGGATTGGAGTGGCATATCATGAACCTTACTCAGAAGAGGTAGGATTCTCCCTTTGAAGGACATGACATTTAGTTGTAGTGTGAGTGTTGTGAGAGGTATAAACCTAGATTGGAGTGGTATATCACGAACCTTACTCGAAATAGGTAGGATGCTCCCTTTGAAGGAATAAAATTTAGTTGTGGTGTGAGTGTTGTGATTAAGATATTTGCACCACTTGTTTGAACTAAGACAGGGTTGGTCATACAAGTCTATGTGACTTGTTGTATTAGAACTTGTCTAATGGGGTGATGAATCATATATCTCACATCTCTTGGATGGAGGCTCATAAGGCTAAACAAGAAGAGAATACAAAGCTCATTTGACTTAGGTTACCTTCTTAGGATATTTTAGAAACGTAACATGGCCTCTAAACTCTATAAATATAGCTTGCATATTGTAAATATGCTATAAGGCTTAGCTTATTAGGTCTGAGTTTTCATGTTTTGTTGGTCATATCACTCCAGATTAGTAGTGACTTCATCATTGTTTATTTGTTGGTAATCATATTGGATGTCTTCTTGTCTAACAATTTAGGGTATAGTGTTAAGATAGTATTGGCTAGGACTAGTAATATGATCATGTTGAAAGTGTCTTCCATCCTCCATGTGTAACTTTGTTCATGTAGTAGTAGGGAAGAAGCTTCCTCGTGTTATAAGGTTGGGTAGGAATTTTTGTATGAGAACTAAAATGGCTACTGGGAGGCATATTCATAATAGTGATTTTAGTAAGATGAGGTAGTTTGGACATGTTTTAAGGATGGAGTTGTTTTTAACATGAGGGAAAAGAGAGCAAGAAGAAGCTAAAGACGACTCCATAGTCCAAGGAAGAAGATAGGAGTAAGAATATATCCTTTGCTTAAGAGATTTAACGATTAACAATGGTGGAATCACCAAGATGTAACATGATAGTTAGAGTGATGCACCACTACAACAAGGATCAAGGAGAGAGTGGATACCCGACTCAATTTTAGGAAAATTCAAGAAACTTGAGGAGAGGTGGGAAAAGATAAGAGTGAAGTTTATTAGATTAATTAGGGTTTTATTATTCATTCATTGTCTATGGATTTAGTTTAACTATAGTTTATAGCAAATTAACAAAGGAAATTAAACTAACCTATGATTAATTTATCAATCTCCTGTGATGAGCTAATTAACCTAAGTGTTGGAAATGAAAGAGGGGAGAAATGGAAAGAAATCACTTGGAAGAACATTGGTGTAGGTGTTTAGGCTACTTGGGTTGGATATGAATTGTGAGTTTCCTCCAAGATATTGTTCCACTTCTTGAACAAACCTACACATGCAACTCAATCCTCTTACAAGCATAGTTATACCTAATCTCCAATACAATGCAATATATAACTATAGATCTACCATACAAAATAATTTAGCAATGAAGTATAGATCAGTAACCAAAGTGCCCTCAAAAGGATTAATATCTCCCTTTCCCTGGCTATGTTGGAACCTCTCTTAAGGTTGTAGGATTAAATATTCCAAGGTGCGAGAGGGGACCAAGCCAATGAAGATTCCCTAGCATGAAAAAATAATCATGGAAGGTTTGAGCCAAACAAACAAAAAGAGATCAGTGTTGAGGTGTTATATAAGACAAGCACAAGTAACCCAAGAGCATGGAAGGCGGATTAGGAAGCCAGATCATGGTTTGACTCCAATTTGGTTTGTACCTACAAGATAATGAATGGATAAAAGAATATTCCAAGAGAATTCAATCATATGTAAAAATAGAAGAGGAACAATATAAATAGGCAAAGGAATGACCTAAATGAATAAGTGAACATTAGATTATCCACTAGAAAGAGTGACTTGTACATGAAATATGTACCATACGTTTTTACCACAAATTGTGACTTTGGCAGCCTCTGTAACAAGTAATATCCTTAAAACATGACATGTGTTCCATGAGTCACGACTTACAGTCATGATATATCTTGAAAACCCATGGTTCACTTGGTGTCAAAAGACTAAGAATAGTTAAGGAGGGTTTGGCCAAGTAAAACCTCGATTAAGCGACCCAAAATGGATTTGGGTTGTTAAGACCCAAAATGAGTCATCTTAGCCAACTATAGATAAGATAAGGGGCTCAGATCCCAGAACAGAACCTAAAATATAGGCTAGTTTCCTAAGGGGTGTAAAATAACCAAACTGGCAACTGAAGGCCAACAAATGGATGAAGTTGGTAAGACACCTACCAAAGAACTAGACATACCTAAGAGGTCATAGATCTAAGCTAAGGTAAGGTAAACAAAGGAAGGTGGTCCAATATAAAAGGATTGTAGAGATATATCAATGCCATCATTGGGTGGGTCATGCATGGATACAATGCATAGGTGGGCCACACCATGACATCCCTAGTGGGTGGATGTATGTGACTAATAAGGAGTGAAATTAATACACTAGAAAATGTAGAAAAAGGAACTCATTCCAAACATAAGACAAGACAATTAGGAATAATTATGTCCATCTCAAAATTTGCGAGGAATACTAGAACTTTGCCTAATAGTTTCTATCTCATATTTGTTTATATTTTTAAAATATAATTAATTTACAATAAACAATGAATTTTTTATATAAGGTGCTCACATACTAAGAATATCCATTGAAATGTTTGACTAGCATTGAATTGAATGTGGGTTGTGAGTGTAAGATGGAGTATCAAGGGGTGCTAGGATAGTTTATAAGTAGCTACCTTTTTTTTCATCCCTTATTTTAGAAAAAATGGAACAATAAGAAACTTATAACAATATCTAACACTACTATAATATAGGGGTTGAGTGTCACATCATTGAATCATAAATGCCTTGTTAAGCCTTGCTATGGCATTTTTCTAGCACATTTTTGTTTCACACATCGTCATTTGCATCATTTTTTCATCGTACAACAATGAAAACCATGAGGTTAAAAATGTGATGATTTGTATTGTCTCATGTTTGCATCATTTTTAGCATTTATTTTGTATCTTTTTTGTTATAAGACAACTCAAAACACAATGTGTTCTAATGTGATTTTTAGATTTGTATTTTGTATGCATCACCATTGTGTGTGTGTGCATCACCACTATAAGAGTTTATATGAGTACCATTATTGTATGTGCATCACCACTATAATGTTTTGATTAGGGTTGCATCGAATTTGTGTCAACTTGTGTCATTATTAGCAATGGATTATTGTTAACTTGCATCATTTTTAGCATACAATTTAAGTAGCATACATCATAGGATGATGAAAAACATGACACATGCTAATGACTTGATAAATATTGTTTCATGTTTGCATCATATTATGCCAAATTTAGCATCAATTTGGGTTTCAAATGTGTTGAACAAATAAATTAGCATCACAATAGTAAATTTTAACATCATAATTTTGTCACAAAAACTATGTAAATGTACATATTTATACTAGCTAGAATATGCTTTTAGAGACTCCTCCCTCCACTCGCTAGAATATACTTCTAAAAACTCTTGACATATTGAATGTACTCCAAACTACAACTAGCACTCCCCCAGCCCATAATGATCTTAAGTAGAAACCTATTGTTATACACATGACAATGCCTCACTTGTAATGATTATTGATCTGCAAACTACCATGGATATTCCACTGGAAAAGTTTGTCACAATAGATCTGATAAATAAAATTTAAATCTACATTAGGAAGGATAAATTTCTTTAGATTCTAGAATTTTTTAGTTACTTATTTTTTTCTTATGTATGAAATAGATCAAGTGCAGAAAATAGAGAACAGTAAAATACAATCACATTCCATCCACAAAATAACACAAAGGTTCCCTCTGGAAAACCCTTATGGGAGAAAACCTAGCTAGAAGGTGAGGTCACTCTACTCTCTTTTCTCTGGTATGGAAATAATGAAAGTACAAAGGAGAAGGCACTCTCTGTGGACTTATTTGGGACCTATGGCATGTTAGGATGATACAGAACATTAACCCCCTCTTTATGTCCACTTTCTCTTCCATCTTGAATAGGGACTATGAAGGGTTAATGGCACTTGAACTCAACTGTTATTTCTTAGGTTCTTTCTGTGACTCATTTCCTAGGTCTTCCTAATCTCTTAATTTCCCCTTCGATCTGATCTCTAAGTTAGAGCCTCCATAATATCCAAACAGTCTGATATTGCTTGTTAGAGCCACCATGATGAGGTTTGTATTGTGATTAATGTCTATGAATTACACTTTCAACCTCTCAAATCTCTCTTCTTCTAGACCTCAAGGGTTGTTATGAACATAATCGGTTGTTATGGCTAGGGTTTCTATGACTTTTCTTTAAGTCGACTCCTGGATCCTACAAATTTCCACAAATAACCCATGAAAATCTCGCTCTAATATCAATATGATTTTTAAACTACCATGGATATTCGACTGGAACAATTAGTCACAATAAATATGATAAATAAAACTAAAATCTACACTATGAAGGTTAAATTCCTTTAGATTCCAGAATTTTTTAGTTACTGATTTTTTGCTTGTGCATAAAATAGATCAAATGTGGAAAATAAAGAATAGTAGAATACAATCGCACACCATGCACAAAATAACACAAATATTTGCTCTGGGAAAAACTTACAAGAGAAAACCCAGCTAGAAAGTGAAGTTGATTTGCTCTCTTTTCTCTGGTATGGAAATAATGCAAGTATAAAGGAGAATGCACTCTCTATACATTTACCTGAGACTTGTGGCTTGTTAAGTTTCTACAGAACATTAACCCCCTTTGTTATGCTCTCTAATTTCCCACTCCCAGTTGTTCTGCTCTGCTATGGAACAAAATACAATAACATAGAATGGAACCCCTTCTCCTCCTAGTAGCCCGATATTTAACATAGCTCGATAGTAATCTAGGGGTAGGTTATTTACTTCCTCAGCCCTCAAATGTGATAACGTTTTGGACCTTCTAGAATATTCTTGAAATTATATATGTGTCTAGCCCCATCTGCATGAGTAATGGGGGTTGACATGGCATCCTCTCATACCATGGTGGTCAACACGGTAGGTCCACTTGCGAGAGGCATCACTTTTGAATACTAGCTTCGATTAGTGCAATTTTTGTACCATTGGAAAGGTCTTGATGTCTAGAATAGTGTTGCGGAGTTTGAGTTGTTTTGGAGAAGTTTTAACCCCAAAAAATTCCATTTGATGCCTCAAATGGCTCTAGAATGTTCCAGACCCCAATTTTCCAAATTGGGACCTACCACTAAAATGACCCTACAAGCTTATTCCTACAATTTTTTCCACTTTTAAAGCATTGAGATAGATGAAAAATAATATAATGATCGAATCTAGATCATACTTCCCCATTTAGGGAGGCTTTTGGTCCCTAAAATATTTACTAAATGAGGTGAGGAAATATTTCCTCTACCTTCTCCCTAGAGTACCTATTTTCTTTGCCTAGAAGTTGTCCTTTCAACCCAACCTGCTAAAGGTCATGTTTCCCATGTCTTGTAGTTATGGACCACTTCTACAAAATTGTGTCTTCTTCCAACTTTGCCTGAGCATATGGGTTCTAAATCCTCTATGGAAGGTAGTACATGCTCCTCCTTGTGATCCAACATGGAGGTATCATAGAGTTTAATATTCTCCACATTCACTACTAAGTAAATGTGCATGTATTAGGGTATACTGAGTCTGTGGGAATTATCTCCCACCTTTTCCAATACCTCAAAGGACCATACTACAGAGCCTTGATCTTCTTACCAGGACCATGTGCTATTTCCTTATTTATTTGTAGCCATACTCTGTCTCCCACTTGAAATTTTCTCTCTATTATGTGTTGGTCATGTCTAGCCTTGTACTTTTCCCGTGACTTCTTCAATGCCTCCTATACTTGCAAATGGATCTACTTGATCTTCTCAACAAACTTTTATGCTTTTAATGCATATCTTGTGAGGTCCTCCCTCACTCCTCCTTATTGTCCATATGCAACATCTAAGGGTGAAGGTGGAAAATATTCAAAGCAAGTTTCAAAAGGTGACTTACTAGTAGATGTGGACTGCTCTATTATAAGAGTGTTGTATATAGATCAGATTTTCATCCCAAGTATTCGGATGATTTTTATTATGACCCTTTAAAAGTTGCACCAAATTCTTGTTGACTACTTCCATCTTCCCATGTGTTTATGATGGAATGGCGTAGACCTCTTGAGCCTAGTGTCCATATTCTCTCACAATGTAGTCCAAAAATCACTACGAAATTGGGTGTCCATGTCTGATATGATACACCTTTGTATCCCAAAGTGCACCCAGACCTATTCAAAGAACTTGTTTGTTGCTTCTTGTATGTTGATGGTATTTTTACAAGGCATGAGAATGCACATTTTGTTGAACATGTCAACTACCACAAATAGATAGTCATGTCCCTTCCTGGTTGTTGGTAAACCTCCCACAAAATCCATGGAAATACTTTCCCAAGGTTGAGTGGGTATAGGTAAGGGATGGTATAAACCTTGCTTCCTGTTAGTGGGCTTGTTGGTACAACAAAGTATACATCCTCTAATATATCATGTTACATCTTCTTTCATTTTGGGCCAATACACATACCTCTGTACATTGGCAACTTTCTTCCCAACAACAAAATTTCCTGCAACCTTGGAGGTGTGAGCCTCTCTGATAAGGTTCAATCATTTACCTTTATTAACAGAGAGCTTGTAGAGTAAAACATTCTAGAAATGATATTCAGCCTTTTCATCACCTTATTCTATATGAATTTGTCCATGTAGCTCTTGAAACACCTCCTTGAAGTCCTCATCTTCTATGTATGCCTCTTTGTACGCATCATGGGTAAAAGGCTCCATGTGCATCAAATTTACCAAAGTTGTAATCTTGGATGTGGGTGGCCATGAAACCATGTCTGCAAAATTGTTTGTGCTACCCTTCTTATACTTTACAAACAAATGAAACTATTGTAATAACCCCATCCATTTGTAGTGCTTAGTTTGTTGTAACTTACTCTGGGTCTGCAAATACTGGAGTGGTTGGTGATCTGTCGGGATGATGGTCTCTTTTCCCATTAGATAGTTCTTCCACTTGTTGACATCTTGTACCAAGACACAAAGCTCCTTGTCATAGGTAAGGTATTTTAGGATTGCCCCATGAAATACTTCATAATAATAACAGATAGGCCTTCCTCCCTGTATCAGGACTACTCCCATGGCATACCCACTTGCATTTGTATCCACTTTGAAGGGCTTATGCAATTTTAGTAGTGCGAGCATTGGTACTTGAATTATCTTTATTTTCAACTCATCAAAATCCTTTTGTTGATTCTTCCCCCTTTGGAAACTCTTACCACTCATTTTTATGGCATGGAGTGGTGCAGCTATTATTGAAAATGAAGCTATGAAATTTCACAAGTACTATGCTGCCCCAACAAAGCTCCTAAATTTTGTGCAATTTGTAGGAACAAGTCATTTCATTATGGCCTCCATCTTGGAGGGATCTATCTTGAGCGTTCCTTTTTCGATCACATACCCTAGATACACCAAAGGTTGTTGAGAAAACTCACATTTCTTGAGATTGGCTAGTAGTTGGTGCTTCTTTGGGGTCTCTAAAACCTATGTAAGATGTGATATTTTCTCCTCTTAGGAAGCACTATAAACCAATATATCATCCAAATAAATAACAAAAAATGAATCTAGAAGGGAATAAAACATTATTCATTAGTCTCATAAATGTAGTTGGTGCATTGCATAAATCGAATGGCATAACCAACCACTGATACAAACCTTTCTTTGTCTTGAAGGCAGTCTTCCAAGTATCTTCTTCTTTGACTCGTATCTGGTGATATCTTGATTTCAAATCCATATTATTTAAAGTAATTGGCATGTTGCAGTCAGTCCAACAGATCATCGATCCTAGGTAGAGGGTATCGATTCTTTAATGTAATCTTGTTCAATGCCCTATAATCGATACACATTCTCTGAGTCTCATCCTTCTTGGGAACAATTATGATGGGTGACCCATAAGGTAAGGTACTTGTTCTAATCGCACTTTTCTCCAACAATTATTACAACTGCTTCTTTATTTAGTTTGCTTCCAGAATGGACTATCTATACAGCCCAATATTTGGCAAGGGGGAGTCTCGAAATAATTAGATTCCATGCCCCACTTCCCTCTTATGTGGTAACCCTTTAGGATCCTGGAACACTCCTTTGTATGCCTGTAGCAACTCCTCCAATTGATTTTTCTGCTCTTTATTACACCCTTCCAGGGATGTATTTACTTTTAACGACTCTTCACCAGATTAATTTTCTCTAAGAAAAAGTAAAACATATTTCTTGCTAGAACTAATCAATTTCTTAGCTTGATTGGCACTTATTAGTGAAAGTTTTGATTTTCCTTTGTGCGTGTTGATGATGAGTGATTTTCCATCCTTGATGAGGTGGTGTTGATTGGCTCTTTGCATGAATATAGCATCTCTCATATACATGTAGGGGCTTCCAAATACTACTCCACATACATCCAATTTTACTACATCCAATTCTACTTCATCTATGAAATTGGCACTTACAACAAATTTAATCTTGCATTGCTTTGTTACCTTGATCTTTGCATCCTTGTTTACCCAACCTAATGAATAGGCACTAAGATGACCATGAACCTCCAATCCAAGCTTGTTGACCAGATCCAGTGTTATGAGATTATCTTGTGAACCAAAATCGAACAAAGCATCTATCTTGGTCTTCTTGACTTGAATCTTGATGTGGAAGAGCTTGGTCATCTCCTTCTCTTCCTGGTGATGAAGCATACTCAGATTCACCTCCTTCTACACAGATGTGCAAACATTATTTTCATCCACATCAGAGCTACTTTCAACCTAATTACTTGAATCTGTGGCTAGAAAGTTCTTTTTCTTTCTATCCTTCTTGTGGTTCTTCAAGTTCAACTCTGGATGAAGTTTCTAGCATTGTTCCTTAGTGTGTCCATCAGTCTTGCAATGATTGAAATGGTTGCTAGGACCCTTACACTAATGTGCAATGGTTGTCATATTCTTATATTTATCCCCCTTCCACTTCTTCTTCCCCTCCTTGTAAGCTTCATGTTTCTCTTTCTGCTTCGAACCACTTGGTTTCCCCTTCTTTTTTCCTATTTTTCTAGATAGTGTGCCTGTAGACACGCCTCATCCACTATCCTTGGCTTGAAGAGCATCATTTGTTTTTTCACATGACTATGTAGAACCCCAAAATACATGAGGAGTACATTTGGGTTCTTGGGAGAGATACCGAACATGATGTTCATCTTCCTGAACTTAGTGGTGTGCTCTTATACACTTTGCCCCTTCCTTTTCCTGAAGTAATTCCAATAGATCCATTGGTCCTATACATACCCAATAGGATAGAATTGGGACTTAATGAGGGTTTTGAAATCCTCCCACTTAATTATCAGTGGATCACCCTCCAGCCTAAGTGTCTCTGAGTGACTTTCCCACTAGGTTAAGGCATGGACCTCTAACTTCAATCTAGCAAATGAAATATTTTTCTCTTCATCTATGTGGTGAACACTAAAATAAAATTCTAGTTGCTACACCCAATTATTTAATTTTGATTTATCGATATCACCTTGGTATGGCTTTATGTCCACTTTTGTTTCCATCTTGAATAGGGACCGTGAAGGGTCAATGGCACTTGAACTCAACTACTCTTTCTCAAGTTATTTTCATGACTCATTTCCTAGGTATTCCTAATCTCCTGATTTCCCCTCCGATCTAATATTTGACTTAGAGCCTCCATCATCTCCAAACCATATGATCTTTCTTCCTAGAGCTACCATGAGGAGGTTCATATTGTGACGAATGTCGTTGACTTGCACTTCCAACCTCTCAACTCTCTCTTCTACTAGATCTCAAGGGTTGTTATGAACATACTCATTTTCCATGGCTAGGTTTTTTGTGACTTCTCTTTAAGTCGATTCTTGTATCCTACAACTTTCCACAAATACCCCAAGAAAACCTCACTCTGATACCAATATGATCTATCAACTATCGTGGATATTCCACTATAACTTTTTGTCACAATAGATCTGATAAATAAAACTGAAATCTACACTATGAAGGTTAAATTGCTTTAGATTCCAAAAAAAATTAGTTATTGATTTTCTTCTTATGCATGAAACAAATCAAATGCAAAAAATATGAACAGTAAAATAAAATCACACACCATCCACAAAATAACATAAATATTTTCTCTGGTAAACCCTTACAGGAGAAAACCTAGCTAGAAGGTGAGGTTGCTCTGCTCCCTTTTCTCTGGTATGGAAATAATGCAAGTGCAAAGGAGAAGGCACTCTCTATGGAGTTACCTAAGACCTGTGTACTATTAGGCTACTACAAAACATTAGTCCCATCTATTATACTCTCTAATTTCCCTCTCCCAATTTTTCTTCTCTGCTATGGAACAAAATACAACAACATAGAATGGAACCCCTTCTCCTCCTAGTGGCCTGGTATTTAACATAGCTCGATAGCCATCTAGGGGTAGGTTTTTGACTTCCTCAACCCTCAAATGTGATAAGGTTTTGGACCTTCTAGAATATTCTTGAAATTACATACAAGGCTAGACCTATATGCTTGAGTAATGGGGATCGACATGGAATCCTCTCGTACCATGGTGGTCAACATAATAGGTCAACTTGCGAGAGGCATAACTTTTGCATATGAGCTTCCATTGGTCCAATTTTTGCACAATTGGAAATTTCTTGATGTGTAGAATAGTGTCACGGGGTCCAAGCTATGCTAGGAAAGTTTTTTTTGGATAGTTGGTTGTCATTTATGTCAACCCTGGTCAACTTTAGAAAAATCCCCGAAGCAATTTATGTTTGGAAGAATCTAGAAGTGATGGGTGTATTTGGAGAAGTCTCCAAAGTGGTCCCCTTATGGCATAGATTTAAGCATGGCCCTCAGGGGAATATGCTTTGAAGAATTCTACAAGAAACCTTGGAAATATGGCCAACTGGTTAAGTGGTTGAGAAGCCCCAAAGTTGTGGTCATGAAGCTTGAAGTTGTTTGAGGAAAACGAGGATGAAGGACAGTGAAAATGCATGTATCACACTCATATATGGATAGTACTTGTCATGTCATTTCCAACGTTAGGTGATACACCATGTGGTTCCTCACGGTTAAGGAGATATGCACTCTTGAAGTTGAAATCCCCAAAGAATGGTTGATAAACCCCTAAAGAGTTGCAACAAGAAGTTACAAGTCATTAACTAAAGGGTAAAATAGTTATAACATGAAAGTACAAGTTGGCCCTAAAGTTAAGGAAAGAAATCACTTGGAAAGTATAAATACATCTCAAGAAGCCTCTCATTTGAATACACACAAGTTCATTGAATATATGTCTCTCAAGTGATCTTTTCGTAGCGAATATGAGTAAGCGAATCTGAGGAAGTAAGGAGTGTGAAAGTCTCGGAGCTGCAGAAGTGAAGGGTTTCTGAAAACCCAAATTTAGCTGACCCATGTGGGTCAGACTACAGGTGTCCCGCGAGGCACCCCCTGTGGGTTGTACGGCACTCATCCCACGAGGCCCCACCGGATGACTAGTCTCTTTCCAACAAGGCTAAGGCAAATTCAATGAAGATGTTATCTTACACTTGCTAAAGATTATATGCACCAGGTTGGTCTAAAATGAAATGCTTTGGTTTTTCTTCATGAGTAAAGGTATGTCTTTTATGTGTTTGTTTAAGGCTTGTATAATGGATGGATTGGCACATGCTTAAGGCATGTCTTGGAGGCCTTTTGGTACATGGTTTCATATGGTTGAGGTTCATGTCTTGGTGATATCGATACATGCTTGAGACATATCCTCGGTACTTGGTTTATGGTTGTTATGGTTCATTGTTAGAGGAACATATTTGTGATGTTGACATATGTATGAGGAACATATTTTGGTAGTTTGTTGAGGCACATCATTGAGGTTATGGTACTTGGTTTTGGAATATCTTTTGGTACATGGTTTATGGCATGATTGAGACATATCATGAGTGATATGATACATGGTTGAGGCACATCTCATCGTACATGGTTTATGGCATATTTTGGTACATGGTTGATATGGTATATATCTTGGTACATGGTTGATGCATGATATGGTACATGTTTGGCGCATGGTTGATGCAAAATATGGTACATGTTTGGAACATGGTTGATGCATGATATGGTACAGGTTTTGGTACATGGTTGATGCATGCTATGGTACAGGTTTTTGTACATGGTTGATGGATGTTATGGTACAGTTTTTGGTACATGGTTTATGGATATAGCACATGCTTGAGGTATATGGTTGGTTGCATATCATTGATGTTTTGGTACATGGTTGAGACACATGATGGTATGATACATGATGGTTGAGGTACATAATGGTATGATACATGTTGAGGAACTTCTTGGTGATCTTGGTACATGCTTGGTACATATTTGGCACATGACTATAGGCATGTTTTGGTGATGTTAGGCATATGGTTGAGAGATGTTCTTGATGATCTTGGCATATGATATATGTGAGTGGATCTGGTTTTTTATCTTGAGTATAAATAGTAGTGGCAGGTTGATGATGGTATATCAGTGACAGATTGACAGTGACAAGTTGATGATGGTATATCAGTGACAGATTGACAGTGACAAGTTGATGATGGTATATCAATGACATATTCATAGTGGCAGGTTGATGTATCAGTGACAGTATCAGTGGTAGTGACAAGTTGAGTCTACACTTATATTTCATGGAGGCAGGATGGGGCAAGGAAATCTGGTCGTAGCCTCCTTCCAGTTGGAGTTGGGTAACAAAGAGAGTTGGAGCCTGTAAATCAGGGGGTCCTAGCCTCCTTCCGATTGGAGCCAGAAAAAATAGGGATTTGTAGCTTCCTTTGGGTTGAATCTTGTAAACTAGGGGGTTGGAGCCTCCTTCCTGTTGTAGCTGGAGAATTTAGGGAGTTGTAAATTCCTTCAGGTTGGAGCCTATAAATAGGGAGTTGGAGCCTCCTTCCAGTCAATGCTGAAGAATTTGGAAGTTGGTGCTTCCTATGAATGTAATCTTTGATATATAAGAAAGCATTCTGTGATTTTCTCCCATTTGGGTTTCCACGTAAATTTTGGTGTACTATGTATATGTGGTTATTTGCTATGCATTGTTGATTGGTACTTCTCATTCTATACAGAATGTAATCATAAATGATACACCATTGATAAATTTAATGATTACATGTTCTGATTGAAATTGGTAAAAACGTTTGAATATTGATTCTCCCCTCTCAGTATTCCAACTGTTTTAACCCCCAAAAATGTCACTTGATGCCTCAAAATGGCTCTGGAAGTTTCTGGACCCTAATTTTCCAAAATGGGACCTTCCATTAAAACAAACGTGCAAGCTAATTCCTCTAATTTTTTCCACTCTGAAAGCATTGATATGGATGAAAAATAATATAATGATCCAATCTGGATCAATTCTACCAATTAAAGAAAAAGAAAAAAGATGAAACTAAGTCTCATACACTCACAATGTGTTATTGGTGTGCACAATATTCTCACCCATTTGAGAGATTCATAAATGATGCCTTTGTTTCCCACATTAAACAAACAACCCAACTAGTACAAGAAACCAAGTGACAACAAATTAGGGGAAATATTCAAAAACCCCTACAAAAAGAAGTTGGTGCAGCAATATCATCCTCATGATTAGTAGGTAACAATCCCACCTAAACTAGTAGTAAACACTTAAAGGAAGAATTACCAAATGCACAACATACTATGCACAAGAAGTAGCATCACCATATAATTATGAAGAAATCCCAAAAAACGTTCTACACATAAGCAAACATGGAGTGAAGCAACATTGAAGTTCAAGATGAGAAATATGGAGAAAAAATTAAAGAGTAAAGAGATCATCTAGACATGTGTAGTTAGATGTAATTGTTAACTTGGGTTATAATCCAATGTATGCATCATTGAATAATTAGCCTAAAATATTGAATTATATATATATATATATAAAAGTTACCTAGGGATTAAAGTTATCAAAGAATAACAATGAAGATATATTTATATACTCAAGACACTCAAATTTTAGTGTTTTTTATATCATTTAACCATGTTTATGTTTGATGTTGATATGTTTGTATTCCCATTAGTTGAGCCAGAAAATGGGTGATTGGGTGGGCCAAGAAAAGGAGACAGAGGTAGAATAAAAGCCCTAGGAATCAATTTGTGAGATATCAGAAGATCAAGATCTATCAAATTAGGATAATTCACTAATGAATGATCCAGTAACAACCATATAGGAATGAAAGGAGGAATGGAAAACATTAGTTAAGAATAGGAAGAGCTCTCTAGTACCTTAGCCTATGATGACAAGGAATAGTTATTGAAACTTATTCTAGATACATTGTGTTTCTATATTTTCTTATGTTTGTAGTTTATCCATATTTACTATTGTATTCATGGCCATATAAGAAAATATATGTACACATAATATTTAGGAGTGGGTAGAATATCCCAACCTTATAGAGCTGGGAATATTTCCCCACTCTAGTTTTGGTTTTCTTTTTATACATTTTAGTTGTCTAGCTCAGTACCAACACCTTTTCAATACAAAATCTTAACTATTACTGTTAAAAAATGTTAGCTCTCCCTGGTGAGGAACATGCACTTGTAACATGATATATAGGGCTAAGTTTTCTCTTGGTGTTTTAGAAGGATTATCATGGAATTGTAGTCACAATATGAAAAAACCTCTCCTATAATGAGAAACACAATAGATGCAGACTAGGCATATGTGGATCTATCGTATGACCTTTTATATAGTGGCATTTGATTGCTTAGGATTTCTTCTTTGATACGAACACCTTCAAAGGGATACAATTGAACAATACAAATAGCAATAGGTTTAGATATTTTTTGTATCTTTATCTCTAATACAATTTGACAAGTGTCAGTCATGACAACCTTTATAAACTATATACTAGTAAATTTGAGCAATTTTAACGTGTATTAAGTGACTTTGTTATCAATTATCAACATAAACTATGAACATTAACGTGTATTAAGTGACTTTGTTATCAATTATTAACATAAACTATGAACATAAGTTAGGGATAAATGTTTATGGCTCGTATACTATCATGTCAATATAAATGAATACTATCTATTAATAGTTAATTTAATTCTAGTAATATGTAATCATGTTATTATGATTATTCATGTTAATTAAGATTATTCATGTTGAATCAATTTTTCAATCATTTATATTATATGGTGAAATAAATTATTGCATGCATCAATGGTAATTTTGATCTCTCTCTAATATAGGTCGAGGGATTGATATTCACAACCACCAATAATTTGTATACACTTTTATGTACAATGTGGCCTCCAAATTAGGCACCTTCAAAAATTCCTTTGGGGCCTTAAAATTAGTTGAGATTCAACATAATTTCCTATCATGACCATACTTCCACCCCACTTTAACCTCACATTGCTTGAGACCTATATGTCAAATGAATTGTATATGTATCCCTCTAAAATTAAAACTTATCTCTTAACTTTATTATATATATCCTAAATGTTATATGTTGTTTTATCTTAACTTTATAAATATTATATAATCATATAGTGTTATATATAATAATATTTTTTAATATATATATATATATATATATATATATATATATATCAAATTAAACAACCTTCAATATACCAAACCAAATATACTAAGTGTTTTACAACCATTCACATTGCATAATATTTGTGAAAATTGGGATTTTGGTGCAACGTTGGGTGGGAGAGGGGGAATTTAAAAAAAAAATTAAACAACCATTCAATATACCAAATATACCAAGTTCTTTACAACCATTCACAACCATTCATAATGCATTGTATTTGGGAAAATTGGGGTTTTGGTGCCATGTGGGGTGGGAGGAGGAGATTTTGGTGCCATGGGTTGGGTTTCATGGAAAATTTGGGAAAATTTGTAAAATCTATGCCATTCAAATGTGAATTGGGATTTTAGTGGAACAAATCAACAACAGAAGTGGATGAATCAACCATTCGCATTGGAATCAACAAGATCACTTACGATACTTTTGTTTATGACAACAACAACTTGGAGGAATTTCCTTTATACAAATATCTTGGAATTGATATTCATCACAAGCTCAACTGGAACTATAGCATTGAGAAAAGGATAAATGGAGGATGGAAAGCTTATTATGGGCTTGAAAACAATTGTAAATTAGTGGACATTTGGATTTTGGATAAGAGAAAACTCTTCTTTGAGACTCTCATCACTCATGTTATAGTATATAGATGTGAAGTTTGGGGTTGCAGTATCTCTAGAGAATCATGGACAAAGATAGAGCAAATCCAAAAGAATTTTATAACGTATAATCTCAAAATTAAAAGCAATACACCCTATCATATTCTCCTCGTATTTTCCCTATTGAAAGCATAGCTATGACCAGGTACCTAATGTATAAGAAGAAATTAAACAACATGGAAAACAAGAGGCTTCCCAAAATTGCTTCAAACTCTAGCCAAAACCACCTACGACCCAAGTGGGGATGACATAAAGATGCCCAGTCTTGGCTAAATCATTGGGGAATAAAGGAAGAGATCATTCTGCAAAATAATGATAATATTAAAAAAATTGTTACATCTAAATTTAAGGAGAAATTGTGGTATGACAAAGAATAAGAGGATAAAATAAAATTAAGATATTATACGGAGGTGATCAACCCTAAACTTGAAGATCAAAAGTATCTCTCTATTTTCACTAGTGTAAAGTATAAAATCAACATTACTTAAATAAGAAACTCCATAGTGAAACTCGACATTGGACAATTCCCAAAATGCCATGGGATGAAAGAATTTGTCATCTTTGTGACACTAGGAGGGTTGAAGATGAAAATCACTTTTTCTTAAAAATTCCTACATATACCCAAATTAGATCTCAATTTCAAAATATTTTTCACACTACCAACCTTCCTAACCGACTCATCAAAACTATGGTGATCTTGGAATGCTTCTCTTAATGTTTTTTGAGCATAGAAATAATATTCTAAATAAATCCAAGTAATCCCTTACCTTCTTAAGGTCTGATAGACCAAATTTGGTCTCTATGGATATTAACCATCATTGTCATCATTTACTAGCATAATGTTTTCATTTCATGGCACACTTGATTCCATGTTTAGCAAAATCCATTAGTAGCATTAGTTACATGAATTTATTAGGTACAATCAATTCCATGTTCAGTAGAAACTGTTGCTCTTAAGAAGGGTTCCAATATCCATTGTTGAATAGTTAAGAGTGGTTTGGAGTCATATTTCCTTATGGGTGGTGTGTGCATAGAGATGTATTTAAAATGTGGGAGAATAGTCATCATAGGTCATCGCAAGTCATCCCACTCTAAAGGAGGGTTGATTAAAGGAAGCAATGTAAAATTTTCATGATATGGACCAACAAGGTCAAAATTATCATCTCTGAAACTTACATTTCATCCCTGTAGTCATGCAATAATGCTAAGTCCTTGGATGAAATTAAGAAAATCCATACCCAAATGAATTCAAGTGGAATGGACAGTAATGTGTTTGTAGGAACGAGACTTATTAACATGTACTCAAAGTGTGATAGTTTGGAGGGTGCACACCATGTATTTAACCAAATGTATGAAAAATATTTATTCCTATGGGCTATTATTATTGGAAGATAGTCCAAGAAGGGCCATTATGAGGAAGATCTTCCTCTTTATTATGCAAAGGGCTAGCGTGCAAGCTGACAAATTGATATTCTTGTTGGGCCTCCAATTTGATGCTACTTTCACTGCCAAGTACTTCATTTTTTACCATTTAACCCTATATTTTCACCTTGTCACCATTCCTTTCATCATGTCATCTCGATATTTTTAATGAAAATGTCATTTAGAGCTTGCAAAGTAATTATGTTGTTAATTCAATGACTTTTCCAATGTTTTGGTAGATTAGGAGAATTAATAGTTGATTATTGCCAATGATGGTTTTATGAGTTTAGTTCATGCAACACCATCATTGTTCCTCATACTTCCATGTGTCCAATGGAGAAATGGGCACATAGGGATCATAGTTAAATGTCT
This sequence comes from Picea engelmannii, assembly GCA_009831015.1. Classification (NCBI taxonomy): domain Eukaryota; kingdom Viridiplantae; phylum Streptophyta; class Pinopsida; order Pinales; family Pinaceae; genus Picea; species Picea engelmannii. Next base: position 440,162 of record ML779116.1, on the reverse strand, counting down.
CTATATGGTTATGTACCCATTAGATCATGCCTTGGTCGCACGTTTGAGTCTCCAAGCACTTGGTCAAAGTTATGGTCAAAATTAATAAGCAGTTCCAGATAGTCAACTTCCAACGTGATTTATGGTCAGATGAAGAGATCTCGAAAATCTAAGACATGGGTTTTGTACACAATACTCCTAATTGAGTGAATTGAGAGCAAATTTCCAAAATTCGATATGGTTTAGGAGATAATGTTGATTTTGTAATATGGGTTTACCTAGATTTTGTGTGCAGTCGATTCCCAAAAATGTAAAAATTGTTTTAACAAATTCTAAGTTTGGGAATTCGGTTCCACTGATTTTTATGTATAAATAAGATCTCCATAGGACTGAGAATCAATCAACATTTCCATACATTATTACTATGTTCTTTTATCTGTATTGTTGAACTTTAATTCGTGAATACAAGGAGAATATGTTGATGTTTAGAGGCAGAATTTGTGTGTGCAATTTGCTCTTAAACCTATGATCTTTTGGGCAGCCTGAAGCCAATTGGGAGGGCCTACCAATTCAGCCATTGTTGCTCTGTTCTATAGCAATAGGGTTAGTAATTCCATTCCTTTGATTTAATAACTAGTTTTTCTTTGAGTTCAATAATTACACCAGCAAATTAATGGAGCAAATAAATTCAACAATAATGCACACCCAGCTCAAACTTTCTCATTACCAAAGCACGCATTTGTACATAGAGAGGAGATGTCTTGGGAGTCAACCATCTCCTATAATCTCTCAACGATTACTCCTTAATTCACTCAACAATCTCTCCACAATTCTCGCAAGCATATTTCTCTAACTTAAATTTAACCTTCGAGATATAACAACTAACAACAATTAATCTAGAATATTTCAAATGCATTATTATTCCAACATTTCTCTTTGATAATGATCATTTGGAAATATTTGAAGATCGTCTATCAATTTTGCAGAACTTTTCATTTGATAGTGCTTGGTGAATATATCAACAACTACTTGTTCTTCTATTCTGCAATACATGATCTCGATCACCCCTTGTTGAACCAAATCTCAAACAAAATGATATTGAATATTGATATGCTTGGTCTTCTTGTAAAAAATTGGATTCTTGGTCATTTGAATAGCACTTTGATTATCACATATCAACTGAGTGGGTTTCTCCTACTACTCATGTAGATTCTCCATAATTCTTCTTAACCACAATGCTTCACATGTTGTTGTCACTGCAACTTTATACTCTACTTCTGTCGTGGAGAGATAAATAGTAGGTTGCTTTTTAATACTCCAAGCAACTATTGTTGAACCCATGCTAAATGAATACCCTGAAGTCAATTTCTTGTCATGCATGCAACCTGCCCAATCTGAATCTGTATAGCCAATAAACCTGAAATATTTTGTAGATATGTCTACTAAACCATAACCGTTTGTACCATGCAGATATGTCAAAATCCTCTTAGTTGATTTCCAATGCAATTCCTTGGGGTCTGGCATGAATCTGGATACCATACTGACTACAAAAAGATATATATGGTTGGGTTGTAGTTAAGTATATCAAAATTCCAACCAATTAATGATACAGAGTAACATCGACTTAATTGGAGTCATCATGTTTGTATAACTCCCAACTTCCAAAGGAGTTGAAGTTGGTTTGCAACTCAACATTCTGAACTTCTTTAGAATATCCCAAGAATACTTGGATTGTGACATGAAAATACTATCTTCCTTCTGCTAAACTTCAATACCCAAGAAATAATGCAACTCACCCAAGATTTGTCATCTCAAACTCAGCAATAATATGTGATTTAAATCTTTGAAAAAGTTCAGCATTACTCCTTGTGTAGATCAAATCATCAACATATAATTAAACTATCAGAATGTCTTGTCCCGACTGAAATATATAGAGATTGAGATCAGATAGACTTTTATCTAAGCCATGATTCTGAAAATATTTATCAATTCTAGAATACCATGTTCTTAGCACTTGCTTAAGACCATAAAGGGCCTTATTCAACTTGTAAATGCAATCTTATTTACTTTGAACTTCAAAACCTTTTGGATGCTCTACATAAATTTCTTCATCCACATAACCATTCAAGAAAGAGGATTTCGCATACATCTGAAAAATTGTCCATTTGTAGTGTGCATCCAATGCAAGTACCATCCTGGTTGTATCCAACTTTGCCACTAGAGAAAATGTCCTAGTATAATCAATTCCTTCCCATTGTACATAGCCTTTTGCAACTAAACAGGCCTTATACTTACCAATTGTGCCATATGAATTATACTTACCATTTAGTACCAATTATATATTTTCCTTTTGGTAAACTAACCAAGTCTCATGTATCATTCCTCACCAAGGAATTCAATTATGCTTCCATAGCTTCATTCCATTCGTTATTTCTTGATGCTCCTGCATAATTCTATGGTTCATCCATCTTCATTACTTTTTTCATAAGTGCATAATTCACAAGACAACTTTGGGATCTTGTAAGTCTTCTTTCAAAATTTGTATCCAACATATTGCTCTTTGAATGACCTCTTTCAAGCCACTTATGATCTGGATTTATGAGTGGAATGAAAGGAATAATAGAATGAATACAATAACACAGAGATACAGAGAATAACAAAAGATATCCAGTGCACAATAACTTATATTGAATAAATAAAATAGGTTGAAATTGTAAAACTGCAGAACTGAAAACAACTTGTTCGAATGGTGGTAGCTATCTCTGAGAAAATATGTGGTTGCTACGTGCATCTGTCTAAGAAGAATGATTACAATGAGACTCCATAATCCTTTTTAACATTAATCATGAATGTCAAAAACTTAGACATCCAAAACCCTAACCCTGGGAGATGAAACGCCAAAATTTATGTGGGCCCCGATGGGTAAGTTGGTACCTCAACTTCCCAAGGTCATAAATTTTGCATATGACCTCTGTTTTATACCTACAACTTGTCCTCAAAAACCAAGATACACAATCATATGGTGATAATGTATAATTTTAGAGTATAAAATAACATAATCCATTAACATACATGACAAATACTCCCATGGAATAATAATTCAAATATTTGCAAGATATCAATTGCACAAGAAAAGAGTATTTCTATTAAAATAATCAATAGAAGTATATAGCTGACAAACTTTTGTGTCAGCACATCTTGGAACCGAGAAACTAAAGTCCCTCCAGCTGGGCCTCCACCACTTCAATACTCCACCAAAGGCAATCTCATATAAAGGAGACAATGAGGTTCTCCATCAAAGAAGGAAGAGCTTGGGGGTTGAACAATGAGTTCAGACTTTAAAGGATACAGGTACGCAGACTCAATATGAACTGAAATTTCTCCAGAGAATCTTGGCTCTCAAAACTTTAATTCTCTCCTCTCCATGACTTAGATATGGCTCAATTTATGGCCTTCCAATGGAACTAAAGGGCCGAGTCGGAACGTTTCTAGTATATGGAAGGTCAAGGATCATGGATCTCATGAAGTGACATGGAAACCTTACACAATTTTTATTTTTTAGCACCAAACCCAATGTACGTGGGATGTAGTGGAGCAACCTGTGAATATGCTTGTTGTCTAACTGGTAGGGCACGTATATGTGGAAAAATGTGCTTTTTTGGCTCTGGAAGGTAAAAAAGAGGACTTCAAGTCTGCATTGGGGAAATGTAAAGGATATCCAAGCAAGTTTCATGGGGTGAGGCAAAATTTGCTATAACATGTATGAATTTCAGAGGGAAAATGAAGTGAATAAGGGAGAAATTCCAAGAAAAGATGAAGTCTTTTGATGATGTGTTCTACGATATGTTTTTAAAAGGTCATATTACCATTTGCATTATAAATTTTTTAACATAATGATTCAAATAGTAAAAATTAAAATCTATTGAGAAGACATAGCAAGGTATATGTGGTAAAAATTTCAATTTCTAGGTCATTATACTTTTGGCGATACACTATGTGGAAGATAGGGTTTTTTACTAGTCCTGAAACTAGTCTCAAACATGTGTTCTGAGTAAAACAGTCATAAACTCTTCATAGAGAATCCAAATTATGTGAGATTAATTGCATTGGAAATATTACAGTTTGTAGTATGTTGTGTGCAATTTTCAAAATCTGATATCAAATATTGAGTGTGTGGCATGATGTACAAGTTCGCTCTCCATAATAGGTCAGAATTCAAGAAGGTCTTCCACTTTCACTATAACTTATGTTCTGGGAAGTTTCAGACCCTGAAATTTTGAGGAGATGGAGGAAAGATCTCAAATTACTCATGGTTAAAATTTCATACGTTGGTTCGCAATAATTTCGAAGATATGCTCTATGGAATTCAAAGTTCATGAACGATCCTGAAATATGTTTCAAACAATGCATCTTGGCTTTCTTGCTATAACTTCTTCTATGGGAATTTACAGACTGTGAAATTTTTATAGGTTTGACAATACATACATAAGTACCTCATGTAGAAATTTTAGAATCAGAAATTGAAAATTGAGCTCGTGGTGAATATTACAAGTTTTCATATTTGAGGTATGTTTTGACACATGGTTTGAGGCACATCTTTGGCATATGTATGAGGTACATTTCTTGGTGATATTGATGCATGTTGAGACACATATTGGTGATGTCATGGTACATTGCTAGAGGCATATCTTGGTACATGGTATGGTACAAGTTTGGTACATGGTACATGCATGATATGGTACAGGTTCTTGTACATGGTTGATGTACATGTTTTGGTACATGGTTGATGCATGATATGGTATATGGTTGAGGCACATGTTATGGTATAGGTTCCGGTACATGGTTGATTTACATGTTATGGTATAGGTTTTGGTACATGGTTGATGCATGATATGGTATATGGTTGAGGAACATGTTATGGTACAAGTTTTGGTTCATGAGTTGATGATGATATGGTACATTGCTAGAGGAACTTCTTGGTGATCTTGGTACATGGTATGATGATGGTTTTGGCATCCATGTGAGTGGATCTAGTTATAGTTGGTTGATGATGTTATATCAGTGACAGAGACAATGACAAAGATAGTGACAGAGACAATGACAGGTTGGATGATTGGTTGATCATCAGTTGCAGGTTAATGTGATAGTGACAGTGAAAGTTGCAGTAACAGTGATAGTGACAGGTTGATGTATTGGTGATAGTGGCAGTGACAATATCAGTGGTAGTGACAGGTTGATTCTACACTTATATTTCAGGTCAGAAGGAAGGAGAAAGGAAAGGGGGTTCTATCCATCTTCTGGTTGGTGCCGAAGAACACCAGGAGTTGGAGCTTCTTGTTGGGTATGTGTTATATTATGGTGCATAGGGGGGTTAGAGGGGGGTTTTCTGCCTCAAGAAATGTGTCACATATTTAGGTGGCTTTTCGGCACATGGTTTTTAGCCGATGGTTTTCTATTTCCGGTTAAGGAATTAGGGTTGTTGACTAATCCAGGTCATTGGGTTAAGGTTTTGGATGTAGTTGTCTCCTATATGTATATTGTATTATAAACAATGTATCACTATGAATGAATATAGAATATGTTGGTTTCCCGGTTTGGGTTTCCAGGGGAAAAATCTTTGTGCAATGTTTGTATTTTCCATTGTATCTTTTTTGTTCTTTTACTGAAAATATGTTTGCAGTAAATATTGTACAATGTTAAAATCTACATTTCCTTCAAGTTGGAGATTGTAAATTAGTGGGTTGTAGCCTCCTTCTGGTTGGAGCCAGAGAACACAGGGAATTGGAGCTTCCTTTAGGTTAGAGCCTGTAAACTAGGGGGTTGGAGCCTCCTTCCAGTTGCAGCTAGCGAATTAAGGGAGTTGTAGCTTCCTTCAGGTTGGAACCTATAAATAGGGGGTTGGAGCCTCCTTCCAGTTGGTGCTGGAGAATTGGGAAGTTGATGCTTCCTATGAATGTAATCTTGATATATATATATATAAGAAGGCATTTGTTGTTTTCTTCCATTTGGGTTTCCACGTAAATTCCGGTGTACTATGTATCTGATGAGATATTGTTGAATGGTACTGCTTATGGTTATATGCTCATCGTAAATGATATACTACTAGTAAAGTTGAAGTTTATATATTGTGATTGACAGTGGTAAAAAGTGCTCATACTGATTCACCCCTCCTCTCAGTATTCCAACAATCTTTAGTATCCCTCAATATATATTCTAGTTGTTAAATTATTTTTTATTTTGTCTGTAGTATTATGGTCATCTGGTCTTTCACTAAACTTATTTTTTCCTTTTTCAATTCCTCATAGTGAATGATGAGCTCTAGTGTAATATTCTTTGAGTTATCGATTGGATTGACTTATTTTCTATTTATAGGGATTTCCAACAATTGCAATACTCTATGTTTGCATATATTCCAATTTGCTTTATCGTTTTCTTTATTTTTGTTCAGTTTCTCGATCAACCCACTATATATTTTATAATTTTCTTTGTTGACTACTTGAAGTAGTGCTTGGAGCTCTTCATTGATGGTATATTTTGGGAGAAACAAAAATACTGTTTTCCATGCTTGGACTTTCTATTGTTTGAATGCTTTGAATGTCTTCATCTTGGTTAATTTATTTTTCTTTCTTTGATTTGTCTACTCACTACTTAGTGAGTTTCATATTTGCTTGTCCACTATCCCTTTTGTATGCTCATTAATTTTTACTTCTTTTTCGGAGCGGTCAGCTTCTGCATCGATGACTCTGGCTTGTCTTGCTTATCTTGTTTATATTTTTATTCGACCTCTTCAATATGTATCTCTCCACCAATATTTTCCAAATCTCCTTCATGATCGAACTGTATAGTTTCTAGTTCAATCATTGTCGACTCTATAATTTCATCAGTCATTGAGTATTTATCCAAGTAGATTGTTTATGTATTAAAGTGCTTCTTTAATGCTTCATTTTCTATTGGAATCAAATTCTCTTTCTTCGTTTTGACGATGGTCAAATAATTATTCTCAATTTCGACATTAGCTAATGCTTCTCTATTTTGATAGTGGTCAAATGATGCTTGTCTATTTCGATGATAGTGAATCAATTGTTTTTCTTTTCCACATTGATGAAAAACATTAATAGTTCCACGTAGTCAATGTGTTATTCCTAGTAAATATTGGATCTCATATAGGGCTCATGTTTTCCATAGTGATATAGATAAGCAACGAGGGATATTTGATTCCCTTGGCATTTTCTTGGTGTTCTTCACAATTTGTCTTCAAAATATTGAATACATGCTCAACCCAATTATACATTGTGCCTTCTTTGAATGTTCCTCCAACTACTGGAAGCACACTTATAAAATGTCAAATTCCCTACCTAAATTGTGTTGAGCGCTCAACACACCCTAAAAAAAATTGAAGTTCTATCACTTTTCGCTACCACTTGTTTTCTTTTACTGTTTGAATTTAGTTCAATATGGAGGGGTGGTTATTTGTGTTTTCATGACTCTTATCGATCAAATCGGATTTGTTTTGAACTTGTTAAATTAAACCTTGTGTCTAAAATAACTTGGCATTTTAACTTAGAATCTGCAACTAGCATTGTGACAAGTGCACTTATGTTCGGCGTCGGAAAAAATCCAAGCAAATAAAGTTGCCACACAGTAATAATAATCGTCGATCATCGATGCATCATCGGCATCGGTAAAAGGCGGAATAAGTTTGTGTTAGTAACTCGCAGCGCAGTTTAAGGAGATAGTCAATCACCATCGGCGTTGGCAGAATATGAGAGTACTAAACGTTGACATGAGCCATGATAAAAACCTGATAGTCGATGATGAATACGTTGGTTCGAGGTCGAAGAAATATCGAAGAGTTAAATCCCTGAAAATTTTTGCGTTAACGCATCTTCGATCGTTGATCCCCGATACACTTTCGGCATCGAGATATTTTCGAGAGAGATAATCCAGGAGCACTTGGGTAAGCTTATCATCAATCGTCGATCCTTGATACTTTTCAGCGTTGGCAGGGTAGGATCTGTTGTAAGAATGATTAGCTAATGAAAATTCCTCGATTCTGAATAACACGAGTAAACGAAGACATTGGTCTTGAGTGCCACGTGTCTTCGTCACATAGGGGTATCGTACAGTCTAGTTTTGTCCCGAGTCATCTTAAGGTTCCCTATGTCCTAGTCACACCTCCGCGTCATCATTGCCATGTCATCTCTGTACGGCAAGATGGATTAGCATTGGAACTTTTGCAAGAAGTTATCAACGAAATGTGTTTAAAGAGAAACCCTGACCCCCGATCCACCAACTAGATTAGTGAAATGATGGGATGTTTTCAGCACGAGATACAATCGGATTCTGTCATTTAATAGGCCAGATAATTCTTCACCCTGCATACATTGCTACCCTGTGTGTCGATTGAACAATAGGAATTTGAAATCACCGATAGGCCACGTTATATCCCACGCATGCGGCATCGACCTACGATCAAATTTAATTTTAAACGTAATGCAGATCTGGCAACAGATTTTGTAGAATCGCACTCATATCCTGAATTGAATAGTTGATGCGACAAGGTAAGTTCATCTCTATTTAAATCACTAAAACGGCTTTGAACACTTCCATTATGCGCAAAAGTTTCCATTTCCAGAGCATCTGTAGAAGCAAAGTGAGAATCTCAAGACTGTGTTGATTCTCAAACTATCAAAACTAGGTTAAACAAGCAACAAAGGTATGTGCTAAATTTTATCTATTCGGTGGTCGTAATTTGTCATATATATGCAGTTGATGTTTTATACAGTCTCTAACTATGTTCTAGCTACAGGGAAAATGCCTCCAAGGAATCCAATGACCAGACGCTCATCGAGAGAACCTAAGCTAAAGGAGGCATAAATTGGTGAGGGTTCTTCTCCTGGTACTGCGAGGCAGTTGGAATACGCTCCTAGGGTGGAGTTGGTCATTAGAACCTCGACAAAGAAAGCATTCATTCAGCCTCTGGTCTTCAGCGATACAGAAACAACCACTAGATCCAAAATAATGCTCCCACAGTGGGGAGACCTATTCAACAGAATCAACTAGGAGGATTACCCGGAGTATATCCCACACAACAACCCGGATGTAAGGGCACTCAATGATCAAGTTTTCCAGAACATTTGGCGGTCGTGCTTGCACATGGTAGCTTTTCAAACTCCAGTTTTCCCATGCATTGAGGTTTTGAGTTGGTTGATCGATCACACATATGCTTAGAAGTGCCTCGTCAATGATGAGAATGGCGTTTGTGTCAGATTTTTTCTCCCGACAAAAGTTTAGAAGTACTACAAGCTCAGGGACCTAGAGGAGCGGCTGAACACAGAATTTGTGGTCAAGTTCTACGAATTCCATGACACCAGCCGATTGATGGCCTCAAGGTAGAAGGAGGACAAGAAATTTACCAACCGGAGCAATGGTTGGTATGGAACACCAAACCTGAGAGAGCCATACATCTACTTGATGGCTCTAATTTGTAGACTGTATGGAGAAAAGGACTGTTCCAAGTTCTATGAAGCATGGATGCCCCTAGCGTACATTGTGGCTATCTCAGGGAGTATTTTAAACTAGGGAGCGATCATCTCCAAGCAACTAAGCACATGTGTAGTGCAAGCCCAAACACCAAAAGAAGGATAAGCTCTTGTGTTTCATATGGCCTCGTACCTACTCGTTGTTATCTATGCAAGAAATGTCTTCACCGGCATGAATTTAAGCTAGCACGTTGTGGAACTGCATGTTCATGTTTACTTCAGCATACTATGGGAGAACAAGTACAAAAAATACTACGCCCTTATTTGCGATGAATTCATCACTCGAATCTATTTTATTTTATTTAAAGAGGAATGCCCAAGGTTATCCGCAACAGCCAAGAAAATGATATCGAAGCTAGGGAATTGGTATCTAGATGAACAGATAACCTATATCAGGGTGTTCAGGGCCACCGGAGCACAGCATTTACTCCCTGCTCACGTCCCAGACCGGCTCATTGTGGGAGAAATCTGCTATCAGACTATCTTGCAGGGCTATAATGCCACACTAGTCAAGGACAAGAAGCGGGCTTTCATACCCTACGGCTTCCATGTCGGGTTTTATCTAGTGAAGGACACTGCTCAAGCCAAACAAGAATGTTTGAGTTAGCTTGAATCCAGGTTCTCGATAGGTCGGTTTCGCAAGCACGATCCTAAGGTCCTATTCCTCCAACACACTTCACAAGTTTCGTCATGTTGGCCATACGTGCGTGACAAGTTTGTGGATCAGATTTTTACAGAATGTGCTCAGGACTGGGAGGAGGTAGTATAGAGGAAATCCAACCCAAACATGACCAGGTTCAAGGATATGAGCATGGATGAACAGGTGGGGACAATAGAGCAGTCGGCTCAAGAAACTCTCTGAGTTAGGGAAGAAATCATAGCAGCAGAGACCACAAGGGCACAAAGGAGAGGATTTCTCTTACTAGAAGGAGTGCAGAGAATCATTGATCAGTTACACAATGATCATGATCTCGTAGAGATGACGAGGGTCCCCGCAGATAACCTAATAACAAGCAAAGGAGATCCAATTGGCTTAGAGTCCATACAACTTGAAGAAATCACCGGTCCGAAAAACCCTAGAATTCCATCACCACGGATCAGATCACCAAGTACAATTCCAACCCAACCTAAGGTATCAAGGACACCAGGTGGAACAGGTGTACCAAACCCCATGTTTGACTTAATAACCATCTATGATGATGAGGAGAGTTTAGAGGTTTCCCTAGTAACTCCAATRCCGATTACAGAGGAAGAGGAACTTGAGAAAGCATCTACCCCAAGTCTCGATGCTCCAATTCAAAACCTTYYGCAGAGCGACCATGACGTCGAAAGTGTCTTAAACACTGATTTGCTCGACCTGGCGGGAACCCCAAAAGACAACTCGAGGGATGAGCTAGGATCGGGTGGTCAAAAAGAGGAAGTTCAACAGCAAAATATCGRCACCTCGACAGCTGATTACCAAGTAAGTATTGAACCTACCCTTGGTTCTTAAATTTTGTTCGATACCTCACCAGTCGATGAACAACAAACGGAGGTCGAGCCATCAGAACATATGAAATAAGTTCAAGAACCAATCCTAGAACAGATACACACAGTCGGGAGCCTGGGAAACACTCTAACCTGGGGAGAACAACAAATCCCTGAACCTGTTGACGAGGTCGTCGACATACAAGAAATCGCCTATGACAGGAAGAGGAAAGATATCATGAAGAGGACCACCAAGAAGAGAAGGCTCACACTAGATAGCTCGATTCTCATCACCACGGAAGATAACTTGCTCAACACAGAACACGCCAAGACATCTGAACTTATCAACATAGGGATAGCTATCACGGATGCCATGTTGGATAGAGCAAGGAGATATGAAAATGAGTTGGTCGTCGCGCTAAAGGAATCGGAGAATCTACGTCGTTTGGTGAAATACTATGAAGACTCAACGTAGGCCACGGTGTTCCTGAGGAGTGAGTTCCAGGATGCTTATGAAAAATTCACAAGTGAACAACACCTTTTCATTGCAGACATAGTCGATTTCCAAGAAGATACCCTTATGGCACTAGCAACCTACAAGGACATGGAAAGGTGGTATGAAAAAACTCACCAAGTGGTAGAAATGATTGATTACGGCAGCGCAGTGCAAAAGGGTCAAGACGCCGAAGAACATGGTATTCGGGTGCTAAGGGATAGTAGCATTGATCGGATCAGGAAAGCAACTGAATACTAGGTAAAAATGTCCCAGGAACCTCAACGGGAGATTCATAAGAAGTGGTTCGAGTGTGAAAAATTTTGGGAAAAGATTAATCCGGAGATGAAAGGCATCAGCCTCCCAAAATTCGGCTCACCCAAAGACTTTGTCGACCTGCATGACATAGTCAAGCGACATGCAGAACAAGACTCATCATGGACAGTGGAGATCGTGCAAGTGGAAAGCATGGCACCAAGTCAAGTACAAAAATTTATGGAGCATCCGATCAAGGCTCGTGCAGTTCTGCAGCGATTGAGTATTAAAATAGTCAAATACAGAGAACGGACAGTAGAACTAAAAGAAATTCTTTCAGCCCCGATGGACCAGCATAGGTTCCGATATGCAAACACATGCAAGGATCTCTTCGTCACGTGGTCGAAGTATGAGAAGAATCATCCACTCCCTGTGAAACCATGAGATGATTCTCAAAGAAAAAAGAGATCAAGTGCCACGTGGCGATATTTTGTCTTACTTAACTTGCACTTGTAGTAGCTATTTTTAGTTAGTGATTTATTATAAATAGAGGGATTGACCTTTTAGCAAAGGTCGATGGTTTTGGGTAAAGACCCTCATTTTTGGAATTGTAAAGAACTATTTATGAATTACCTTAATTGAGAAGTCTTGTTTAGGACCGGAGACAAAATATTGGTTTTGATCAATGGCATTATATGATTGGATTGAGGAGGAATTACTTCCAACTTTATTTCAGTAATTGATGTTGTAACGAGTAAGAGTTTTTGGATCTATTGATAAGTTATATGTCTTAATATTTTTTTGCAGTTCTTGTTCTTAATAATGAAAAAAAAACGTTGTGTTAATGTGTAATTAATGTTAGAGCTAAGGAAACTATTTTTCTTGCCATCATCTTATTACATGCGTATTTTATTACGATAATTGTATCTCATTCAATAATTGAAATACCAGCAAGTTAATGTAGTAGTACTAGGATTGCAACAGGTGTGAACATCTTTATCTGCATGCTTGAGCACGAGGGTTATCCCAAGCTCAGCCTTCTTCAGTAGTTAAGACTCCCTTCCACCAGTTGGTTTATACCAGCATACATCATTTTATCAGACTCGTCTAATAAAAGAAAAGACAAAAAGAGAATGTTTAAACATAAGAAGGAACTTTCATAGGAAGATATCATGTCAATCACCACGTAAAGCCCATCGATAAATTGGCTAGATCGAAATATCTGGAGAACCATTCCACCATCAAACGCTGGAGAGTCTAATTGGGCCTTTGTGGTGGGTTTGGTTACTACTTTTGAGTTAAAGGGATTTAGGACCTCTCAAGAAAATGGTCAAACAAAAAGACACAAGTGTGCATGTCCACCTAATTTCCCCATTTGTAACTTCATTGATTATTAACCCTTTCTAGTTCTTGGCATTGGTTACCCAGTCAATTTCTTAATCGATTATTTTGTGTTCAACAAATTTAGAATATTATTATCTTTATCTAGAAGGCATGTGATTTTATTTATAATTTTTACATTTATTTCAATGGGTCCATTAAGCCAAATTTTCCCAGGATGGTATTGACTGATTATAAACTAGTTGCATCTTCTTCTAAACCCTCAAATCCAATAATTTGGGTGGCTCCCACACAGTTTATAATGCATGCTTTCTCAAGTTTTGTTATCCTTTTCTACCATTCTAGGTCCAATATCTCTCAAATTCTTTGCCTCTGGCTAGAGATATAAAATGCCTCGTTCTTTTTTCCTTCTTCTATTGAGTCACTAGATTCTTTGCTTGCTATGAAAACCCATTCAATTTTTTATTTTTTTTTACCTAAAACTCTCTCTCGATTCTTCTTGAAGTGTCTGTGATGATAATTTCACCTTCCGTTATTTTATAGCATTCTCACCTATCGTATTAATTGCTTCTCGTTGTTGGTTTTCCCAATGAACTATCATTATTTTATTATTGAATTATTTTTATTTATTGGTCTCTTTTGTCATGGCTAAGATTTAGATCTTAAGCAACTGTTCTATCACAAAATAGTTACAAAACCCTTCTACCCTAACTGGCTAGATTATTTAAATTGTTTGTACTCTTAATTTTTTCATTTTTTTCATTTTCTAACTTTGTAGATCAAGGATTGTACATTTTTAGTCAACCAGCATTGACTACTTTATTTAATAAAATATTTTGGAGTGGTTTTAGCTTAATAGCTCCACTAACTCTGATGTCTTCAATAATTTAGGGACCAGGCCAAGCTATTTCTATTTTTCTTGGCTTGCCCTTCTTTTTGGTTTCACATAGGACTACAAGGTCTCCATTTTTGAACTATTTTTTCCTTAAGTTTATATTGTGCTAAGACTTTTTGTTGTTTCGTATGTACCTCTTAACGATGTAATGCTATTAGTTGATCTTCTACTAGCTTCAACATTTTATATAGTCAATCTTCCTTATCTTTTACTAGGTCAATTTTCAATACTTTAGCCATTCTATCTACGTCTACTCTGAAGTGAAAATCTACAACTACTTCTTGTCCATATACTAGTTTGAATGGGATCTGCCCAGTTGATATTTTGTATGTGACCTTATAGACCCAAAGAACAATAGGAAATTTATACTTTAGTTTGATTTATCCACATTACACAATTTAGTTAGACCTTTTGTTAAAAACTTTTATTCCACAATTGGCCTGCAAGTGATAAGGGGAACTTTGTCTATGGTCAATTAAAAAAAAAATTATCAATACATATATTGTGTTATTTATAATGTGTGTTTCCTTATCATTTATAAGTGTAATAGGACATCTAAGACTATTAATGATGTTTTCATAAATAAATTTAGCTACAATCTTCTTAGTGTAGTTGTCGATTGCCTCGACTCACTACAAGGAGAACACCTTCTAGCGGAGGCTTTTGCGAAGGTTTTTAGTGTTACAAAATTTGGAAAAAATTTCAAAAAAACCTCCGTTACAACCTCCTTTATTGGTTGCGGAGGTTTTCGCCAACATTTTAACAGATGTTCCATATAACTACAAAAAATTGGGCAAGTGAAGGTTGTAGAGGATGTTTTTTTTCAATGCTTTTATTGCCAAAACACATCGGTGTGACATTACATAAAACGCCCCAGTGTGTACCTAAACAGAAAATGCACCGGAACAATCTTACATAAAATGCTCAAGAATGTACATAAAACCAAAAAAACGCACCATTGCGCCATTATATAAATTATCGGTGCATACATAAAATGAAAATGCATCAATGTGTCATTACATAACATGACCCGGTGCGTACATAAAATGAAAACGCATCAATGCGCCATTACATGACATGACCCGGTGCGTACATAAGACAAAAATGCATTGGTTCGCCATTACATTATTACCTCGGTCTATGCATACGAAGAAAACACAACAAGGCGTTTATAGTTATTATGCCCCAGATTCCCATTTTGTTGTATGCAGAACCGGTGCACTTGTATTTTATGTTCATTTTGGTGCTTGTATAATTCGTACGTTCTAGTGTCTGTATTACCCTGTGCACCAAAAGGTATTGAAATTTTAAATATTCGAGGTGAGATGTCTACGCCATCCTTTATTCTTAAGCATTGGTGCTTTTATTACATATAAAGCACCAGTGTGTTTATTTTATTTAAAGCATCGGTGCATTTATTTTATTTAAAGCACCAGTGTTGTTATTATATTTAAAGAATTGGTGTGTATTTATCACATGCCCACCATAAAATTTTGAACCTATATATATTATCGCATGTTTTATGCACAGTTGGGTATGTGTTATATTCTTTTGCCTCGGGAAACGTGTCACATTGTTGCCTCATTTTTCGTGTTACCTCGATTTTTGTGTCCATTGTTGGGCGGTTTTTCGACACATGGTTTTTTGCCGATGGTTTTCTATTTTCGGTTAAGGAATTAGGGTTGTTGACTAATCCAGGTCATTGGGTTAGGGTTTTGGATGTCGTTGGCTCCTATATGTATATTGTATTGTAAACAATGTATCACTATGAATGAATATAGAATATGTTGGTTTTCCCAGTTTGGGTTTCCAGGGGAAAAATCTATGTGTAATGTTTGTATTTTCCATTGTGTCTTTTTTGTTCTTTTATTGAAATTTTGTTTGCAGTAAATATTATACAAGGTTAAAATCTACATTTGGTATTAGATATTTGTTGGCTTCAGGGGGACACCTTTGTGGTCAAGGGTTTGTCTCAGGACTGTGATAAGCCTCGTTACAGTGGGAGATCTGTGGTATTGATTTTTCAGGTGAAAATAAATGGCAATCAATTCGAAAATGGAGATCAAGAAGTTTAATGGGCAAAGTTTTGAGCTGTGGAAGCTCAAGATGGAAGATATGTTGGTGGACAGAGATCAGTGGATCGTGGTAGTTCCAGGTACTACACCTACAATAACTTCCTCATATGACTGGAAAAAGTTGGATCGAAAGGCGAAGAGCACAATCCGACTGTGTCTCTCATAGTCAGTATTACTGAATGTGTCAGAGAAAGCTACAGCCAAGGATTTATGGGATAAGTTGGGGAAGTTGTATCAGTCTAAGTCCCTAGTAAATAAACTATTCCTGAGAAAGAAGTTGTATAACCTGAGGATGAGAGATGGAGACTTGAAGGCGGAGCATTTGAACGCCTTCAATACTGTGGTAAGTTAGTTAGTATCTCTTGAGATTAAAATTTTAGATGAACATAAGTGTATCAGTTTACTGTGTTCTTTATCAAACTCGTGGGATAGTCTTGTTGTGGCCATAGGTAGTAATACAATTTCCTTGAAGTTTGATGAAGTGGTCTCGTCCTTGTTGTCAGAGGATATGAGACGAAAGAACATGGAAGGACATAGCACAGACGCATTATTTGCAAGAGGACGCTCCCAGGAAAGAAATATATCTAAGTTCTCAAGTGGGAGATCGAAGTATAAGCGTAGATCTAAATCTCTCGGAAATTTTCTAAAGGTATGTTGGAGATGTGGAAAAGAAGGGCACTACAAGAAGCACTGTATATCCAAAGTTGAGAAAAAGAAGGCATCTGAAGAATTTCCTTCTACAGAAGAAAATACCTCCAAGGAAGAAGGAGGGGATTAGTACTTGGCTTATACAAGCACACATGCAGATCATGAGGCATGGTTGGTTGAATCAGGTGCATCCTTTCATATGACTCCCCCCAGGGAGTGATTCTATGAATATGGAAGGTATGATGGAGGTAATGTTTTCCTAGGTAATGATTCGACAACCAGAATCATAGGATGAGGAAAATTCAAGTTGAGGCTCATAGATGGAAGGATTAGAACATTACCTGGTGTTCTGCACATCCCAAGTTTGGCTAGAAATTTTATTTTTATAAGCAAAATGAACGATGCAGGGGTAAAAAAAATATTTGAAAAGGAAACCTTCAGGATGGTTCAAGGAGCAATGGTGTTCTTGAAGGGAGTTCGGTTTGGAACTTTGTATAAGCTGCAAGGAAGCACTATTAGTGATGGGTGTAATAGTTCCATTGTTCCTGATATTGGAGTTGAAGAAGAAAGAACTCATACAGACTCTAGAGAAAAGGTTATGTTATGGCATCAAAGACTAGGGAATATCGGAGAGAAGGGTCTTTGACTACTACACAATAATGGTATGGTTGAAGCTATGACTAAATTCTCTCTGGATTTTGATTTCGTGAACATTGTGTATATGGGAAGCATAATCGGGTAAGATTCCCTTCCGGTGCAACGAGGGCAGCAGGAATTTTACAACTAGTTCACAGTGATGTTTTTGGACCTGTATCGGTCCCATCATTGGGAAAATCTGTGTACTATGTCTCATTTATAGATCACTTCTCGAGGAATACTTGGATATATTTCCTCCAGAAGAAATCTAAAGTCTTTGACATGATTAAAGAGTTTAAGGCTCTTGTTGAGAATCAATCAGAGAAACGAATTAAGGTGTTGAGGATAGATAATGGCGGAGAGTTCTGCGGGAATGAATTTGAAGAATTATGTAAGAAGTGTGGTATAGAAAGGCAGAAGACTACTCCATATACACCTCAACATAATGGAGTTTTAGAAAGGATGAACGGGGTGCTGATGGAAAAATAAAGGTGCATGTTCAGTGGTGTTGGGTTAAGGAAAGAATTATGGGCAGAGTCAGTGGGTACTGCATGTTACCTGGTCAACAGATCACCCTCATTAGTGTTGTATGACAAGACTCCACAAGAGGTATGGATTGGTAAGAAACCTTCTCTCACACATCTCAAGGTATTTGATTGTGATGCATATGTTCATGTTCCAAAGGAAACTAGGAGTAAGCTATATAAGAAGGTTGAAAAGTGTATCTTTATTGGATATAAAGATGGTCTCAAAGGTTATAAGCTTTGGAACCTAGAAAATAAGAAGGTAGTGTATAG
>ML779116.1:409082-421910 GCA_009831015.1 Picea engelmannii | reverse complement strand
CGAGATGTGGTATTTAGAGAAATGAAGGATGTTGTTAAACAGGAAGTCCTACCAAGTAAGGAAGAACCAAAGAAAACAGAGTTTGATTTAAAGGATGATGAATCAGACTCTACAGAAGAACTAGGAATCAGAAGAAGAAGATCCTCATACTCCAGTATTGAGGAGATCGGTTTGAGAAACAAGGCTACTGGAAAGGTACACTCCATCTGATTTCCATTCAATTTTTTCTTTGTCAATTACTAATGATGATCTTAGAACGGTTAGGGAGGCAGTGGATTCAGAGGATGGAAATCTATGGAAAAAGGCCATGAACAAAGAAATGGCAGCCTTGGATAAGAATGAGGCTTGGGATCTAGTGGAGTTGCCAAATGGAAGAAAGCCCATTGGCGACAAATGGGTATTTAAAAAGAAGTTGAATGAAGAAGGAAAAGTGGGGAAATACAAATCTCGGTTAGTAGCACAGGATTATTCCCAGGTTGAGGGAATTGATTTTGGTGAGATTTTTTCTCATGTTGCCAAGTTAACCTCTATAAGATTTTTGTTATCTGTTGTTGTTGCATTTTATTTTGAAGTATAATAGATGGATGTGAAGACAACATTCCTACATGAGTATCTAGAAGAAGAAATCTATATGAAGTAGATAGAGGGATTTGTTGTGGAGGGAAAGAAGGAGTTGGTATGCAAGTTGAAAAAGTTCTTGTATGATTTAAAACAATCACCAAGGATGTGGTATCAAAAATTTGATACTTATGTGTTGGGACTTGGCTTCACAAGAAGCAAAGAGGATCATTGTGTGTATTTTAAATTAATTGGTGATCAATTGATTTATTTTGTGTTGTATGTGGATGACATGTTGTTGATAGGAAACAAAAAGGAGATTATCCGGGATATGAAAACTTAGTTGTCCTCTAAATTTTACATGAAGGATATCAGTGCTTCAAATATCATTTTGGGCATGGAAATTAAAAGAGATCAAAAAAAGAGGAAACTCTCGTTAAATTAGAGAAAATATGTCGAGACAATATTACAGATGCTTAATATGCATGAATGTAAACCGGTCAAGGTTCCTATTTATGTTGGTGTAAAGTTATATCTGGATCACTATCCCAAGACACAGGAAAGGTGGAGGACATGTCTCGTATTCCATATGCGAGTGCAGTTGGCAGTTTGATGTATGCAATGTTTTGTACTAAACTGGACATTGCACATGCAGTGGGAGTTTTGCGAACGTGTATGTCAAAACCAGGGAAGGAGCATTGGACAACAGTAAAAAGGGTTTTCATGTATTTTCATGGCACTGTTGGCTATGGATTGTGCTACCAAGGAATATTGGGATTGGATAGAGTGGTGGATATACATGGCTTTGTGGATGCAGACTGGGCTGGATATCTGGATCGTAGGAGATCTACAAGTGGGTATGTGTTTAACCTGTTTGGAGGAGCAATAAATTGGATGAGCAAAAGACAGGTTGTAGTGGCACTTTCAACTACAGAAGTTGAATACATGGCAACCACTCATGCAAGTAAGGAAGCAGTATGGTTACAAAGATTGTGTTCAGGTATTGAGTTGGTACAGCAAGCTGTAAGGATAGATTGTGACAGTCAGAGTGCAATTTTCTAGCAAAGAACCTGACTAATCATTCAAATACAAAGCATATAGATATTCAATATCACTTTATGAGAGACATGGTTGAAGAAAAGAAAGTATTGATGATGAAGGTGGACACTTTCAAGAATGTTGCAGATTCATTAAAAAAATCTATGAGCACTCAGAAGTTCTCTTGGTGTAGATGATCCATGGGCATGGCTACCCTGGATTGTTGACTATGTAACCCTGCAACCCCATGTATGCAAAGAAAACAACAAGTGGGAGAATGTTCGGTATGTGTTATATTATTTGGCCTCAAGAAATGTGTCGCATATTTGCCTCATTTTTTGTGTTGCCTCAATTTTCATGTCCATTGTTGGACAGTTTTTCGGCACATGGTTTTTTGTCATTGGTTTTCTATTTTCGATTAAGGAATTAGGGTTGTTGACTAATCCAGGTCATTCGGTTAGGGTTTTGGATGTCATTGGCTCCTATATGTATATTATATTGTAAACAATGTATCACTATGAATGAATATAGAATATGTTGGTTTTCCCAGTTTGGGTTTCCAGGGGAAAAATCTTTGTGTAATGTTTGTATTTGCCATTGTATATTTTATGTTCTTTTATTGAAAATTTGTTTGTAGTAAATATTGTACAAGGTTAAAATATACATGCATCGGTGCTTCAGTATGCTTAATATGCACCAATGCGTATAACCCCTTAAAAAGCATTGATTTCTATATTACTTCAGGAACCATTTTGTGAGTTCATAAGATTGCATTGATATGTATATATTTTAATTAATTAATTTTTTTACAAATATTTTTTATAAGAATATGTTTTTATATTTTTGTTATTGTTTTTTTATATAATGATTGCATTAATGCCTTATCTAACAGATTACACCTATGTTATTTGCAACAATGTAAATCATTCACATATTAATTAATCAGTTATTTGCAACAATGTAAAGCTTTCACATATTAATTAATCAGATATTTACAACAATGTAAATCATTCACATATTAATTAATCGACAGCAACATTTGACAACATTTGACATTGCAATAATATAACAAACCTATTTTTTATATATGAATAAGAGACTAATGGTCATACAAAATGGGAAATGTAAAGGTTCACAATAATCAAAATGGAACCAATATGTAATTGTTATTGTTGTCCCCTATCCTAGGGATAACTAAGGAGATTATGTCTCGAGGCCCACAGGTCCTAGACGTGGAGTACCGAGAGCCATATGACTTAAGCTTGGCCCTGGAGGGCCCATATTTTGTTCAGTGGGTCATATCTATCAACAGCAGCAGCATCCATCCCATCGGCCTAATTCTGAAGTAGCAGTGGGTCTTGGCCCATGAGGTAATGATTCCAGGTAGCATGGTATGTGTCACTTTGATTTTCGAAGCATTTGAATATGTGCACTGAACTCTCTTTTGTTTCATGACGTTTTCTCGAAAATTATGCTCTTTAACTTGTCCATACCTAGGGGGTGACAAAGTGCCCTAGTAAGTTGGTTCCCTTAGGGATGAGTTTCCATTGGATGGGTCTATGAAATTTCATCGTCCATTCCTTCCATACTTACCACTTTTCATCATTTTTCCCTCTCATCTTTCCCCTACCTTGGTTCACGCATTGGGTTTTCCAAACTAGTAAGGGTTGTACCTTGCCTAGTGTGAACGAGGGGCTAAAGGCCTAGAGGGTAAAAGTAGCGGACAAAAGTCAAAATCCAAAATGAAACCTTAAGATGCTTCGCCCGGGGATTCCCGAGAAAGCAATAAATGGCTTCTCAACAAGAAAAGGGGACATGTAAAATAAAATAAAACTCAAGATCTAGTTGGTGGATAGGAGGTCTCATCATGAGTCGGCCTATTAGGTCCATGGGCATGTAGCGGTATGACATTGACATCTATTTGGCCACCAAACTAGGGTAGTGGCTCTTGGTGGCATGGACAAGAGAAATGGGGTCTCATCACGAGCCAGCCTTCTCATTTCCATGAAGTTCTTGTGGGTAACGTTGTCACCACTGGTCACCACATCAAGACAATGTCCTTCAGCTACTCTCTTGAAAAGAAAAATAAATAAGACAAACAATAAAAGGTATTGAATGGGCTAGAAAACATTGGAATCCATGACAAGGTGCAACTCGCCCTCTATAGAGGCACCCACAGGTAATACCTACATTTCCATGTTATCACTGCACCCCTTGCCCAAACATTCCCTACAACATCTCATATGATGCAGACCCCCCTACTCTCCCTCGGGGTTGCGCGACCTCCGAGTCTAGGATCGATCAACTTTGGTAGCTGAATCAGCTCACAAATTCATGTTGAACCTCCTCTATTTTCTCCATAGTGTAAAGTCCTTATCTTTGGGTGCGAAATCACCTTTCTGGGAGTTTCTGAGTACTCGCAAAGTCCTCCATGTGACCCTAGTCAAAATTGTGGGCTTAAACCTTCATTCCTGCACACTTCGGAACTTCTGGCTCTGGGTGTTCTTGAAAAACCTAACTCCAAATCCGCCAAACTCCGAACTGGAGAATTCTTCTAGACTAGATCTACGGTCCACGTTCTCCCCATAGCCAACAGTTGTGATTCACTTCAGGACTCCAACTTCTATGAGTTATGAGTGTTCCAAACACCTCCTTTCCCTAGAGTGACCTTTACCTGGATTGTCCAATCAAGCACCACGTGCTCCTCTTGATCAAAGGCCCATGTAGACTTTGTTACTTCGCGCTTCGACGGTTCTGGCTGCACCTCAATCGTTCTCCTCTGAAATATGTTTCTTCCTAATTACACGGATCTCTGCCACGTGTTCCTCTGGATTCAACGGTCTAGAACTGCTTCATCCTTTGTAACTTCGTAAAGTTTTCACTTTGCTCCTCACGAGTCTTTCCAAAGTTCTTCCTCGCGAACTCTCAGATATGTTGTCGTGTACCCTCCTCTGGATCTACGGTCCAGATGGACTTTGCAGCTTCAAGAAATTTGACTCCTGCTCTCACAACATTTTCAAACCTTCGAATACTCGAAGTGTTGAAGGACTCTAAGGTTAACCTCCATGCAACTCTCTCAAATCTAACAGTCTGTTAGTGACCCAGACTTCCTCCAAAGGGATCTCCACCGTCAATTTGCAACCTTCAATATATTTCTCCCTTTCTGCTTAATCTTTGTCGCTATCTCTTCTGAGCTTGATTCCTCTGAGAATGTCGACCTCTGACGCACTCCTTGCGATCGTGGAATATTTGACAAAGTTTGGACTTAGAGATTTCTTCAAGAGAAATTTTACTATGCACTCCTTGCGCTTCAAAGTCCTGACCTCTCATCACTTAGTCAATTCTTGACCCTGTTCACTCCTTGTAACAATCGGTCTAAGTTTCTCGTTATCCCTCCTAAGCTTCTCTGAGTCAAATCTAGACTTTGTCGATGCACACCTTGTGGACAATATGCACTCCTTGCATCTAAGCTCTCAGAAGAGAAACAATTGAAATTTATTTAATACTTCATAAGTCCATATACTCAACTATGAACAACACACATAAGCATAATGAAAAAACACATAGAGAACATATCATTCTTTCAAATACACACTGAAATGAACATCGTCCAAGCATTTGGATCAATTTTTGTCTGTTCTATTCATTCATGAAGTATTTACATAAGTAACACAGTTCTTCACTGCCTTTAGACTTTCTATGTCTAACTGCTACATCTAACTTCTTACTCCTTCCTTTTACAATTTCATTCTCACACTCTATTATGTCTTACAACACAATACAAAAAAATTATCTAAACAATGACTTCTCAAGCTCTTCTATGTCCTATCTGAATCCTATCCCATCGTCGTTTTAGCGGTTACCTACTTAGTTATATTACAATAAATGTGATTTATTAGCAAATAAGAGTTGACACTCCACATCTGTAACACCTTACAGTCGTGTAAGAATTTACAACATCCAGCCATTATCGGGTGGTAACCCGACTTTACAAAAAAAGTATTTTAAAAACGATATTTCCAAAATATCTCAACAACCCCTCCTGCCTTGGTTTAATGCCAATTTGAAATTTTGGCGCGCTGAGGTGTTGAATTATGCCTCCTCTCTCGGCCTCTTTGTCTTTGATGTCGATGCTCTTGCATCATACTCCTCTAGCTAAAATATTCATGGACTCATGTCCATGAGCTCCTGCATTTCTTTCCATGTTTCAAAATGTCGGGTTCAATGACCCAACTCGAATCTTCCACTAGGTGATCTTTCCACTTCACCAAATATTCAGGATACATCTTTCTCCTGGTTTTCTTTCCAACTCTTTGTTCTAAGATTTTCTCCATCTGAGGTTTTCTGCTGTGGGCATCTATTTTTCCCACTGAATCTCTTTCTAGTCATCTAGTTCTCTTGCATCATCTCCCCTATAAGGATACAGGACTGCAACATTGAATATCGGTGATATCCCAACATTGTCTGGCAACTCAATCTCATAAGCACTGGCTGCAAATTTTCTGAGGATCGTGCATGGTAGTATCTTCTTCATCTTCAACATGTTATATGTTGCCCTTGGAAACCTTGTCTTTCTCAAATGAGCTAAAACTTCATCTCCAACTTCAAATTGAACTTCCCTCCTTTTCTGATCAACTATGTTCTTGTACTTTTGATTATTGTCTTGTAGCTGCTCTCTAACTCGATCATGAAGTCTCTGCATCTTTGTAGAAAAATCTTCTGCTCCAACGCTTCTGAACTCTTCTTGCTTCAAATCTCTCAATTCTGCAATCCTCCTCGACTTTATTCCATAAACTATCTCGACTGGACTTTTTTCGGTGCTCATGTTTATTGAATTGTTAAATTCAAATTCTTCCTGTGCCAAAATATGAGTCCACTGACGACCATGTTCGGTGACTAAACTCCTTAATAAATTTCCCAGACTCTTGTTCACCACTTCAGTCTGTCCATTTGTCTGAGGGTGATATGCTAAACTAAAGGACAAGTTTGTACCCAGCCTCTTCCATAGAGTTCTCCAAAAGTGTCCTACAAACTTTGCGTATTTGTCTGAGACTATGCTTCTGGGAAACCCATGTAGTCTCACAACTTCCCTGAAAAACAAATTGGCTATGTGTGTAGCATCGCTTGTTTTCTGACATGGTATGAAATGTGCCATACTAGAAAATATATCTACCACAACAAATATGAAATCACTCCCTTTTTGGGTTCTAGGTAATCCCAATACAAAATCCATACTAATTGCATCCCAAGGCCTTTCTGGAATAGGCAATGGTTGGTACAAACCAATGTTTTTCTTCTTTCCTTTTGCGTGCTAGAAAATATTGCATCTCTCTACAAACTTGTTCATGTCTTCCCTCATACGTGGCCAATAGTACAAATTGTTCAGTTGTGCAAACATTTTTTCATGGCAAAAATATTCGACTAGACCTCCACTATGTTTTTCTTTCAGCAGATTATCTCTCATCGAGCATATTGGTATGCATAGTTGGCTTCCCTTGAACAATAATCCATCCTAGATTAAATATTTTGTCCATGAGATTTTGTCCCCCAATAAAGGGTTCTCACATGCCTCATAAGCCTCCTTAAAATATGGATCTTCTTGGTACATTTCCTTAAGGTGTTCAAACCCTAAGGTCTTCACTTGGAATTCCTGTATAATCAAACTCCTCCTGATCAAAGAATCTGCGACTTTGCTAGCACTTCCAGAAATATGTTTAATGACAAAAGTAAAATTATGCATGAATTCTACCCACTTAGCATGCTTCTGATTCAACTTTTCTTGCCTAGTAATAAATTGTAAAGCTTTATTATCACTATACAAGACAAACTCCTTTGGAATTAGATAGTGTCTCCACTTCTTCAAAGCTCGAATCACTGCATAAAACTCTTTGTCATATGTGGAATACTTTTTCTTGGCGTCATTCAGTTTCTCACTGAAATAAGAAACTGGCCTATTATCTTGACTCAAGACTTCTCCAATAGCTACTCCACTCGCATCACATCTTACCTGAAATGTTTTCCCAAAATCTGGTAAGACCAGAATTGGTTGTCTTGTGATCTTCTCCTTCAACACTTTGAATCTTTTCACAAGCTCCTCTGTCCAATTAAAATACTTTTGTTTCTTCTTCATAGTGTCTAGTATGGGCGTACATATACCATTGAAATTTCTAATAAATTTCCTATAAAAACTTGCTAACCCATGAAAGCGTTTTACCTAGAATATGCTCTTTGGTGAAGGCCATTCTTTGATTGCCCTCACCTTCTCTGGATCCATACTCAATTGATTTGAAGAGATCACAAAACCCAAGCATATGAGTTATGTCTTCATAAAAGAGCTTTTCTTCAAGTTTATCAACAACTTTTCTTGCTGCAATCTCCTCATCACTAATGTCAAGTGTTTTAATTTTTCTTCCTTTGTTTTACTGAAGATTAGTATATCATCTAGATATACAATCACAAATTTACCTATGAAGTCTTTCAGTACTTCATTAATCAACAAAATAAATGTGCTTGGGGCATTTGTCAACCCAAACGGCATGACTGTCCATTCAAACAAACCTTCATTTGTCTTGAATGTTGTCTTCCATTCATCTCCCTCTCTCATTCTTATCTGATGATATCCACTCTTCAAGTCTATTTTTGAAAAATAGCTTGCTCAATTCAAGCAATCCATCAAATCATCCATTATTGGCAAAGGGAATCTATACATGATGGTGATCTTGTTGATGGCTCGAGAATTTGTACA
Organism: Picea engelmannii; assembly: GCA_009831015.1. Lineage (NCBI taxonomy): Eukaryota > Viridiplantae > Streptophyta > Pinopsida > Pinales > Pinaceae > Picea > Picea engelmannii. The sequence continues at coordinate 413,569 of ML779116.1, read as the reverse complement.
CATTCTCCATCCTTCTTTGCACTCAACAAAGTTGGTACCGCCCATGGGCTTAAACTTTCCCTAACTAAACATTTATCCAACAACTCCTGGACTTGACTCTTGAATTCTTCATTCTCTCGAGGTATCAACCTATATGCTGCTTTGTTTGGCAAACTGGCTCCTAGAATAAGGTCAATGTGATGGTTGATACTCTTAATGGGTGGTAATGAGTGAGGTAACTCATCCACTACTATGTCAGCAAAATTCTCTAACAGTTCCTGGATTTCTTCAGGTAAATCATCCATAGAAGTATTTGTAAGGATAACCCTTGGCTTCCTCACTACAACAAACTCCATCTCTTGTTCCTTCTTGACCTCATTCAAGAGTTCCTTCCCACTCACGAGAAGTATACTTGAACTGGCCTACTTCGTTGGCTCCTTGTCTTCTATTGGCACCAACATGTGTGTTGTACCATTTTTCTCTAGGGTGTAAGTATTTTTTCTCCCATCATGAATGACATTTCTATCAAACTGCCATGGTCTCCCCAATAAAATATGACAAACATCCATAGGAATTACATCACATAAAATCTCATCTTTATAACCTCATATTTTAAATTCAACTTTACATTGTTGACTTACCATTACTTGATGTCCTTTCTACAACCACGACACCTTGTACGGGCTTGGGTGTGCAGTTGTCTCCAACTCCAGTTTCTTCACCATCTCTGTGGATACTATATTATCAGTGCTCCCACTGTCTATAATCATCTTGCAAACTATATCCTTTGTTTTACAAGCAGTCCTGAACAAATTCGTTCATTGAACTGGTTCTTCTACCTCCTTCTCTGGCTTTAGAAAAACTTTCCTCATCATAAGGTTTCTTCCTCCTTCTGTTGCTTCTGCTTCCACATTCTTCTAAGCTTCAGAAATGTGTACTTCTCTTCCTCCTTCTTTCTTTCTCTCGGGGCATTCCCAAGACTTGTGTCATTTCTTTCCACAGCTATAACATTTGACTTCACCTCCTCTACCTCTTCCTCTTCCTTGAGAAAAAGAGTTGCTTCCTCTGTCTTGTCCTTCCTTAGAACTTCCCCCTTTTTCAGGGTGATTATGATGTTTTCTAGCCTCTTGATTTGGCTTCTGGAACTTCTCTCGAACATCTCCCTTGCCTCTACTTGGAATTCCTCCCATGTTTCATTGGCTTTGTCTCCTGGCCAACTTTTCTTCAGCTTTCAAGGCTACTTGATAAGCATCCTCGATTGTGCCAATAGACATCATGTTGATCTCCTCTTGTATCTTGTATCTCAACCCATTTATGTACCTGGCTATTTTTTCATCGTTATTTTCCTTCTGTCTAGCCCTAATATTATTCTTCGGTGTATTCTTTCACTGATAGACTTTTATGTCTCACGCTCTGTAAATTTCTGAACAGATTTATCTGATAGTCTTTAGGGATAAATTTCGCTTTCAACTTGGCTACCATCATGTCCCAACTTTTGATTTTCTTCTTGCCTTTGAATCTGCGATCAGCTTTTAGTTCATCCCACCATAACGTTGCGTGACCTTTCAACCTAGTTATTGCAAGCTTCACTTTCTTTTCTTCTTCAATTTCTTCATAATCGAAGTATTTATCCATCACACGTACCCAATCTAACAATTCTTCAACTTCCAAATTTCCTTCATACATCAGGACTTCTATTTTTGCTCTGGCTCCTATTCTTGAAACAGCTCTTAACAGTCGTTCTTATGCAAGTTCTCCTTCTGCATCTCCTTCTTCTTCTACCTCTTCACTTTCAGCTTTGATGATGTCATCAGCATCTGGTGCTCTCCTCTATGTTGTTTCCATGGCGTCTAGTCTCATTCAGAATCGCCTCATTTCTTCTTCCATTTCTGGATTCTCTTTGAGCCTTCTAGGTGGCATGATTCCACTGCTTTGATTTCCTTTTATCTGACTTGATGCTATCAAACAGAACTCCTTCACCTTTTCCTATTGTGTATAAGCAAAGTCACGCTTTGACACCACTTGATGGTATCAAACTTTCTCCTATGTCTCCTTTGTCTAAAGTTTGCAAACAAAATCAGGCTCTGATACCACTTGATGCAGACCCCCCTACTCTCCCTCGGGGATGCGCGACCTCCTGGTCTAGGATCGATTGACTTTGGGAGCTGCATCATCTCACATATTCATGTTGAACCTTTTCTATTTTCTCCACAGGTCAAAGTCCTTATCCTCGGGTGTGAAATCCCCTTTCTCGAAGTTTCTGAGTACCCGCAGATTCCTCCACGTGACTCTTGTAAAAACCGTGGGCTTAAACCTTTGTACCCGCACACTTCAGAACTTCTGGATTCGGGTGTTCTCGACACACCTCACTCCAAATCCGTCGAACTCTGAACTGGAGAATTCTTCTGGCCCAAATCTACGGTACACATTCTCCCTGCATCCAACGGCTGCGATTCACTTCGGGACTCCAGATTCTGGGAGTTTCGAGTATTCCAAACACCTATTTTCTCAGGAGTGATTTTTACATGGATTGTCTGATCAAGCACCACATTCTCCTCTTGATCGACGACCCCTGTAGACTTCGTTACTGTTGGCATGTTTACAGGCAAAGTGTACTTTTCATTGATGGCAAGATCAAAGTGTGCAGCAATGGAAAAACAGGAACAACATAAGCTCAGGAGGATTAGCGCAAAGTCGCACACAGTGCGTAGGTGTGCACCAGGGACGAGGTTAACTCGTTGCCATAGATCAAGAGAGATAGTGTACTCAGGATCTTAGATGCATCAAAGGTCGAGGCCTTTGACACTTAGAAATTATTCCAAGTCAGGAGGATGTGTAAGCTCAGAAGGAGGAAAACAGTCAAAGAACGACAAAGGTTTTGTTATGGAAAAGATCAGCACGATCAGTAGCATAGAGATAATGGAAAGATCAGCAGTGTAAGCCCAAAAGGAGGAAAACAGTCAAAGCACGACAAAGGTTTCGTTTCGGAGTTTCACAGATCGGGAAGTCCAAAGGAAAGAGGTTCAAACTCGCAATATGCGAAATCACGATAACAATCTTGACCGTTGGAGTCATAGGACACCTGGCAAGCGATTCGAATTTCGCTGACATGCACATTGGAGGAGTCAACAGAGCATGGTGTGGGAACTCGCAATATGCGATATCACGAAAAGATCTAGACCATCAGATCACCAAGGATTGTGGACCGTTGATCAGGCATGAAGAAGGCTCATGAAGTTGTGAAATCGCGATAAGATCTTGACCGTTGATCCAAGAGGGACATGTGGCGAGGGATTAACTTTTCGTTGACTGGAAAGTCAAAGGAGTGAAGTGCTCATTTGATTAGCGAGTGGTCATATCTTGTGGTCACATTGTCGAGAGATAGAGAGCAGAGCTAGAGATGCCAAGCTCCATCTCGGAGTTTTGGCGATCACGACTTGGAGCATAGAGACCCTTCATCACAGGAATAGCGATATGTGAGATCGTGATGAGATCTGGACCGTCGGATCATTGGAGATCTCGACCGTTGATCGGGCTTGATGAAGTTAATAAGTTCACAAAATACGAAGCGCCTTTTGGTGCAGCCTGTGGTCACCGCCGGTGGTCACGTGAAAGGAAGAAGGTAGTAGTGTTAAGCTCCATCTCGGCAATCGCAACTTGGAGTATCGAGATCCTTCATCACAGGAATCGCGATATGCAAGATCGCAATGAGATCTAGATCGTCATATCATTGGATATCTCGACCATTGATCAGGCTCGATGAAGTTCATAAGTTCACGAAATACGAAGCGCCTTTTGGCACAGCCTATGGTCATCGTCGGTGGTCACGTGAGGGGAAGAAACTAGTGGTGCTAAGCTCCATCTCGGAGTCTCGGCAATCGCGACTTGGAGTGTCGAGACCCTTCATCACAGGAATGCCGAGATGCAAATTCACGAAATTTAAATTCTATTTAGCGCTCGGTCACAGTTAGTGGGCATATGAGATAAACGTGAAATCCTGCAGATTTAATCCAACGGTGTTGGTTAATTGGAAAATTGATCGAAGGGTTATTGTTTCACCTCACAGGTAATTGATCAGTTACGATTCAGTTAGCAAAACTGAGTCATGATTCTTGGACGGTTGGTGATTCAGTTGCTGATGCGTTTTCTTGGAGATTCAAGGTGTAACTCAATAAGTGGTATAGGATAAAATGGAAACGAAATGACGGTGGAAGGTTGCTTGTTCTAACCGGAAAACTGTGATGAACTGTAACAAGAGTAAAATTACAGGTTACAGATCTTGAGATAAAACTCAAAGATGAGTAACAGTTGTTGAACAGTCAGAAGCAAAGAACAGAGATGCAGTTTTCTTTTTGAGGCTTGAGCGAGCGAACCAGAGAAAAAGTGGAGTGGCAGTGAACAACCCGATGAGCAGAACCCTGGGACGGTGAAGAGCATGCAGAGGCACTGTGCATGGAGGACAAAGAAGGTGCACAAATAGTATAAATACGTAGAACAAAGAAGAGATG
>ML779116.1:384495-402508 GCA_009831015.1 Picea engelmannii | reverse complement strand
AGAGGTTGTAGCCTCACAATGAGTTGGAGCTCATATGTATGATAATGTACAGAATGTAAAGATTAATTATCATACCAAGAAGAAGAGGTTTTTACCCTTTATCAGTTTCCTTGGGAAATATTTGTCTCTGTTTATTTCATATGTGTGACTGATGTCGAATGTTCTATTGCTTACCTCTCTGCATTATTGTGATTGTCATTGAGTGCTATGTAAAGAGTTTAAAATAAGCATAATTATTTAAGCATGGTAACAACTGATTCACCCCCCCCAATCTCAATTGTCCAATAGTTACTTCACGCTTCGGCGGTTCTAGCTTCAGCTGAACCGTTCTCCTCCAAAATGCATTTCCTCTAAATCACGTGGATCTCCACCAAATGTTCCTCTGGATTCAACTGTCCAGATGTGCTTTGTCCTTCATGGCTTTGTGAAGTTTGCACTTTGCTCCTCGCGATTCTTTTCGAAGCTCTTCCTCTCAAACTCTCGGATCTACTGCGACGTACCCTCCTCTAGATCTACAGTCCAGATGGACTTCGCAGCTTCGAGAACTTTGACTCCCACTCTCACAACACTTTCAAACCTCTGAACACTCGGAGTTCCGAAGGACTAAAAGGTTCAACTCTTTGTAACTCTCTCAAATATAATGATCTGTCAGTGACCTTGACTTCCTTCGAAGGGATCTCCACCATTGATTTGCAACCTTCAACAGATTTCTCCCTTTATGTTGAATCTTTGTCGCTATCTCTTCTGATCTTGATTCCTCCGAGGATTTTGACCTCTGACGCACTTCTTGCGATCTTGGAATCTTTGACAAAGTTCATGTTAGCATTTTAAGTCACCTTCGGATTGCATAAAAGGTAGGCCCAGTACCCATCATTTTATACAATAAATGTAAATGAGTTTTAGGTAATCAAAAGGAGAGGACTCAATGATAATAACGTTTTAACTCAGAAATCTGGACTAGCATGCACAAGCAATTGAGGTCTGGAATCAAATTCAGTCAGTAAGTTGGAGTACGGGTGAATAGAGGGAAGAATTTTGTGAGGAGAGTGTAGAGGTATGTCGTGGACATCAGGTCTTCCAGCAGCCTAAGGAGGAAAAACTTGAACGCAAGATTGTCTTGAATTCAAATCTCAAAGAAACTGAAAGAAATTATAACAACACTATAATCAAACATTCATCATAATACAGTCACAACAATCCATGTGAATCAGTCAATCATGAACTCTCTCAGTAACAAAGGAAAATAATATGGAGCAAGAAAGCTGACTTAGATGAACCAAGATGTCTCAAAAACAAATACATAACCAGAGAGCCAGTGTTCTTCATAAAAATATTACAATAGCCGGAAGCCTAGCTCAACCATTCGACCTTAACAAAATACAAAAACTGCCTATATACTTAGAAATGTTGCAACCACCAGGAGTGTGATCAAACCACTGCATTAACGTTTTCAGTCGATGCCTGCTCTGTCAGATTGCGCAGGCCTCCTCATGTCAGGTGTGAACCAGGCGCAGTTATGTGCTTTACAAGAAAATTTGTCCAGAAGGAAGCTTCGGATAGAAAGTATGCCTTCACAGCCGCTCTCAGCCTGCTTTCCATTTATGGAGTGAGTTGAAGTTTCAACCACCACTCCCATTTCCATTAACTACCTTCATCGAGATTGGGACGAGGCCTGACACCCATGAATGTTCCAGGCGGTGCCCACAACTTCTTCGAGTCAATCCTAAAGCCTCAAGGCCATCCAGATCTTCTTATGTGACCAAATACGGGTGCTTTCGGCCTTTCAAACTTCAAACTATATTTTCCCCAAGCAAAACCTCTGGAGCTACGGATCTTATCACATGTGGCTCCTAGATTAGGACGGTCGAGATCCACTTCAGGCCTCCGGGTTATGGGAAAATCCAAACTCAAATCTCTCTTACCTTCCATGCTTTTACCAAGAGTTGTCGATCTACTAACGCACATCCTCTTCAATCAACAGTTCTGCATCTGCTTTAGGACTTTGACCCCTTCAACCAGATCAATGGCCCTTCTTCTCCCTCCTCAATCAATGATCGGGATCTCCTTTGGGTCTTCGAGACTTCGGGCACTTCGATACTTTGCAATGTTTAACTCCCACAATTCTCCGAAGCGCCAAACTCTGAAGCAAGGGATCTGCCTATGCGTCCTAAGCTTTTGATGGCTCAAATTATTTCAGGAGTTCAAGCTTCAACACTTCCGAAATTCCACACACTTCTCATTTAGAAACTCTCGAAGCTTATTTCCTCAAACACTTGGATCGACTGCCACTTGTCCCTTTAAAAATCAACGACTCATGCTCTCTTTCGACCTTTTGCTCTGGCACTATACTTCATGCAACTTTTAAGATTCTGAATGCCCACGAGCCGTTAATCTGAACTCCATATGGAATTCCCACCATTGAAAGTTGAAACTGCCTTTTTGCTTGATTCGGGTCCAGAACGAACCGCTCTAAGTGTCGCGCTTTGAGCCCGCGACTACGGCCTGTGTAAAGAAAGACTTGGACGACTGGATAGGGGCTTGGGAAAAAAAGAGGACAAGTGATTGAAAGAAAACGAGATGAGTGTTCATCTTTAGAGGAAAACGGAACGGCTTCGGGATGAGACTTTTTCAAGTAAGACATCAAGGAAAACAAGGCTTTTTAAACAAAAAGGGGCGAACAAAACCGACTTTACCAGTCGAAGGGGAAACTTTAATACTTGGTCTACGAAAAGGAGAGAGACATGGCAAAATTACAAACTCAGGTAGAAACCAGAAACCCACAGGACTCTGACAAGTTCATGTGATAACATTTGGCTCCACAGGGGATGGCATGCTCCATGCGAGCTACGAAGAACAAGTAGTTCCAGTGACTTAGTTGTTGGGTTATGGAGTTGAGCTCAAAAAATTTTGCTGAAGGCGGACATGTACACTATTATACTCATAAAAAGGAAAACGAACACACATGCTCCAGAAAGAGCTTATTTATGTACGGTCTTCCGCTAATTGATTTTTACAAAGCGTTAGGTGAAAGCAAACTTCCACCATAACCACCCAGAGTGTTCGGTAATATAATTCTTCTCTTTACTGCAAATAATCCATAAAAGGTAATGGAAGTATGATAGCATAAAGAAAACATGTATTGGAACACTAGCAATACCTCTGAATGATGATAATATGAACAATTTTGCTAGCTCCAATGCTTTTGGATAACATAGTTCCATATATAACCCCACGGGGTCACAAAAATTATAATCAGGAAATCTTGACTGGTAATAAATTACCTCCATCTCTTCATGGTTACTCACCTATCATTCGATGTTCTTAGAGTGTATAGGTGGGTAGAGGACTAATGTGGGTCGGTTGATCCCAGGTGATACTTTCTCATCTACAGGCTCAAGACAGGAGATAAATTGCACCTTTAACTCCTCCATTTCTCCTTTGTCTACTCCGATAACATATGTTGGCTAAGAGAAAGAAGTCTCTTCATGTATATCCATGGATGGATCTTTCTCTCTATCATGTTGTTCTTGGTAGGAGCTTTCCCTTTCATAAGAAGATTGGAAACCTATGCTTTCTACATCTGAATACTCTTCAGGGGTAGTTGAGCGCATAACACTTTTTATCTTGCAAAGAGAAAATAGCAATATCTTGATCCTTTTATTCAACCATTTCTTCTTTTAAATCTGAGATAGCAGGTGTACTAGGGGAAGAAAATAATGCATCCATAGTTATGCCATCATCAACGTTATCATCAATCATATCTGGAAGGACTTCTTCTTGGGAAATAGAGAGAGAAAACTTTTCATCTGTATTTGAAAAATACTGACTTTCATCCTTGATTTCTCTCTCAATCAGATCTTCACCGAACTCACCATACAAGGAACACTCTATCGTCTGCAGAATGTGAAGTGCAAACCTCTTACAACAGTCATAAAAAATAAGATGAGCCAGGTAAATCTTCTCGTAATACGAATCAAAAGCATCGTGAAAATCCTTCAAAGAATGGATACTAGCAACAGGGAGAGATAGACACCATCCAAGAGCATCTTCTTCTAAATAAAAAGTGAACATCTTAATCCAGACATCCTCGTGAAAGAATCCATGTTCAAGCATGCATACATGAAATTTTAATAAGTGCTCACCGAGATGGTCATGCTTGCTTCCTCTGAATCTCGGAAGATAATCATCCCGTTCGTTTATAACCGGCACTGGATGTGGATAACCAGATATGGCTGAGAAATTGAAAGGGAAAAAAATCTAAGCCAAGATAGCCGAGAGATGTGGCTCCTCCTTTTCTCCTTCATGGCTCTCCCTAGGATCAGTTTCACAATCATTATAAATAGGAACCATGGAAAATCTCTGCTCTTCGTTGTCTTCGTTGGGATATTCGTCAAAAGTTGTTTGTTCTTGGTCAGTATCTGACATCACTTCTTCATCATCACCAGGGCTGCCAAGAAAATCTATTTCAAGGACCGGAATATCCTCTGCATTTTCTTCATAAGAGCAGCAAGCATGATCTGCCTCCAATTTTTCCATTTTTGCAGAAAGTGCTTTTACTAGTTTCACCAACTCATCCGAGCTATACCCCTCCTCTTCACAGCTTTCGCAAGAATGAACTATGTTCTGAACACCATACCTAAACTCCTCACAACAGTCATGACATATTAACTAAGAGGAATAATACCTTTGATAGTGAGCATTGAAAGTTGCATGAAACTGCTCCAGGGAGGAGATGTTGGCAGGGGGCAAGGAGTAATACCACTCACAAGCATCTCTTGCTAATGATAACATGAACATCTTCAATAATACATTCTCATGATGTATCTCCACTGATGCATGAGTTCATGAAACTCATGGAGATGCTCTGTGGGGTTTTCCTCTTTACGCTCTCTAAATATGGGCAAAAAATCACCCCATTCATCCATAGTAGAAACAACATTTGGAAAACCAGGAAGAGAGGAGAAATTAATCGGAGCAAACCTCCGAGCCAAGATTATTTCCATTTCAAAACAGTGGAGAGTCACCACTGGATCCTCTAATGATGGAGACACCATGTGAATGATATGCAGTTTGAATGTGTCTGGTCTTTGTTCACCATCAAAGACCAGATATGATCGTTGTCAATCTCCAAGGAAACTTTCAAGCTGAGAAAGTAGCTGCTAAAAGCCTTCTCGAGAAAAATTCCCTGGGTCAGCTTCGGGTGTGCTAGAGGCGGCCACAACTAAAATAGTGGAGTCGACACAATGGAGTCGCCAGGTGCAAGTGAAATCTTCCATGGTTATGATATTTGATGCACCTTCAGAATCATAAGCTCTTTGTCATTCTATCCCAGGGAAATGTCTTCAATTTGTTCCCCGACAACGGTGCCATAAATGTTAGCACTAGAAGTCACCTTCAGATTGCATAGAAGGTAAGCCCAGTACCCATCAGTTTATATAGTAAATGTAAATGAGTTTTAGGTGATCAAATGGAGAGGACTCAATGATAATAACGTTCTAACTAAGAAATCTGGACTAGCATGCAGAAGCAATTGAGGTTTGGAATCAACTCCAGTCGGTAAGTTGGAGTAAGGTTGAATACAAGGAAGACTTTGGTGAGGAGAGTGTAGAGGTATTTCATGGACATCAGGTCTTCCAGCAGCCTAAGGAGGAAAAAATTGAACGCAAGATCCTCTTGAATTCAAATCTCAAAGAAACTAAAAGAAATTATAACAACACTATAATCAAACATTCATCATAATACAGTCACAACAATCCATGTGAATAAGTCAATCATGAACTCTCTCGGTATCAAAGGCAAATAACATGGAGCAAGAAAGCTGACTTAGATTGACCAAGATGTCTCAAAAACAAATGCATAACCAGAGAACTAGTGTTCTTCATAAAAATATTACAATAGTCGGGAGCCTAGCTCAACCATTTGACCTTAACAAAATACTAAAACTACCTATATATACTTCGAAACGCTGCAAACACTAGGAGTGTGATCAGACCACTGCATTAACGTTTTAAGTCGGTGCATGCTCTGTCAAATTGTGCAGGCCTCCTCATGTCAGATGTGAATCAGGTGCAGTTATGTGCTTTACAAGAGAATATGTCCATAAGGAAGCTTCAGATTGACAGTCTGCCTTCACGGTCGCTCTTAGCTTGATTTCCATTTATGGAGTGAGTTGAAGTTTCAACCACCACTCCCATTTCCATTAACTGCCTTCATCGGGTTTGGGACGAGGCATGACACCCATGAATGTTCCAGGCGGTGCCCACAACTTCTTCAAGTCAATCCCGGCACTTTGAGGCCATGCAGATCTTCTTTTGTGACCAAATACGGGTGCTTTCGGCCTTTCAAACTTCAAACTATATTTTCCCCAAGAAAAACCTATGGAGCTAAGGATCTGATGACGTGTGGCTCCTAGATTAGGATGGTTGAGATCCACTTCGGGCCTCTGGGCTCCAGGTAAATCCAAACTCAAATCTCGCTTACCTTCTGTGCCTTTACCCGAAGTTGTCGATCTACTGACGCGTATCCTCTTCAATCAACAGTTCTACTCCTGCTTCGGGACTTTGACCCCTTCAACTAGATCAACGACCCTTCTGCTCCCTCCTCAATCAACGATCGGGAGCTCCTTCGGGTCTTCGGGACTTCGGGCACTTCGAGACTTTGCAATGTTTAACTCCCACAATTCTCTGAACCGTCGAACTCCGAAGCAAGGGATTTGCCTCCACACGTCCTCAGGTTTTTATGGCTCAGATTATTTCAGGATTTCGGGCTTCGGCACTTCAGGAATTCCACACACTTCTCACTTCAAAACACCCAAAGCTTATTTCCCGGAACACTTGGATCCACTGCCACCTATCCCTTTAAAAATCAATGGCTCATGCTCTCTTTCGGCCTTTCGCTCTGGCGCTATACTTCGCGTAACTTTTAAGATTCTGAACACCCGCGAGCCGCTAATCTAAACTCCACATAGAATTCCCATCGTTGAAAGTTGAACCTGCCTTTTTGCTTGATTCGGGTCCAAAACAGACTGCTCTAAGTGTCGCGCTTTGGGCCCGCAGCTGCGGCCTGTGTAAACAAAGACTTGGACGACTGAATAGGGGCTTGGGAAAAAAACAGGATGAGTGATTGAAACAAAAGGATATGGGTGTTCATCTTTAGAGGAAAATAGAAAGGCTTCGGGCCGAGACTTTTTCAGGTAAGACATCAAGGAAAACCAGGCTTTTTAAACAAAAAGGGGCGAACAAAACCAACTTTACCAGTCGAATGGGAAACTTTAAGACCTGGTACAAACTCAGGTAGAAACCACAAACCCACAGGAATCTGACAAGTTCATGTGATAACAGTTTGGACTTAGAGATTTCTTCAAAAGAAATCTTACTACACACTCCTTGCACTTCACAGTCCTGACCTCTCGGCACTTAGTCGATTCTTGACCCTGTGCACTCCTTGCAACACTCGGTCTAAGTTTCTCGTTATCCCTCCTGAGCTTCTCTGAGTCAAATCTAGACTCTGACGATGCACACCTTATGGACAATATGCACTCCTTGCATCCAAGCTCTCAGAAGAGAAACAATTGAAACTTACCTAATTCTTCATAAGTCCATATTCTCAACTATGAACAACATACATAATCATAACGAAATAAACACACAAAGAACATATCATTCATTCAAATACACACTGAAATGAACATCGTCCAAGCATTTGGATCAATTTATGTTTGTTCTATTCATTCATGAAGTATTTACATAAGTAACACAATTCTTCATTGTCTTTAGACTCTCTATGTCTAACTGCTACATCTAACTTCGTACTCCTTCCTTTTACAATTTCATTCTTACACTCTATTATGTCTTACAACACAATACAAAAAACTTATCTAAGGAGTGGCTTATCGAGCTCTTCTCCGTCCTATCTGAATTCTATCCCATAGTCGTTTTAGCGGTTACCTACTTAGTCCTATTACAATAAATGTGAGTTATTAGCAGATAAGAGTTGACGATCCACATCTATAACACCTTACAATTGTGTAAGAATTTACAACATCCAGCCATTCTCAGGCGGTGACCCAACTTTACAAACAAAGTATTTTAAAAATGATATTTCCAAAATATCTCAACAACCCCTCCTGCCTCTGTTTAATGTCGATTTGAAATTTTGGCGCGCTGAGGTGTCGAATTCTACCTCCTCTCTCGCCTCTTTGGCTTTGATGGCGATGCTCCTGCATCACAATACATCCACATGACCTAGATTGGTCTTCACCTGGGAAACACCCAAAACTTGAGGAGGATTAGCCCAATAGGACGTCCTGAGACCCTCTCCAAACCTGTCTTGTTAAACTACATAATGTCTTTGAGCATTTATCTGGGTAAAGGGGGGATTGATGCACATGTTTGGGTAATTTGATTATTAGACATGATTGACATTGCTATGATCCGTGTGAYTTATGAGCCCATGGAGGGCATACTTTTTGTTGTTGCAGAACCATGCCTGACGAACAGGTATATATGGGGAGATGATTATTCCAGACTTCCATGGGGCTAAAAGCCCACCAGATGGATGTTGTGACCCCATCTAGGGGCAGAGAKACACCAGAGGCTTGCACCAGAGAATAATAAGGACGTTCCACTAGAGACACTTTGGCATGCCTGGACCTAGGGGGTTCTTKCTCTCCCCCCTGAACGTTGCCCTTGGGAGGCCCATAACGTCACCCTTGTGACCCTAGACGTCACCAGCGTCAGATGAACATGATGGAGGCAGTTGTGTGCTAAGTGGCATGCGTGGCATCATCCGAAGGCCTTGGAAGGCCTAACGTTTTGCTCATAGAGCTTGACGTCCCACCTATGAGGCCCAACGTCACCCTAGGAGGGCATGTTGTCACCTCTACTGCACATTTTAGGGTTTAATTCTTTAAATTTATGTAAAAACTAGATTTTTGATGTAATTTGCCATGTCGACCTTTTCTGACCTAAATTGTAATTAAATGTCATTATCATTGTATAAATAAGAGACAAACCTCTTCTATTTTTCATCATCTTTCACTCACACAAGTGTGAGGTGTGAAATTCGGCCCTCTTTAAGGGTGATTGGTGCAACTTCTTGGAGAGGTTACTTTTGTTGTATTTTGGCATTTTCATGATGGAAAGTCTTCAACTAGGGTTTTGTGGCTAGATTATTCTTGATGAAGTAAGTAAAATCTGCAATTCTTCATTTATTTTGAATATTTATGGTATATTTACTTGTTCACTTCTAAGATTATGAAATTTCTAGTTTGAAACCCTCCGAGAAAAGCACATGTTATTGTCATTTTCTTTATAATTTTTCACCTACTTTATTTTGCTAGAGAACATCTCCCTTGAAGAATATACTAGAGTCCTACCTTTGTATCACTCTAGCAGGATTGCTTCATTAGCTTCACACATTTTATTTCAAGCTTGATCTAAAGAACAAGGAAATCACTAGGGCCTAGGGTTACCTACTTTCTAGCATTTTTTCCTTCTAGGGCTTTAGATATTGAGGCCTTAGGTTACTAACACCTCAATCATCTTACCCTTCACTTTAGTTCATCAATTATCATTTGTTGTTTCCATCTAAGAATTGACACTGCAAACTTTGAATCCATTACCCTAAAAGGCACTAGATCACCCCTTGCAAGTGATTGATTGACCAAACAAACTCTTAAGCCATTTTCCTTAAGAATTTTACTAACTCTTACTAACTCTAGATTGGACTAAGTCACTAACTAATTTGTTGTTGTTGCAAAAGATTGCTACAACCATCTATAACAACAGCAAATTCATCCTAAAAGCAAGATTGAAAGTTGATTATACATTTCAATTATTGCTTCTGACATCTATTATCATTTTGTCAATCTTAGGCTATTATTTCTTGTCATTTATGAAGCATTATTAAGGCATAATTGTGTAGTTGTTGCTAAATATACATTGTTGTTATAAATATTTGTATTGCTTCATTTTTATATCATCTTGTTCATTTTATCAAAATTCTATGGTTTTATGAAGCACTCACATCATATGGTACTTGCAAATAGCATCTCTTTTCTTGTTGTCTTGTTCTAGGAATGTACACTTAAATATTATTTTGTTTCATCTCATTAAAACCTTGGAACTTTTTATTAGAGTGATTTGTGAGAGGGGTGGGACTTTATTACTACTTTTACCTTAGCCTTCACAAACCCCAGGTCACTGGGGACATCTCCCCTGGGGTACCTCTCCTAAATAGAAAGAGGTGTCTTATTAAGGTGACAGTGATAGGACATCCTCCTTATTACGCCAATTTACTATCCACTCGTCTTTGGCTTTGGGCAAGTAAAAATTGTGCGATAACAATTACACTTATTGGTAACATGTCCTTGTGCAATTGGAGCATTATGTCCACTGCATTAAGCAAAATCCTTGATTTATATAGACCAATACTCCAAAACAATACTTTTAGTAACATTCAATTACATTGATTGTCATCCATCACTTGAACTGTTGTCATTGCTTGAGTTGCATGCATCCCTCATTTCTTGATCAGTTTTAAGAGATATCGTACTTTGGTTATTTAAACATATGTTTTCTTGTTTGACTTGTTTTTGAAGTTCCAACTGCTCATGTTCCATCTACAAACATAAAAATAAAGTGCAATAAGTAAACCTACATTTATAATATAGTATAATATACATGATTGCATAAATGAAAAAGCGTACCATAGCAACGAGTGATTCATAAACCATACACATGCTTTCAAAGCTTTGCCTCATGTCATGTAACAAAAGATCTTATGTTGGCTCCTCTCCATACTTTGTTTCCCACATGTTTAATACTCCATAACAAAGCATAGTCGATATAATTAATATAAAGGTTTATTATTGTTCCATTAATTATAAAACAAGAGAAGTTAAACAACATAGCTACTTACAAATTGTTCAATTAAACCTTGATATTTCACATATACTCACAACCCTCAATTAACCCAATGTTGATCAATTGTTTGATTGGCTCTTCTTTGTTTGCTAGCACCTACTAGAAGACATCCATGGACCAATGTAAATTAATTATTTAAATATAAAGATCACAACAAATATGAAAACTTAAGTAGCATTGAAAATGTAAGTACTCACAACCTTTGCGATCAACCCTTTTCTTCCTTGTCGTCCTGCCTTATGCATTGATCGGGTTCCATTTATTTTTTTCAGCAACAAAACAATTGAAAATTAATATTTAATATGATAAATAAATTGGATGCACATAAAAGAGTAAATGAATGATCACATATCTCTGATGCACATTGTTGTTGGGATGCATCCTCATGTGATGCAATTATGTTCATTTATTTTACCATCTTCTTGTGCACTTTTCTGGACATCCCTATCGGCATGTATTGGCTCTCCTCTCGTTTGTCACTTGAAATTTTCATAATATACCTGAAAAACGAAAAAGCACAATAGTTTTTTTTTTTTTAAATGGACATGAAAGCAAATATAGCAAAACAAATTAATTTGGTAATTGTTGGAACATATTATAGAAAAACATGTTTAGTAATAATACCTTTTATATGATTATTTTTTGTTATTATAAGTTTTTTCTATTGCATTGACCATGGCGCCATAAATGCTTCTTGTATTGTACGTATAACCTGATTCTCAGAGTCACTGGATTGATTTTTGTATTGGTAGTGGAAATTACGTCTATACGTTCTTTCCACTATATCCCTCAAAGCTTTAAAAAACAATTTTCTCCTCTCATTAACTTCAAGCACCACTCTAGATGAATTGATGACCAAGTCGTCGTAGTCGTTTACATCCTTAATAATTTTGTCCCCTTAGGAGGAGATTCCATTCTCTCACTATCGGTCCCTGCATAACATTAAAAAAATGTGAAATCAATTGTTTAAAATTTGTTAGCGATTAATGTTAAGAAATTCATTTTTAGTAAAAAGTCAAAGAAAAACTTAATGTTGACTACCTTTCGATCCACCTCTTTCCTCTCTTTGCAATATTTCCATAAAGATTTTATACTCTTTTAAACCCAGATTGCGAACAATATTATCAAGTTTCTTCAAGTTTTTGCTCTGCATGACATGCATTAACCAATACACATCATTAATTTAAACTTACAAATATTTCAAATATATTAAAATTTTAATAAAACTTCAAGAACTTGCCTCCCTCTCTTCTTGGGATGAGTTGTCCTTGTGCTTGTTGCAATAAGATGTTTTCTTTGAACTTCTATCAACCATCTTATATAAAAAAAATCAGGAATAATTAGAAATACAAATTATGAAATTTTTATACAATCTAGTATTTTGATGCATGTCATTAAACAGAATGCACCAGGGCATCAAACATATACGTGCATTGGTTCGTATTATTAGTCATTGTGCACCGCTAACCTGTACGCATATGATACGAAAATCAATATTATTTATTTTTTCGACCAAACAGTGTTGTTCACAAATATATGCGCCCCGATGTGCTTTTATATAAAGTGAGCATTGGGACGCTACCTCTGTATAGTGCGCATTGGTGTGATGTTCCTATACAATGCACATTTAATTAGTTGCATATGGGGCATTTGGTATCCATTGCAATGGTACCACTCATTGCATCAGATCCAGAACCTTGTCGATCCTGTTTTTGTCGGTGATTATTTCAAGAAACTTTTCTGCGGTACACAATGCGCATTGTGTACTGCAGAAAAGTTTTTTGAAAAAATCGCTAACAAAAACAAGATCGACAAGGTTCTGGATCTGATGCAATGAGTGGTACCATTGCAACGGATACCAAATGCCCCATATGCAACTAATTAAACCCTATAAAAATCTACTACTTAAAAAAATAAGGGAACCAAAAAAAACAAGAAGAGAGGTATGACTTCCAATACCAAAGGTAACTATGAAACCCTTTTATTTTTGTTAACATGCATTGAAAATGGCTTGAATCAAATAGGGAAAGATTGAAATGATCAATAGAATGAAATCGCATACTTGAAATCACTTCTCTGCAGATTTTTATGTGTCGTACGAATCCCTTCAAAATTTGGCTCTTCAAAAAAATCCACCCCCTCTAAAGTATTTTGTGGTAAATCTCTCTTCCACAAATCTTCCCTCTAAATTCTGCCAAAAAATTAAAATAATAAATAGTGTTTTAATTTATAAAAAAATATGTTTTGAAAAATGAAATTCCCTTTCTTTTTTCGATTTGTTTTTTCACTTTGTATGTAAAAACACTTATTAAACTATATATTTAAAAAAATAAATTTTTCATCAAATCGATGCACCACACAGATTAGTGTACTTCGGTGTGTATATACGTAAAAACACATCGATACCAATTTTATCGACAAAATAGAAATGCAAACCTCCTCTGTTAAAATTTAGTGGAGGTTCTAACGGAGGTAACAGTTTGGTGCATTTCATAGTGTAGTGCACCGATGCGTTATATATATACAGACACATCGGTGTGTTAGCAAATAGTTAAAAGCACTGATAACTTTTAATATCAAATTTATGCATGTATTGATGATGGTTTTTGCTCAAATGTAGGGAAAAGAAGTTTATAATACCAAATGGCTAATACTTCAAATTCCAGCCCATTCCATATCGCTAAAAGTTTGTCAACTTCTCCCACACCGTTTGAAGTAAGTCTAGATTGTATTTATAATTCACTTATCTGATTGAATTTATGTCATTTATGCACGTGCAATTGAATAATTGTTCATTGAATTTTATAGGATCATAAATCAAGTTCGAGTTCGGATGAGAAAGATATTCCACTAGTGCAAAAATGTGGCAAGCTCTTATCAGGAGAAAGATGCCACAAGAAAATGTTTGATGAAAATGGACAATTGTTTTACCCTGCCAATTGTAACATGCCATCTTCCAGTAACCTATAGCCTGGGTCAATGACATTACACTGTGAATTGCATCTCTTTTGTGACATGCTAGTGGTATCTGGTTGCTGAAAATGTAAAGGGTTGAAGAAGAACCATCGACGTGTCACATTGTCTCATTATATTAATGATTGTCTACCCAAAGTTGATGGTCTAATATCTCCCACGGCAATCAATAATCCAATAGGTGATATAGAAAAGACATGCAGGAACACTTCCATATGCTCCCTTTTTAAAAATTTGGAAGCCATATCAACTACATTTTGTCCTAAATTACCCAACATGTCTCCTTTTGTTGAGTCAACAGAGAGTTCTTATAGTGAGCCAAAGTATGATATCAATACTACCCAAAACATCACTAATAGGAGATCAAAAAAATTGTATGAGCTAAGAGCAAAAATGTCCAAGTGCACTCCAAAATCTGATCAATTGTTGGAAGGTAGTGATGACTTACCTCTTCCTATCCATATGGAAATTAAATACCAAACCTGTTACAACCGAGCTTTGTATGGCGATTAGTTGTCGTCCATGATTTTGCTCGATGTTGGAACCAAATTCTCTTTTTGTGGTAATAGTTATATGATTGTCAAGTCTAAAATAGATGTTGCAAATCCTGGGTTGTTTATCCTTTCACATGTATCTGTTCCTGCCAAACAACAGTGACACTTACGCCATTTTGTGGTCCTCTTTATAGTCGGTCTGATTACTTGAATATTTTGAAATACAAACATAGCATTTCCATGTATAGTATGTGCATGAATGGTTATGCTTCTGGAAACTTTAACATGAAAAGCATGTGATATATCGATGATCATCCACAAACTCATGGGAACATCGCAGGGTTCATAAATAGTTGCAGGGCCTCATTATTTAGTGTAAATTGTTCCTTTGAGGAACACTCCAATAACAAAGAGTTCTTTATGAGAAGGAAGACATCTATATTTGTCGTTGTGCATGCAATACGTAGTTTGTCTCCTAGTGACGAGTTGTTAATAAACTATAACTTGCATAGACCACCAACTGCTCCTCAAAAATGTCTTGCATTGGGTCTACATTTAGACATCCCCTTGGAGCGTAAGAAAAAGATGATTGAGTAATTGCATTTTTGGATTTTCAATGGAACTAATGTAAATGTATTGCTTAATTCAACATTTTTTTTATAAAGTGGTTGGTTGCATGTTACAATCATTACATCAAAGATAGGGAATAAGCTCCCTATAACTTCTACACATGGACTTTTGTTTATTTTATTTATTGAGTTTGCTTAATATTTTATATATTTTTAAATATTAATTTAATTTAATATTATTTTAACCTTAACAAATTAATCAATTTTTTCACTAATGAAATCAAATACTTACATTTTCTTATGAGGAGATTCATAATTATGAAAATCAATAATAACACCTATATTTCACTTGGGGGGCAAATATTCCATTTAGATGGGTCATGTGGTGGTTTTCTAAAGTGGATGCATGTTTATTTTTAATTCTTATTTGGCAAACTTCACAATAGTCTGCATGGTACTTCAAAAGGCATTAAGGCTATTTTAAAAGGAAAGTGTGCACATTTTGAATAATATGTACATTTTCGTGTGAGAGCATGTTCCTGAATTCCCAATTGCTGATTGTTTAACCATCAACTCCATGTAGGATTCCTTTTGTTTGTTCCATAAACCACTTCATGATGTTCCCATAAATTAAATTGGACTATTGCAAGGTAATAAAACAAAGGTGTTAACATGATTGTTCGAGAAGGAACACCAACATCATATGGCATGAAAGATGTTTTTAAGGCTCATGAGCCATGCATAGGATTCCAAACAGCCCTACATGCCCTCTAAAGGGAATATTTGGTGAATGAGTATAATATTAGTGATTTTATAATGTTTTTCACTCCATAAAAGGGTATCAGGGCCCTTAGACATGGCATGAGGAGGAACACAAATATAGAGCCGAAAATATGATTTAATGTCTCATGGGCCCTATATATGGTCCCAAACCCACATAGGCCCTATAAACGGAACACTTATACCATGGATATGATATAGGCACCATTATGAGTTTTTCCACACCAATGATGAGTTTGAAGGCCCAAGTCATGGTTGGAAGATGAAAACAAATGTCTTAGGGCATGAAGCAAGATTTTAGAATTCATGGGCCATCATGCATTGGGTTTGAAAACATCATGGGGGACATGTATAATGAACCTTATCCATTATAACTCTTGCACACTAGGGATTGCATTAGGGCTTAATATGGCCCACATGTGAAAAATAATGTATTTTCCCTTAAATGGTGTTTTATGGATTATTCATGATGCAAAGGGCCCTATAATATCAAATAGGCTCACAAAGGGAATATGGAAAGCATCACTTAGTTAAGGATATCTTAGGATTAATTATGGAGGACATATGATAGTTGTATATTAGTTATTTGATAAGACATATGAATTAATAATATGATTTTCATTATATGATTACAAAAAATATGAGAATGAATATTAGTAATTGTAGAATTTGCATAGAACACTAATGTCATAGGATGCATGCACATTATGTAAAATTAAAATTGTTAGGAGGGAAAGTATCATATGTCCATGTTATCTAATGAGTTTATGCCAAATTTTATTTTGTCCTAAAAAACGTGGTGGTGGTTGGGACTGCATAAACCAAATTAAATTCATCATTTCCAAATCATTTGTCTATGTGTTTCATTTTGACAATATTTTTAAATATTTTACACAGACTCATCTTTGATGAAATTGCATGCATTTATAGATCTATTTCTATGGAATCAAAATATATATATATTTATATAAATGTTATTATTTGATTAATTGCATGCATTTATAGATATATTTGTATTCATTCCAAATATTAAAAAAAAAATTATAAAAATGTTATTGTTTCCTATTATTTTAATATTTTTTGTGTAACATCTATCATAATTTAAAAATACATGTCTATGTTTCTGCAATTAAATTTTAACACAACCATTTTTAAAAAATTGACATTTTCGCCTACAAACTAAAAAAACATGTTGATTATATTAAGACCTTTTTAAATTATTTTTATTATTAATATAAAGTGAGGTGCATTTAAGAGTCTATTATGACACTTGGCATAAGTCATCCCAATATAATATTTGAAAAAAAAGCAACATACCAACATGGAAGATATGTGTACCATCACTACTCATAAATCAAAAAATATATGTAAAAATCAATAATCCAAAGTTGTTGGTTGCATGTTACAATCATTACATCAAAGATGGGGACTAGTTATCTCCCTATAACTTCTACACATGGACTTTTGCTTATTTTATTTATTGAGTTTGTGTAATGTCTCTTCATAGTCAATGCCTTCTTTCTGAGAAAAGCCCCGAGCAACAAATCTTGCTTTATATTTTTCAATACTTCCGTCAGCAGCATGTTTTATTTTGAAGAGCCATTTGGAGGATACCACACCTTTACTCTTTGGTCTGGGAACTATTTCCCATACATCATTCTTGATTATGGATTGGTATTCCTCTGTCATGGCATCTCCCCATTCTTTCATCTGAACGACTTCTTCAAAGCTGGTAGGCACCTTCTCTAAGAGGTCACACATCAAAGCCGTATAACAGGAGAATGGCTTTGGTCTTTTCACCTGTCTCGTGGTTCCTTGGGGAACACCACCCCATCTTGAATAAGCTCTATGGCCCAAGCTGGCTTTCTTTTATGGAGGATTGTCATCTGAGGTGGTTCTTGAAATTCCACTATATCATGATCTTTTGGAATTTCCTCATCAGGGGAAATTACGTCTTCCCTCACTCGTTCTGCGGCTCTGGGAACCTCCCTCTCTGCACTTCTAGGGATTACAGGTTCCTCTTCATATACTTCTTCAAGCTGGCATCTTCTTGATTTCTCGAGCACTGCTTCTTCATCAAAGGTCACATCCCTGTTGATCTCAATGTAGCGGTGACTGGGTATATAAATTCTAAAGGCCTTGGAGACCTCACAGTATCCCACAAATATTCCCTTATTTCCTGAAGGTTCCAGCTTGTTTCTCTTCTCTTTCAGTATATGAATAAATACTGGGCAGCCAAATATTTTGAGATGGCTTACCTCTGGCTTCTTTC